>QQNG01000232.1:0-327926 GCA_003666085.1 Pseudocercospora crystallina
ACCCTAACCCTAACCCTAACCCTAACCCTAACCCTAACCCTAACCCTAACCCTAACCCTAACCCTAACCCTAACCCTAACCCTAACCCTAACCCTAACCCTAACCCTAACCCTAACCCTAACCCTAACCCTAAGGCCACTCTCCTGCACATAGTCCCTGATTCTGTCTGGCACCCCCAGGTGGATCACACCCCTGATGTGCGGAGCATCAATCCCTAGACCAAGGGCATTTGTGGCCATAATGACTCGGACCTGACCTTGCATGAACCTGTCTAGGATAACCTGCTTCTTATCGCCATCCCCTACCTGCCGATAAAAAGCAGGACACTGCAGGAGCTCAGCCATCTCCTGACATTGGGAAACTGAGCGGCAGTAGATGATCACTTGCCCAGGTGAGGCCAGTATCCTCTGCACTTCATCCTGGACTAGCTGTCCCAGCTGAGGCTCCCCACACTGCTGCACTCTGTACGCAATGTTCTTTCTCGTGGTAGGCTCTCTGAGCAGCAGTGTATCTTGGTGCCTGATGCCAGCATTATGGAAGAAGGCCTGCTCCTCAGAGGGAGGCAGGGTGGCTGTCAGGTATACCAGCTGGCAGCCCCTTTCCACCATCTGGCTGAGGTGCAGCACCTTAGGTCTCCAGCCATGGATGGAATCCAGTAGGATATGGCACTCATCAATTACCACCCTATCCAGCAGTCCAGCACTGATCCTCTCCAGCAGAAACCTGCCAAAAGCCTTGGTCACGGCAGACTCTGGGGTGACTAGCACCACCTGGGCCAGTCTGACTGCTTTGCTCTCACCCCACTGAGCAACTCTGAGCCCAGCCTGCTTACACCTTCTGACCTGGTCTGCCAGGAGAGACACAAGAGGCACCACCACTACGGTCATGCTGTCTCTAGAGCAGGATGCTGGTAGCATATACAGCAGACTTTTGCCCCCTCCAGTCTGCATTACCACTACTAGCCTGCTCTGTCTAGCTAAGATAGCTTGAAGAGCCTGGTGCTGGACCCCTCTGAGCTGGGCCTGGGCATGGGTCAGCTTCTGTAGCTGTACTGTTAGATCCACTTGCTTCAGTCTGGCCCATCTACTGGCCTCTGTTAGCTCCTGTGTCTTCTGAAGATCTGCTGCTGCCTGAGGGTCTGAGCTGAGGGCAGAGGGGAACTGGAGGAACTGATGCCATGTGTGGCTTAGCTGCCTGAACTGTCTCTGGATAGAGAATGTGGCCAGGGGGTTCTCATGCACAGAGATGCCATAGATGTTGTCCTCAGTCCACTGGGTGTGAGCTGACTGGGTCATCTGGCTAGTGGTAGCTTTGCCAGAGTAGAGTTGGTCCACAAAGTTATTCATCTCTGGGGTCTGCAGGTGCACTCTCTGAATGGCTGGATAGACCTGCCTCCACTGGGCCGGGCTGAATTCCACTCCAATCCTCAGGAGCATTTCCCTCTTCATGACCCTCTTCAGCCGGTTAGTGCTCCAGAAGCCATCCACGTTCAGGGGCTCTTTCTGGACTGGCTTAGGGACTCTCCTCCTCTGACGCCTGCCTGCCCTGCTGTCATCATCTTCACTCTCCTCCTCACTACTCTGCTCCCACTCTGAGCTAGACCTGGCACTGGCCTGTGGGGACCCTCTTCTCAATGTGCTCCTCCTACCCTGGTTGCTCTCCTCTTCACTACTATCTCCCAAATCATTGTCCATTTCCATCATGTCTTGCTTCTCGGGTTCTGGCTCCCAGATGTGTACGCTGAAGTCCAGCTGGTTTCTAGTGGCTTGTTGCAGGTATTTCACAAAGGGCTCCACTAGCCAAAGGTAGTACACCAGCACCTCCCCGACTTCTCTAGGCAGATATCGGTGGATGATCTTCAGCTTCTGGCTCAGGCTGAACCCCTTATGGTAGGTGACCACTAGTTCCACTAGGCCATCATGGATAAATACTCCTCTCTGTGCCCTGCTGTCTTCTCCATTCTGATGCATTATACTCAGCAGCTCAGGACCTCGGGCAGGTGCGCCAGCAGAGAGGTGGCACAGCACAATGAGCTCCTCTTTGAACTGCTTCACAGAGCAAAAGTAGTCTTCCACAGCGGTGGTGTTGAGAGAGAGATCTGCTTCTTGGCGGGCCTGATTCTTCTGCAGCAGCTGATCTCTGATATGTGCTTCGCTCAGCATACGATCCCAAAGCCAGCCTTCCCTCTCCTCATGAGGAAAGGTGCTGACATTGCGTGCATCATCAAAGAAGCTCCACCCTTCAACCAGCTCTGCCGGATTGTCATGCAGTCGACTCAGCTCTAGCTCTGGGAGCTGCTCCTCCTCTTCCAAGTACATCAGCTGCTTGACTAGTCGCTCCTTGCATGTCTCTAGTAGGCTATGCACCAGGTCCCTAAGCTCAGTCATTGTAAAGTGAGCCTGGTCAATGCACACCTCTTGATATCCCGCCTTCCACGTCACCCTGGCTGCAGTCTTGCTATTGAAGCCGATGCTCATACCAAAGCTCCGCATATGTAGCAGTCTGTCCATTGGTGTAGGCTGGCCATGGAACTGGGTAAGACACATGAACCTGTTTACCATGGTCTTGACCAGCTCATAGATCTGGGGGGCACTGCGTTCTGCCTCCTCTTGACTTAGCCCTTGCTCTCTTCTGATAGCTACTTCCTCTTGGTGTATGCTCCAGGCACTGTATATAACAAGTGCTCTGCTGATAGTGATAATAGCAGACAGCTTGGGTGTGAAACTAGGGGCATCGGTCCATTCAGTAGACTCTGTATCCAGCCCTAGCACAGCGACTGCGCTGATCAGACCACTGTCAAACTCGCTGTTGGGTAGGGTATGATCAAGCATAGAGACCCAGAAGTTGAGCACTGCCAGATAGAGCTCCTCCTTCTGCTCTCTGATCTCCTTCCTAGTAGTGGGCTGCTCAGGGATACTAGCACATCTCCTTAGCTCTATCAGGCTCTCACTCTGTATTGTTGTCAGGATGTAAGCAGGCCTCTTCTCCCATCCCTGACTATGCCAGAGATAGCAGAGCATCTTAGTCCAAACATTACAGTACTTTCTCATAGTGTCTGGCCTGTGTTTGCTGTAGAAGGGCCTCTCATTATTGCTGGCCCCAGTCTCTCTCCTGTTGATGTAGAGAAGGGCACTCCTAGGCACAAGGGTAGGATGACATATGCTCATTGCTCGATGTATCACCTTGACAGTGGCCTTGCAGGCCTGAAGGAGAGCTGCATCTTCCACTAGGATAACAGTGAGGCTCTCTTTCAGCTGGGTCCTTGGAAAGCCAAGTAGGTGTTGAGCCCAGCTAGTATGCTCTAGCCATGGATTGGCCTGGCTCCTAATACTAAGAGCAGTTATAGTCCTTTCTTCTTTCTTGTGCTGCCTTGCTTCCTTCATCCTCTGCAGCATCTTGCTTCCAGCTGCAGCTAGGCTAGGTGTATATTGCAGTGTTGCCTGTAGCTGTACCTTAGTCAGCCTCTTCCATCCTGGAGCTCTGAACAGCTGCTGGCAGGAGTGTCCAGTAGTCCACATCTGATTTGTATCATATGCATGTCTCTGCGTAGAATTTCCTCCTCTCTTCTTGCTGCTTTGCCATTGATGTTCTTCTCTGCAGTGCTTCTGCATATTACTTAGGGTGCTAAGTAGTAGCTGGCAGCTATTGCATTGGAAGCAGTCCTTCTGAAGAGGAATGCCTGGAATAGGCTCTCCATTTGGCAAAGGAAAGACCACATCTTTGACTGAATATGCTAGATGTTGAAGCTGACAAACCCTCTTTCGAATTGATCTCCTCTCAGAGATAGACAGGCCTGAATGATGTGCACTTAGATGGGTCTGTACCTGGCTAGGCACTACACAGAATTGACAGGCATTGCAGAGCAAGATGCGGTGCTCTGCTTGATGTGAAAAAGGATCCAAAGGGGTGCTGCTGTTGGGTGTTGCCATGCTATGCTGTATAGGTAGTTATGGGTTGGTAGTCAGGGTTGCTGCAGACACTGCTATACTGCACCAAACAGAATTTCAAGGGCAGAAACAGAAAGAGATTGATGGATTGAAAAGATCTGCCAGGTCAAAGTGATCAAAATTGTATAGAAACAGTGAAAATACTGAGTCTCTAAAAAGCGAAAATACTGTGTGCTGCCAAGCACCTGGTCTGTGCGAGCATTGCTGCAGCCTCGAAAATATTGACTCAGTATTTTCGCGGGACTCCATATAGATAGGCCCGAATAAGTTATCGTCCTCCGCAATTATTAAGTTCTCCTAGCTAGAAGACGCTAATAGGATCATTAATAAAGGCCTAGTATAGTAAGGCGAGTTAATATAATATAAGCGATACGATAGGTCATATCGATTACGGCAATGCTTTAATTATTAAAGATACGGCTATATAGGAACCTAGTGTAAGGTAACGACGATATATAGCTACTACGCGTAAGACTACGAGTCCCGGAACTGTCCGGACAAGGCTAAACGAGCTAGACCTAGGAAGTACGCTAGATACTAGGGAGAATATAAGGCGTAGAACTAATAATACCCGGAACGGAGGGAGGAACTAGCGAGGGCTAAGGCAGCTTATACGTCTCGTTCTAAGTATCACCCTACGCCGCCTATCCTAGGACCGATAGCTACGCTATTAGTGATAACTAGACTTTTGCGTAGGAAGCGTTCCGCTAGGGATCTCGGTTAATAGCTAGAGACTAAGACTACTAGAACCGGGTTATAAAGTAGAAGAGGCTATAAGAGGGCTAACACTAACGTAATATTAACTACGATTAATAAAGAGAACGACACGTAGGACAGCACCTCGAGTCAACGACTATAGCGGGCGATTAGCCTCTCCCGGCGAGCCTTAGAAGCCCTCGAGAGCAACTTATTTACCCGTATAGGTAGCTAATAAATAGACGTCGATATAGACTTAGACTTATAAGTAGCACAAACATACTAAGTATACTATAGTATAACGTACGGAAATCGAGAGATATAGTTATAGCTAGTATACTTCGCGATTAGAGAGTAGCCGATATAGATATCCTCGCGATCGAAGTTCTCTTCGAGTATAAAAGAGAAGATCTCTTCCCCGTAGATCCGTATACGTAATCCTCTTACGTGCCGGGTTAGGTAATAGCTATCTAACTTTAGATGTTAACGGGCCTTACCTATAATATATAGTGCCTACCTTAATAAACTTTATCCGCTAGCTAGGGGTGCTCTAGATCCGCTAGAATAACCACGATTACCTGTTAACCGGCTATTAATTCCGCTAATCCCGTAAAAAACTCTACCTAACACTACTATTAGATAGGTTGTCGTGTAATAATGCCTACGGGATTATAGGTACACCGCTACTACCCGGGGCAAACATAATATCCTCCTATAATATCCGATATGTCTCCTAGTATAACTAGTGTACTATTCTACGGAACTAGGCTATACTAAAACTAACGTACTTGTACTATAAAACGTACTTATCTTTCTATATTACGTACCCGGGCGCTATAGTATTATAATAGATCTTTAACCTATACGTCCTTAAACCTATTAACTAATTAATAGGGCTATTGGTACGCCGGACTATAAACCGGTCTATTATAATCTATACCTACTATAAACTACTCCGGTATTATAGGGGCGGGCTACTTCTACGCTAGCTACTAGCTCGGAACCTTCTACTATACTACCCGCTTCTATAGGAATCTTCTATCCCTAGGCTACTTCTCTAGCCTTGTCTAGCACGGATAGGACGATAGAACTTACTCTTATACCCGCTGTCGCCGTTAAACTGACACGGACTACCGTATAGACTAAACTTATCCTCTTTATCGCTATATACGGCCTCTAACTCGACGGCTTTATAGACAATTATAAAATAGGCTACCTTAATTACTTTAGATATAATAGGCGGGTATAATTCCGGATCCCTCTAACTAACTTAGAACGGGTTTACTCCTAATACTACTATAGTATATACTAACGTACAATCGTACTCTTTCCGGTAGACGGTCTAGTTTATCAATTTAATACAAAAATCTAAATACGTACGCTAGATAGGTGTTAATAGCTTCTCGCTTTCTTCCTCCTCTTCTTCCTCCCCTCCTTCTCCTCTCTCCTCCTCTCCTCCCTCCTCCGCTCCTCCCTCCTCCTCTCCCTCTTAGACCTACCGTTCCGCCTCTTCTACTAATCTCTCCTACGCCCGCCGCTACTACCGATTAAACCGATACCGTAGGCTGCTCTACTCGTGCTCTCGCTACGTACGGGCAAAAAACATTAATATCTACTACTACGGCTAGTATCGCCGACTAATGTTCTTCTCGTCCTAATATAGCTATAATAGCTCGTACTAGACCTAATCCCTCTTACTCTGTACCGTATATATCCGTAATATAATCCTACTCGCCTTAATACTGCTCTAGCTCGCTCGGGTAATACCTTCTACCGCTACCTAAATAGTAGCTTCTACTAGCTCGTAATCGCTCTCCTACTCGGCCTTAGTCTCGGGTTACCGGATAGACTATAATAACTCCTCGTAGTCAATCTCTCTTAAATACGGTAACTATCCCGTCCTCCGTAACTATAGGTTTACTTTATCCTTCTCGCCCTCGGTAATAGTCGTACTCGCCTAGATCTCGTCGAATACCTTATTAGCCCGCGCCTATACTTTTGTCTACGTCCGCTTAATACTACTATCTAGCTACTCCTACTTAGCGGGGGCAATCTTAGGCTACCGCACCTTAAAATAACTAGAATACGGGCCTTAGGCGAAAAATCGTTAATAATAGACGGTCCGTAATCCTTCTTCCTATCGTTACTAAATAGCTGCTCTCTATCTTACTTCGGCTCGGCCTCGGTGGCTCTAGATTATCTACTAATAGACTTTCCGCTAATACTTCTTTATAACTATATAATCTCGGTATATATATATACACTGTTTAGGCGTAACCTAACACTAGAACCTATTAGAATATAACGGTATCTCTATAATAGGCTCTATAATACTACTAGGTATAGGAAACTCGCTATAATAATATACTATACCGGGCTATAACTATACCTCCTCCGTAATAGCTTATACTTCTTCTCGTAGGATCTTATACTGCTTTCCTTATAAATACTTCTAGATATAACTAGGCTATACTACAAATCGATACTCTTTATAAACGGTAACCTACTATTAATAAATATAGCCGAAATACTCGCTAGCTATTACGATCCTCTACTAATGCTTAGAAACGGGCCCTTCTTAGTCTACTAGTGCTTAGGTACGGCTTCTTAATCTACTAGTACTTAGGTACGGGTTCTTAATCTACTAGTACTTAGGTTATAAGTCCTACGGCTTCGTATACCGCTATCCTCTTAATCCTATACTAATGGCCTTATAGATTGTTTTGTACACTCTTTAGACTTAAACTCGCCTCCTTAATTTATAGTAGGTACTAGAATTGTAGATATACAAAGTATACCTATTAATCTAGGTATATATACTACGAGATTCGCGGTGTCTCCTAAATATAGGTTTATACTTTCCTACTTACTAATAGTTACTTAGTCGTATACGTTCTATACGCAAATTTTAAAACTACCCTACTATATCTTAACCCTATAACTATAGTATAGAGGTATCTTCTATAACTCTTTTATATATAAAAGATGTTTGTATTAACGGGCTCTATTACCTACCCGAGTTTAGGACTATTTAGGACTATTTAATCTAAATAGACTAAGCAAATACGACCGTAGATACTAGGATATAGTATCCGTAGCTTATAATATAAACTACGGAAATAGGATTTACGACCCTACGCTAAGTTATAAAGTAAATTTTAGATAGAAAACGCCGGGGGGTAAGTAGGTTAAGGGCGGGATCTAGTAGAGAATAGTAGTAAGATAGATAAATAATACGCTTAGTCTAGAGTAGTTAAAACACTTTAATACGTATATAAAAGCGCGTTAGGTTAGCGGCTATAGGCTGCTTATTTTAGATAGTTACGAGAGCTATCTTAATTAAGATTTTAAGGATTACTGTCTAGAACATAAGATCCTTACGCTCTATATACTAGTACATTTATTATATATCTTATAGCCTCTAGATATAGTCTGTTTCTCCCTACTAAAGCTAAGATACTCTTAATACGTCTAGGACTTAGCGCGTCGGCGCGTCTTCTATATCGATAAAGAAACATTCCTTCTAGCCTTTAAAGACGCGTTTTTTAACGTATTTATAGAGGAGATATACCGGAAAGCCTTTAAGGCTTTAGGTCTAGTCCCTATTAACGCGTAGGCAGTTATTAACCGCCTTAACGTACGCCTATATACCCTACTAGGAATACCACTCTAAGAGACACTATAGTAGTCTAAGACTCTAAGTAATACGTAAGAGTTTAGGTTATAATCTAGGCTTATTAATAATACTATTACTCGGTCTCCTATAACAGCCTAAAATGGCTTCTCCTAGCTTATAAAAGGTACTAAAGTAATACTATATTAAAATACACTTTTAGCTACCCGTATTAGTAAGCTTAAATAGCAATTAGATACGATAATAAAGCGAAAAGTACGTAAGAGGAAGCGGATCTAGTACGGGGGTATAATAGAATATAGTATAGGGTTAGCTAAAGTAGCTACTAAAGCGTCTATAGCTACTTAGTAGTTAAAGAAGACGCGTAGGTTAGTTAGTCTTAAACAGGCCTAGCTGGCTATACGGTATTATAGTAGCTATAGAGGGATTAGGTATAACGCTCGAATATACTAAAAGGATACCAAAGAGTCTTCTAAATCTAATAAGAGTATAATATTTATAGGTTCTTTATTTAATAGTAATAAAAATGAATGATCCGTAATGCGAGTTAGTTATGCCAAGAAATTTTGACTAGCTTAGTGGTGTAATCAGCTTAGTGGTGGAATACGTTAATACTTACTATCCGCTTTCTTAAACTTTATATATACTTCTACTCGCTCGCTCTTTTATTATTCGATTATAGGAAATAGACTACTCGGCTATATCTAGTAGCGGAACTACGTACGGCGGCAGTACAGCGGCGGTACGAATCGCGCGACTGTAGGCGTAAGGCGAGGGAGCATTGATACGGTGCTACGCCGAGGTCGACAGCCGGCGGGCGAGTCAGCGACGCCCGCGGGAGCTTTCGGGCCAGAGAGTGTCGTTGCATGAGTTCGAGCTCGGTTAGATGGAATGCAGTGGAGCGGCAGTAGGGGGTAGACTTCGAAGTGCGATGTTCATGACGACGGGAGACGGCAGGTGAGCAGCCGCTGTTGAAGGCGGCAAAGGTCCTGCGGCTCTACCACTTAAGGAGGTACTGAAGCAGTGTTTGAATGCCCTCACATGGGAAGGAATCCACGAGCCCGATCAGCCTCCCAGCCTAAATCGGCCGCAGAACGAGTGTATTGACGATGGTCAAGGAAAGGCAACATGAGCCGCTGCGGCGAGAGACGCAGCTGTTTGTCTTCCGCATGCCCGCACCGTTCGCTTTGCTTGCTGCTCCAAGAAGATCTTCCCGGCCTCAATGGTACCTTCTTCTGGGTCGACGCTATCGTAGACCTGTGGTTGTCCACTCGTTTCCATTTCCATCGGATCTCTCCTCCTCCTCTCATCCTTTGAAATTTCGCAACCATCCTCCTACTCCGTCATGTTCTTGATCGGCTAACACTCTCCACCCGCGAGTCCCGAGGAGAAATGCGAAGGGGAGTACTTGTTCTTGCGAACAAAAGGCTGATGTGGCTTCAGATACTTAGAAAGAGACGAGACTTCGGCGCAGAAGATGTGCGGAATCGATATAGCAAGGAGTCGAGCATTGCGAGCAGGAATAGCGGAGACGCGGGAAGTTGCGGAAATGATGTCGGATGGGAGGTTGACAATGCAGTCGATAGCGCTTCTCGGCGCTCTGGCGCTGGAGGATGTCTGTCGTTACGGGAGTTCTAGGTCGTCCGTTGGTATGACACGGCGGAGAGCGAGAGTCGGGCAAGCGGCGGATGCGGGACTGTCGAAGAGGGTGGAGGCGGCGGCGGTGTGAGCGGTAAGGGCGGAGATATTGCCCAAGATGCATGCAAGTTTGATGTTGAAGCGCTATAAGTGTTATGTTGCCGTGATGTTGCTGTGAGAGGAGCGCTCGGGGTCGATTTTGCCAAGCTCGGCGACGCGGCCGCAGCTCCGACCTCACTCAGCCGAACTTCTCATTACCATCTCCATCTCTCTCCTTGAAGACCACTACAGCCTATACAGAACTATGACAAGCTACAAGACGTGCGGATTTTCCACTGGTATCTGGCACACTCCCATGGTACCTCTACTTCAGAACGTTTGCGGATATCGTTTGATCCTTGGGCTTTGGCAAGCCATGCTCGCAACGAACCTCCAACTCACGACGAATTATCTCACCAGGAGCCGTTGATCACGGCAATACGGCATGGTACGATCGACTCACCTCCAATGTGCTTCGCTGGGCACATTGCAACTCCTCAAGGCATCTTCCAGGAGGCATTCAACACCAAAGAACACCGCCGCACTCATCAAGATAGCTTGATACAGACGCCATGACGCAGTGCTCTGCTCTCGATATGCCCGAGAGCAAGCAGAGTCGGTATCTTGAGATACGGTGCCTCGGTGAGCAGTCCAACCAAAATTCGGATTGGTGCCATATACGTTCGAAGCTACTTATGTTTGCCGGATCGGGCGACAAAACGCAAATAAGGACATTTGAGATGGTCGACCTGTACCAGGCAGTGAGGGTGAACAGCAAGCGAGGGCTTTGCTGGCCACAACAATGTCACGGAGCTCGCACACTTTCTGCTTCAAGTTCTTGCTCATTCAGGTTGTCCGAGTTAGGGTTTACAGTCAAGCCCGCCCCGGAGGAAAGTCGCGCCTTTACTTTGCATGTCCACCAGTTTGCTATAAGCTGCTTGGACGATACGTGCGGTCACTCCTCGAGCTTGTGGCCAAGCGCTAGCTTTCTGCTTGAGAAGTGTGACGGATTGGTCTTCGATGCTTTCCTCGACCACGATACTCTCCGTTGAGATGCAGACTTGCCCGTGATTCATGAACGCTGTCGAAAGGTCCATTGTTAGCGCAAAGCAACGGATGTGTGTTCACCTGTCTTCTTTTGTACATCCGGTAATGCACTTCTCTGCCGCATTGCCCAAGTTGGCGTCGTCAAGCACAAGCGCTGCACATTTTCCACCAAGCTCCATCAACACCGGCTTGAGTTACTTGCCAGCCAGGAAGCCGATGACGCGGCCGACAGAAGCACTCCCGATGAATGCAATCTTTCGGACAGCCTGGTGAGCGATCAAGGCCTCGGTCACTCCCGCCGCATCGTGCCGACTTGTCTGGATCACGCTCACGACGTTGCCAGGGAGTCCGACCATTACCAGCATCTGAACTAGTAGATGATGTAACCTTGAGCAGAGCTCAGCCGCTTTGAACACTACTGTACATCCTGCCGCAAGGATTGAAGCAAGACTGGGTGCCGCCAAGATGACGCCGGCATTCCATCTGCTCTCATGTGTTAGCGAAGGAGTCTGAAACAGAGAATGTCGAGTTTGACAGGCTTGGAGCTTAGTCCTACAGAGCCATGAGAAGCACAACATCGATTGGCTTGCGCGTCACTATGCCGAGTGTTCCAGCCGTCGACATCGGTGGAAGTTCTCCTGTGCGGGCAGCTGTCGTTCGTGCCGCGATCACTTTTATCATGCTGACGCTGTAGGCGATGTTGTAGCTTGCCCACGTCTTCGAGCAGCTAGTCTCTTCGATTTGAGCATCGATAAGTCCGTCCTTCGGTGCTTCGATCAGGTCGGCGAGGCGCTGGAGCATACCTCATCTTTCAGCACTCGTCCACTTTGCCCATTCTGGGAAGGCCTGCCAAGCGCCTTCCGCGGCCTTCTTTGCAACTGTTGCATTTGCAAGTTCAGCAAAACACACATCTTTCCCTTCTTCGATTGAGAAAGCTGCAAATTTCTCGGCCTCCTTGGACTTGTGTGCAGCTCCACCGATCGAAAGTGGAACCGTCTCGAGAGGTATGGGGTTTTCTGGCATGCTTTTGCTAGTCTTGGTCGAGATCTTCTTTGGGACGACTGAATAACGTTTTGGACGTGATCTGGAGTCTTCGCCTGGGCTTTTGTGTTTCTTGTCTGGAAGTAATGAGGCGGATAATGTCGTTGTTCCTCTACACTATCATAAGCCGATCGCATGCTTTTGCCTCCGCTTCTACTGTGCTATTCAGAAATCCGCACCATGGACTCGATTCTGGTTTCGCACTTGCGTCCGCACAAGTCGTAGACGTCGGTACAACATCGGAATTAAAAGATGCGTCCGACTGTCTCAACCTAACGCCTAAGCCCGTAGTGAGAACCTCAGAAAGTCCATACTTCAAGACCGGACCAGCATTCCTACACAAGCTGGCTGACGAGCAAGACATAATTGCTCCCGCTTTCCCCGAAGGCTCGTGGTCGTGAAACGAGCGCTTGGCAACATTGGAGTTGATCCAGGATCCAGGTTGTCGTGCTGAAGAGGCTTTGAGGGCTTCTGGAGGTCATGCGAGACAACCTTGCTAGACGATTTCGACACCTGGTCCTCGCTGGATGCTCCACGTACGTTTCAAAAGCAGACTAGATGTAGACGGGTCCGTTCAAGCCGGTTCGTAGCAGGAATCCCGAAGCTCTGTGGCTGATAAAAAGGAACACTCGAAGAAGGTGGACCAGAAAGCGCCAAGTGGTCCTGCTTACTAATCAGAAGTCAAATTCATCTCGACATCAGGCGAAGCATCATCCTTACGACGTTCATGATCGTGAACCCTCACACGTCCTCTCTCGCGCATTCACGCTCACCAGTGCGCATGCATCAATCAAATTGGAATATCTGAACGCCCTGAAAAAACCAATGTCGGGATCATGTACGAGAATTGGACGCAACTCTCTTGGAGGCTCGCCCAGTTTTGACGCTGCCATGAACGCTCTCGTGATTGTTTACCTGGCTCTGGACCAAGGTTCGACTTGAGATGCAGAGGATCTCTCCGAGAAAGGTTTCGAAGTTCAATTGAGTGCCGGTCGAGCTGGTCACAAATGGAACGTGCTTACAGTTTTTCGCACATCGGAAGGCTGTTGTTTACTGAGGCCATGCTGGTCTCTAGCAAGGATTGCCATCAATCAACGCCTTTAATCTTTCTGGAAACTTTGGCTGAGAATGACATTTCATTCAGGACGTGCCGTCGCGGCCCGGCTCCGCTTTGGCCATGCGTGGAGACTGCATCTGCTCAGCATCGAAGCCAGGAACGTGGTCACAGGGAGTGTCCTCCTTGGATGGCAGCTACTTCTCGAGAGGCAGGACTACATTGTTGAAATTGAGAAAGGGAGCGCGTCTGTTGAGAGTGTGCATTGCTGAGCTCAATCCAAAATTGATTTCCAGAAGATCCATCGCACAGGAAATCGAGCATCGCTCTCGAATGTTTGACCGCCGTACGGTGACGACAGAGCAGAATCCTCCTTGAGCGCTGCGAAAAGACTGCCACTTCGTGAATCCATGCCATGGTTCAAAGCATTTCTCGACCGATTCATGATCTCCGTGCAGCGCCTGCTCATTGTACATTGACAGAGAAGTGTAGTCTGGAAGGCCGCCACTTCATGGGTTCTTGCAGCCGACGGATGCCACTCCCTTTGCGCAGATGTCAGTGGCAACGCTCGATGCTGCATGTTATCCCTTTGGACGACTTACATTTACGTCGAGCAAGCAAGCCGCGTCCCTATTGGGACCACTGCCCCCGCCAGTTACTGCTCGATTGTTTACTCTACCTCCTCCTGGGTAATTGACCATCGATCCTCCGCTGGAGCCGGTGCTTGTGCCCGGTGTAACTCGGTTCACCGGTCCCCCGATGTTGGTATTTGGATTGACTCTGTTGCCAGTAGTCCCACTGGTCGTAGTACGCACCGGCGCATTGTTTCCAGTGCCAAACGGATTCCATCCGGAGTCCAGTGGATTGCCGATATGCCAGGAGTTGAAGGATATGTCATCGTGCGAATTGATCCAGCCATTGTAATCGCTGTGATCAGCAGAGTAGGACCCTCCGGAGCATTCTGCGAACAATTTCTGACCTTCGATCGAAGTGCACAGGTCGAATGGGTTGACTGATGGACCCCACTGTTGACGAGCGCTCCAGCTTGTGCTCCAGTACTCAGAAGAGGGATAATACCACTCGGATTGGCGCTTGACTATCAATCGTTCGGGAGCTGTCTGCACTTCTCTAACAGAGCTTTGGAGATTCCGGGATGACTCTCGAGTGATTACTGCTCGAGTATCTGGAGGGAATATCGGAAGTGCTTCAGCAACCCAGATGCAGACCCAGGCCGCAAGGAAGAGTTCGAGCACCATTGGGGGAAGAGCATGCAATGATTGTCGAGAGTGAAGCAGACACAGATTACGGTGGAGGACCTGAAAATCCCATATTCGAGGGACTGCTACTCCGGTCAAGTACGTCCAAGATCGGAAGCGTCGTTCATCCGAGCCAGGTCGAGGCAGTGGGAACTCATTGCAATCTCTCATCCGAATCTCACTTTGCTACCGCGAACTTTACCATTCGTATCTGTCCGAGTCGTGTCTGCCAAGGCGCTTCTTCGGTCAACATGGATGCTTCTGGAGCCTTCAGCGTGGTTGTCATATATTAGAGCTTGCGCTGCGACCCAACTTGGCACTGCCCAAATACGTCAATTATAAGCTTTGCAGAGCTCGAATTGACAAGATCTTGTGCTCCTACCTCGGTAGGTCTTTTGCAGACACGGACACGAGACACCAGGATGCCCGGGTTGTCGAATAGCACTGAAGCCTCGGATAATACTGTACTTGGAAAACGCTACACTGACTTGAGAAACCACGTCCCAACTTGTCAAGTCGGGCCGGAATACACAAGGGTAACGATCAAACTCCATGACCTGGGCCGAATGTTCTTATTCAAGCCTACCTCAACCTCTCTCAAGTCACATGGAGTTCCGTAGTCGTCGTGAAGCTTCGAGGCTGATCATGACTTCAAGAGCAGATGCTGGACAGGAATTAAATAGCCTCGCAGCCTTGCAAAATACCCTTGATGAACGGTAAACGAGACGAGCCAAAGTGACTGCTTTCACAACGGAACTCACCGATACCAACACATGAGATGACACGAGCCTCACACATTACCCGTGCTCTACCTTTGTCATTGATGGATTGGTGGGACTGATGAGATGGCAAAAATTACTGGTGCTTTGCGTTTCAGCGCACATAAAGGAGTGTAGCTGTCCCCGTCGATCTGCAAAGCACACCTATCTCCGCACACTGCTGGACAAAGATTCCTCATTCGCAACATCATTGGCATCAAGGGACAATGTTTCCTAAGAATTCCCATTCATGCCTTACGCTCGTCGCGCTACTCGTTACACGACCGCTTCAAGTCATGGCACAAGCCAACCCAGTCGAGGATCCTACTCAAGAGGTTAGATGCGACGGACAGAACGACGGACAAGACTACCTCGCTGGTTGTGGACCGACAGCTTGCACTCAAGTGAACAGTGACCAGCCGGGAGAAGGGTAAGCGCAACCCCGTCTACCCAAAGTACATCAGATGATCAGAATATGTCTAACATGAAGTCTTCACAGTTTCATTTGCGACTCCACGTTCAGCTATTCGGTATGTATACCAGCAACCGCATCCAGACGCCGACCACGAGACTATGGCATCCATTGACCAGGTGAGCTAGGGTTACTGCTACCCAAATCAGGAGGGCGGAAGTCCTTTCAACGCCCGCTCGGCGTATGTCGACTGCTGCCCCGGCCAATGCGGTGCATCATGGGAGGATAGCTCAGGGTTGGGTGCTGGATTTGCTGGCTCATGTCACCTTCAGCCTCCAGACTGTTAAAGAGCTGTATGATTGAGTTTCAAATACTGGGATTGTCACAACACTGAGCTGCTGAAGGTCGATGTGGGCGGCCAAGGTCTGAGAGAATCGTCGGAGAAGATGTCGATTGTGCGAAAGTCTCCAGATATCATGCAATTCATCAAATCTTCTTCGTGTCTCAATCTGATCGCTTCATCTTCGAGGCAGAGCTGACGTGTTGCGTGTGGGTCCATAAGGCGAAGTTCTCGCTCCTTCCTCATTCGGACTCATTTCAACGTTGGCCAATCAGATCGCTCAGTTCAACATTCACGACCAAGATCGACGACACTCCCGCATTCTCGAAATCCTCCTACCAAATCATCCCTTTCGACTTCGGAAAATAGGCAAGCAGCCCCGTTTCATCTTTCGGCAAATTCGTCACCTACTGCATTTCAAGAATGTTCGTCTCTTCTGGAGGACGGCTTCCGAACGCCTCAGAACGCCAAGATCCAAGCTTATCTGCATTCCCACACGGCTCGCTGAATCGCAAATTCTTGATCTGGTAAGCAATGCTTCGCATACTAGAGGTCGTCCGTCCCTCGACCGACTCGCACGACACCAAGGAGTGCCTCTCAGTGGCTTTCGACAAAGCTGCCTCCAATCTCGAAGTGGCGCTCTGGACCATTTAGCTGGACTTGCGACCAGAGTTCCTTTCGCATCTCTAAAGGAGCTCGTCGGATCAGATACCTTCTGCTGCAGGTGGAGACCGGAGCTCAAGAATATTCTCCGACGGCAGTCCCCTTTCGCCCCGTAAGGATGGGCACGTACAAGAAAGCCCATGTTCCACAACGGTCAGTGTCATCCACCGATGAGAGACCCCTGATACCGCTTTAACAGCTTCCATTCCTTCCAATACCTCCATCATGTCACTCGTTTCGATCCTGGTGGGAGTCTTGTCTTTCGTTTCTTTCGTTCTTTCTGTACCCATCACCGTGCACCCGGGCGACAACTTCGACCTTTTAATCACGCACAACAACACTATCAATGCGACCACGCCTGCTGGAAAGGCGTTTGCACCGGACAGTCAACCTGCGTCTTATCTGAAGCTCGCACTTGTCAATTACCTCAATTCGAACAATGTCAATGCTTATGTTACTGGGTTGAACGCGAACAATCAGCTGGAATTTCTCGGACCAAATGGACAGTTCTACTACCCGAGCGCTTCTTCATCGACACCGACAGCGATTCCAAACGATGCGATTGCAATCAAGATGGGTGCGAAAGGAAGCACTATCAACCCGGTGATTCCTGGCTATCTCTCTTCCTCTCGAGTCTACTTCTCCGACGGCGAGCTGCAATTCTTCGTCGTGTCCACGGCGAATGGACCAGGACTTGTGGAGCCAGCAGCAGTCAACCCAAACGATCCCAATGCAGCCGTCAACTGGGGCTTCGCTGAGCTGACTTGGATCCAATCGGGCGGTCTCTTCGCAGATATCTCTTTCGTCGACTTCGTCGGCCGTACGCGTATTTCCAAACCCTTCACCAAACTCAGCTCGCTGACATTCCACAGTTCCTCTCGGAATGAAACTCTCCGTAACAGACGGCTCTGGAACCCAACAAGCCCTCGGCCTCCCTTCTAACGCCGTGACCTCCGTCTGCAACGATCTCAAAGCCCAGTCCGCCATCGACGGACAGGCGTGGGCTCAAGAATGCGCATACACTCCTTCCGGCGAGCTCGTCCGCGTCCTGGCTCCCAACAGCATCTTGTCCCAGAACAATGCCTTCTTCAAAGGATACTTCGACAGCTATATCCAACAAGTATTTGAAGCGTACACGACAAATCCTCTGACGATCGATACGCAGAACACCGCGGGATTGGTGAAGTGCTATACTAACACGGGGAGTATGACGATTACTTGTGACGGGGACAACCGATCGTATGCTGCTCCGAGTGCGGCGGATATTCTGGGATGTAATTCTGGCCCATTCGCTATCCAAGCTGGCGACAATGCGGTTCACTATGCCGTCGTCCCTCGCCTCTGCGCGGCCTTCAATCGTGGAACCTTCTTGCTGTCACCGGACACGAACGTTCAAGTGGCCAACTTTGGGTCTGCGAGCGGCAGCATTCAGCCTGGTCTCATGCCCAGCTCTTACTACACGAACAGTCCGGCGATTTATAACTTCTACTCGGCGATCGTGCATAAGTATGAGTGGCAAGGGAAGGGATATGCGTTTAGTTATGATGACGTTAGTCCGGATGACAAGGATAATGTGGCGGGTGTTGTGAGCAGCGGTGCTCCAGATACATTGACGATCTTGGTGGGCGGGTATGATCAGGCGTAGAGCGTCTTGGTCGATGGTAGGATTGCTGGAAGCACATTCTTGAATGTGTGTTATTCTCTGAGAAGAGAGACAGCCCATTTGAGTAGAAACCGAGTAGCAATATTCCAGTCGAACGCGATTCGTCAGTACGGAAACTGAACCTTCCGTATCTTGTCAACCCATTCAGTTTTCAAATCATCCTCCACCATATCACGCACATTCTTTAGGTCCATCTTCAACTCTTCGCTGACCGATTCAGGCATATTGGTTTCACCACTCTCGCTCTGCATAACTTCCAGAACTCTCGCAGCTCTTGCCTCATTCATGCCCTGCTTCTGCAGACCTCTCACGATCCTCCAGACAGCTTCACTTGTCATTGGATCCTTCGTCCATATCATAGTCCCTCGATCCAACCACATATTGATCTGCACCTTAGACATATGAGCACGGCTCGGAAATTCGTGCTCCACGAGTCTGCTCAGGGCCATTTTTAAGGCATGCGCATCGCCCAAGAGAGCCCAGTTATAGGGATGGGCGTCAAAGACGTAGGGCGTACGCTCAGGCCATTTGTAGATGCGAACGTGACGTAGAAGGTGCTCGCGCTCTTCGCCGATTGCGCGCATCCAGGCTCGCATTTGGAAGGGGCAGCGGAATTCAAAGGTGGTTGTGTGATAATACATTCGGATTGCTTCGTGGTGAGTTTGCTTGCAGGCCAGGAGGATTGCACAAGGCTTCTGGGTTTTTCTTGCTGCTTGATAGTTTGATTCGTCCAGGGCTGCGAACTGCTTCTCATAATCCTGGAAAATCGGTGTGCGCAATTCGTATGCCACGTGGGCGACTGTTGTCGAGAAAACCAGCTTGTAAATTTCGGTCCTAAGTTCTGTTGGCAGCTGAAATAGACCGGAGCCCACCTGTTCAGATTGTGGTCCCCCGATCTTGGTGAACTGGGCCATGTTGGAAGCGGCCAGCATCGTCCTTTCCCAGGGTGCTGCGTGGTAGGGACTGTTGGAATCAGTTTGAGTACTTGGTGCGGACTCTGACAGATCCGAATTTGAAGTCTATGCTCGGCATGTCATCTACACTGCAGTGATTGGAAGGCTGTTTCGATCGTCTTTAAACTTCAAGATGCCTGAGAAAGCACTGGAGGTTTCTATGTCGCGACGCTGCTGGTGAGGGGGTGGATGACGTCCAGCGCGCATGTGAAGGCGCGGGTGACAGGGATTTCCCGCGAGATCCCTGCAGATGAAGCGCGACGCACAAACGTCTCTTCCGTCCAGTCTCTCGCGGTTCCACTCCGCAACAACCACACTGCCCTGAGAATACATCAGACTCCAAGTGCCACCTGCTGCCACTACCACCACGGCGGGCGAGATGGCTGGCTCTCGCACCGACAAGACCATTGACGATGCCCTCAGGTCTGTGCTGTTCCCTGACTCGATGCAGAAGGGTCGCTGACGCGCCGATACAGACAGCTTCAGTCCGATAGACTGATCAAATTGACCATCGGCGCGCCCGAGAACCCTCCCGTCTTCGTCCAACAGAGCGTCCTCGAGTCCGCAAGCGAATGGTTTGCTCGCGCTTTGAAGGAGGATCGCTTTGTCGAAGGGACATCGGGCAGCATCTCCTTTCCAGACGATGATATCGAGGCGTGGACAATTCTGCTGTTCTGGCTGATCAATCACCGCTTGCCAGCAGAGATAGAGTGGTGCGCGGCGGAAAAGGATTGCGTTACGGCCGGCAGATGCTGGGTCTTAGGCGACAAGTACGGTGTGCTCGAGTTCCAAGACGCAGCCATGCTCGCCATGCTGAAGTATTTCGACGATCACAACCATCCATTCTCTCCAGAGGCCACAGCGAAGCTGGTGATCATAGCGCCACCAGATTCCCACTTACTTGGGCTCCTGGCAGAAGAAGCGGCATACAACGTTGACCACTTGTCCATCCCCCTTGGCAAGCTGGCAGTCCTCGATGGGATGCATGGATTCTGATTGCCATTCATTCGATCAAGAGATGCCTTGCACAAGAACTCCCTCATACTCGACCAGCGACTGAAAAAAATAAGCCGCAAAAACCATTGGGTTCGGCACAGGTCTGAGTACATGGTCAGCACCCGTTTCGGCATGGTTGACCATCTCGTGGACGCTGATTGACCACTTCGAGGACGCTAATAGCAAGAATTGCTGGGAAGCGTGCCAGCCACACTCCTTGCTTCTATGCTCTTAAATTCTCGCTCGAGTCCAGAAGTCTTGTCAACTTGCCAACCACCTCCCACAGCCTTCTTCCGCCCATCACATGGATTGAGTAGCCACCATCAATGCTCACAATCACATTCGCCAAGTTCATCTCCGGAAATTGATACAGACCCGCACCAAGCATCGAACTCTGCTCCATCCTCTCTTTGCCCAAATAATGTTCGACATCGAATACCTCAGGCCAGTCATCAAACTCGGGATCGATGCTTTCTGGCTGAGAGGAGGAGCGATCATCACGTCCGCGGAGATGGCGAAACGCTATCCGAGGATTCAACGTTGGAGCGCGCACCGGTGAAGGCTCGTGGAGGCAATGCGTGAGAAACGGTGGAACTCGAAGAGAAAGGCATCCATGATTTCACCTTCCGCAAGATTGTCCGGGTCCCGCTTCCAGAGCCCTTCGCAGCTCGCTTTTCATAGTGTTTTGCTTGTCGTATGAAGCCCAGAGGCCAGACCAGCGACAATTTGTCCATATGATGCCCAGCTTTCCTCTCCATTACCAAGCAACCACAGTGTCCGTGGTTTCGGCCAGAACACTGTCTACTCCTCTTCAATGTCCATCTTCCTCCGCTTTCCACACCACTCCAACTCCTTTCCCAATATACCTCTAATCTCTTCCAACATTTCTCAATTCCCACCCTCACCTTCAGCGGATTCGTTTTCCCCGCTTCGACTGATGTCTACTTGCTGCACTTTTCTCTCACTGCTGCCTGCCTCCTCCTTCTTCTTCGCATCGGATCCGTACGAAAGCAGCATAAGTCCAGCAGGGATGGCAATGACCACCAGCATGATGAGCGTATCCAGGAGCGCCATCGCAAAGATTTCTGACGATCCTCGTCAAGTTGGAGGCAGCGTGGTAGTCTAAGAGGTTGTATGAAGTACTGTACTGGCTTTGACAGCTGTCAAGAATATTGAATGTTCTTGCAATTTTATCCTGTGACGTCGGGCGTTCAGAGGCTGCTAGGATGACCTAGTGAATGTCGAAAATCAAGGCCGTCGTGAAACAATCCAGGTTTGAGGCGTCTCGCGTTACCAACCCGAAATGAGTGATTCTGAACCGCACCCGCCTCACAGGTACGGGAATAAGTTGACCGTGCACGCATGGGAAGCGCCTAAGACTCCAAGCTGTTACTTGAGCTATCAACATCTTTACGAGAAATTTTACTTTTAATGCTCTACGCCCGCTTCCTCGTCAAGTGAGTATTCCTCGGACCTCTCCTGAGAATCGTAGGCTTCCCACCAATGAACACAAAAGACAACGTGCTCGTGAGCAAGCAGACTGCAGCAAGTACAATATTCATATTTCCATAGCCAATGGCCTCTTTCAGCTCTCCAGCGAGCTCCGGACCGACGGTGAGCCCAAGGCAGAAAGCCATATTGCTCAGGCCATACAGCTGAGCATACGGACCCTTCTCGCCAAAGAAGTCTGGGTTGACTTCGTAGTACTTCTGGACGACAGCGCCAGCTTCGACGATGGAGGGTGCTCCGATACCTGCAAGTCCAATTCCGCAAAGACCGAGAAGGACAGAATAGATCGCAATTTGATCTGTTCCGCCCTCATGAGGGATGCGAAGGCAAACCAGGACCGGAACCAGGAAAGCGTAGGCAAAGACGGCAACTGGTTTTGTGCCGTAGTGATCGACACACCAGCCAAAGACTGGTCCGAGAATGAAGTCGAAGACGCCGAGAGGGATGAACAGCAAGCCTGCTTTCAATGACGTGAAGCCAAAAAGGTCGCCGGCTACGGTTGGGATAGTGCTGTCGAAAGAGCCAAGCAAGACGGCTTGGACGAAAGCTACCAGGAGGGCTGTAAGCAGCATCGGATCCGAGAGCAGAGGTAAGATGGCAACATAACGAACGATCCAAGGATATCGCTCTCGCGGCTTGAGCTCATAGTATTTCTCGTCCGGGTGCTTGCCGCCAAGCAAAGGGTCTCCTTCGTCGGGCTCGCCGTTGGTCTGCGCTTCCTCATCTCCACTTCCATCTTGCTGTTGATTGCTATCGTCATTGCCGGCATTCCGAGTGGTGCTGAGGTCGCTGACAGTGCTTGGATCCTCCGCGTAGTACTTGTTTGCGATCTTCTTCTCGATCACCAGAAGTCGCATGACGAAATCGATGACCAGGATGGCCGCACCGAGAGCGAAAACCCCGATGAAGCCAGTCTTCTCGTACAGTACGCCACCCAAAATTGGAGCTGCAAGAGCACCAACTGCAATGAAGCTGAAGATCTGACGTCGTCGTTAGATTCGTTGTGATAACCGATGCATCCGTACATACCGATCCAATGGTCTTGCCCAGGTTATCCGGTCCCACAGTCTCCAAGCACAGCGCCAGACCAATTGTCCAAACGAAGGCCGCACTGACTCCTTGCAGAATCCTGGCCAGCATCAGGATAGGCACCGTCTCTCCCACGAAGAGCAGGATGGTGGCAGCCAGGAGTGCAACAAGCCCGAACAAAAACGGCGCCTGCCTCGTGTTGACCTTATCGGCCAGAACACCGGCTACCGGTGAGGTGAATACTGACGCAGCGGCATAAGCTGCCAGTAATCCCGACACCAGGCTCTGGATCTGATCTTTGTGAACGCCGACACGGTCTTGGAGCATAAAGGGCAATACAGGTACGACCAGACCGTACAAGAAGAGGTCCGTGAAGAGACCGATCGCAACAGTCGAAATGATGAAGAAGGTGTTCGATCTCCATTTCAGTCCGGCCGGCTGGACACTGTAGTCGCTCGAGACTTGAATGGTATTGAGGAACTTCTGCCATCCTTTCGATTTGGCCATAGTGGCGGTGAGGGACGGGAGCTGGCGGAGTCGCCCACCAAAGTATTTCAGCGCTTGAAGAGGAGATGATGAGAGAAGTGAGAAGTGAGAAGTCAGAAGTCAGCAGAGAGGTGAGAAATGTCGTGCATCAACGGCGAAAGACCGTTTGATGGACCTCGACGTCACCATCTGCAGGAACGAATGACTGAACTTTGATTTAACTTCGGTTCGCAGGCATCGTATGCAGATGCTTCTTTGAGTTACCCTGCATCAATATCATGATGAGAGGAGGAGTCTCTTTTCACATGCAAACAGCTGATCCTTTTAATGCTCAAGTGAATGTTAAGAGAGCAAGTTTGATCTTTGGCGACTCAGTAGAAGAGACGCCGTGGCTTGGCGGGCGCTCGGACGTCGGCGGAGCCACTTCCGATCCTTGTCCTTCGCGCATTCGACTCCAACCTCACCGGCAACAAGGACATCGACACACCAAGAGTCGGTATCGAGCAACTTCTAACAAGAGAAGCACTGAGCCATTCGAGCTCGCAGTAGGAATATCGCCAACATGGCACAGGAGAACCCACCAAACGCAACGTTCGTACATCGCACCGCGTACGAACAAGCGTCCCCTTGAGTGCAGATACTGACCACGGCCATAGTCTCTACGTACGCGCTGCAGCCGCCGGCACGCACTACCTTTTGATACTGACTTAAATCCTCTAGATCCGCGGCCTCGACGAGAAGGTCAATCCTACCAAGATCGCCGACGAGATCCGCGAAGTCTTTGGCGAAGTCGGCACGATCATCGACGTTATCGCGAAGAAGAGCTTGAAGCGCAAGGGCCAGGCCTTCGTGGTCTTTGACAGTGTCGATGAGGCATCAGATGCACTGGAGGCATTCCAGGGTTTCGAGATCACCGGCAAGCCCGTCGAGATCTCATTCGCGAAAACGAGAAGTGATGCGACGGTGAAGAAGGACGGCGAGCAGGAGCTGGAGAAGCACAAGCGGCATCGGCTGGCGGAGAAAGGTACATCACACAAGGTCATATGGTATCGAATGAACACGGTATTGACGAGTGTATCCAGAACGAAAACAAGCCCTCGAAGCCGCGGAAGCAGAGAAGAAACCCGCCAAGCGCCCTGCCGCCGAGAACCTCGCCGAACGACCTGTCAAGACCACCAAAGCACCCGCCGGCAATATGGCAGACGAATACCTCCCACCGAACAAGATTCTCATCTTGCGCGAGCTGCCCGACGATTACGGCAAGGACGCCATTCAAGCAGTCTTCGGTCGCTTCCCTGGCTTCAAGGAAGTGCGCACTGTGCCTGGAAGAACTGGACTTGCGTTTGCGGAGTATGAGGATGAGACTGGGGCTATTGCGGCGAAAGAGGCGATGAATGGGGTGACGTTGGGTGAGAAGACGATACGGGTGACCTTCCAGAGGCAGTAGAGAGGCCTGGAATCTGCGACACTGGTGGAAGCATTTGGTCGCTAGGCGCTGGCACAGACTCGTAATGCTTATTCATAATCTACCTAGCTGATGCTCGCGAAATGCTGAGACTTGGCGCGAGGTGCCGATTTTGAACACGACCTCGGACGATTCAGACAAAGTGAGTCGGCAGATACGCACTGACTGGAAACGCTCGCCTGTCCTCAATACTCAATACGGCTCCAATACAGCAAATCTGATCATGAGGACAAGCGAGATGGTATAAGTTCAAGCTCTCCGCATCCCTGCCAGCGTCTCTCGCTTCTTGCATTCGTACATGCTAACAACAGACGCATCAACGCCACAGTCTTACTGTACTTCCAGAGAGGAGACGTGGGCACCTAGGTCGCACCAGTTCAAGATGCCATCTGACAATGTTCCCCACCAACTGCGCCAGAATCTCCGCGCCGCGCTCCACGACCACACCACACTCATACTTCCTCACCAAAATGACGAAGCCGAAAGAGCAATCCAAGCAATCCAAGACATCGACGCGCACATCGGCAACCGCATCCGCACATGTCAAAATCGACGGTATACGGAGTGCTTGTTCAGAGTATCACCTTGGCCTTGGACTCCACCTTCATCTCTCTCCTACGAAAACCTAGCGAACATCTCGATTCTGATATGTCCCTACGAAATGGACGATTCACGAGATCTCCACGACGACCTGGACACGGAAGATGAGCTTTTTCACCGACGTCAGCAATTCAAACAAATGCGCCAAAATCTCACTTCCTTCATGACGCTCCTCCGAAAACACTTCATAGACCGCCCCATTCCGCACATCGTTGTCAACTTCGCCGGCCCCGCGAACGATCCATGCTGGTGCCGAAATTACGGAGAAGAAGGTTCCCTCCTCCGGATCATCTACCCAAAATACGATCTCTACAATGCGACTGTCTACGAACATCTTCTTGAGCCTTTAACGGAGCTCCCAGAATGTGAGGAGGTGGCGATCGGTTTTGTGGAAGGCATATGTCATGAGTCCGAGTTTCTGGAAGCAAAGCCCGATTTCGTGGAGATGAGGTATGACTTTGGTTATATGACAGAGTTTGCGGATACGCTGGAGGAGTGCATCAAGGCTGGAGAGGGAAGCTTGTTTGACGAGAGGTGTGAGATTGGGGTCGGAAAGAGGGATTTGGAGAGGGAAGAGAGGGTGAGGAGGGAGTGGGAGGAGCGTTTGGAGAGAAGTAGGGGTTAGAGGAGATGAGCTCAGATAGGTACCCAGATTTGAGAGAGCTTTCGCTAGCGGTGAAAGTGACGCAGCTGACGAGGAGCATTGCCTTTGGGTACAACAAGCGATTGAGACTCAGGAGTGCTCGTGTAGGCATCAATGTAAATGCCTCAGAGAATTCACAGGATCATACCATGAGGCCGTGAGCCACCTACGACTTCCCTCGAACGGACTCAAATTACCTCTCCATGCGCAAGCTCCAAATGCTCATAAACACCCTCTCCATGCCTCCCAAACGTCTTCAAGCAAACCCAACAAAGATGCACCCCACACTCGCATGTGACATGGCTGCATCCATCCGTCTTATCCAGTGGCGTCTTGCATTTCGGGCAGTCCTTGATACCGTTTTCTCTCTTGAAGCCCTCGAGCACACGATTGCTCTCTGCATCTGCGCAGCTGAGAGGGTGGTGAGTCGTGTGGCAGGAGGTGCAAATGAGGGAGATGCAGCGAGGACAAATCCAAGTGACGGGGTTGGAGGACGGTGTGACGCGATAGATGGAGGGGCACGATGGGGTCGGGCAGTAATGATATTCCTCTGGGCGAAGGCGGATGTATCGATCAAGCGAAGTCTCCAGGACCCTTTCGAAGGTCGGTTGGGGGAGATTCTGGCGCAAAGTCTCCAATGTGACGGTCTGACCGCAGTCTTTGGCTTGACAGGTCAGGTGGAAGCCGTCATTCGGAGGAAGGCTGAGCACAACCAGTTGCGAGAAGCAGTCTTTGCAGTAGTCGTGCCCGCAAGCCAGGGAGAAACCATGCTCCACGACACAGAAGCAAATTGGGCATTCCTGGTCCACCTTCGGCTCTGTTGCGATCGTATGAGCGATCTCTGCTGCCTCGAGCACCCTGTGGACGATTCCGTATGCCGAAGTATTACCACGCATGGCAATGCGTTTGGGAGTCGTTGCATTGTCAAGTGAGACGACTCCGTTTTCTTCCAAACGCGACTGTACCAGCTGAAGCCCGCCTCGACACGCCCTTCGAAATCCGTTCTTGTCCAGTTCAAAGTAATATCTCTCGCCATATACTCTATTTTCCGGTCTTCGTCCGATCTCCTTCATCAGTTGGTAGAGATGGTCTCTGGCTTCGATGCATCTCTCTCGCGGTCCGAAGTACCTAAGCTCTTGCTTGCCAATGTCCAGCTCGATGTGAGCATCGAGACCTCTTAGCCGCAGCACACTGTTAATCTGTTGCCTTGCGAAGTTTGCGTCTTCGAACGAGGAGCACCATAGCGGCTCGTCTGGGAGTTCCATCCTCCGTCCCTTAACAATCTCCTCAAGCGCATGAGCAGCCTTCACAACCTCTTCGGCAGTTCTCCCTTCAACCGAAAGGCCCACATGCGGCTTAGAGGTATGACTGTCTCGCACCTTGGTCCTAACTCCAGCGTTTTGCCATTGGGATACATGCTCTTCAATCTGATCCCGAACGTAGGCGAAGATCTTCCTCCCGACTTTGATCGTAGAACTCGTGAGCAACTCCAGGGTCAACTTATCCCCATCAAGAAAAGCCTGCCTCGTATCGTTGAACTCCCTGACCGCGGCTTCAGCATCTTCCCAGTGGACGAAAACAGCTTCAGAAGTGAAGATGTGACCTCTTTGAATAGGCAGCTCATGCATGAACACCAGCCGACCCTTCATTTCAAGCAACTCCTGGATTCTTCTCTGCCGATTCTCAATATCGAAGTCCAGATGCTCAGCATCGAACGCAATCTTTTGCACTATATCGTAATCTTCAAAGATTGCAAACTCAATGTCGTCCAACGTGGCAGCGTGCGGAAGCTTCGAGATTGTAACCACAAATGGCTCAGAATTGCCCTGGGGATCTGTGCTGTCCACTCGAATGCCAAAAACTTGATATGTGCCTTGGTTGAACTTCCCAGAGACCCGTAGTGCTGTGCCAAGGTCTGTGAAGTAGAGTCGAGCTGAAGGACGTGGATGGTACCAAGTCACCAGCACTTTGGTGCGATTGATCGATCGGATCAGGGAACCTGGCGGCGCTGGAGGCGGAATGGCGACTGCAGTGATTGAGTTCTGCCCTCGCATCTGATTCACGAAGCTCCGAACGATGCAGGCGTCTATCGATTTGATGTAGGCTGTCGAGGTAGGTTTTCCCGGAGCACAGATGATTCGAATCGGGCACTTCGCGAGGTTCTCGAAGCCAACAGACTGCAACCAGTGCTTAAAGGTTCCGACATCTTCCACTGGCGATAAGCCATCGATACGGAGCGATGTCGGCTCACTCAGGAGTGTCAGGCCTTGTACAGCAGCTCCTTCACCGAAGACCACCTGAGCTCCATGGATGATGCGTGTCGTGCCTTGCGCTTCTGCAGCCATGATGGAGAGGAATGCTGAGGAGCAGACAGAGATAGGCGGTAGTTTTCAGAGCTGCCTTCGCTTTCATGGAGTACTTCTGAAAGAGTCAAAGACGTGTGGAAGGGCGAAATGTGTGGCGGAATGTCCGTGCGTTTTCCAGGTGAGTGAAGGCAGCCAAGCTCATTGTGCGGACATCAACACCGGATAGCGACATTGTCTCGCTGAAGCGCATAAAAAATTTCAACATCATGCATGTGTCTCCGATTCATCCTCGCGACTCCCACAGGTATACTGTTTGTGACAGCACCTGCAAATCTCCACAAGGCAATTGACGCAAGTGTGCAACACTTTTTCCTCGTCCTCGGCCAGCGCATGCCGATACAGATAGCCACAGCCATCAGTCGAACATGCGTACCACTCTTCAAAATGCTTCTCCACATACCGCCGCAGGGAAACATCAAGAAAACATTCAAAAGTCTCCCTCCAGAGGATGTCTCGAAGCTCCGAATTACGAACAAGTTGATGGCAGGTCTTGCACCTCAAGGCAAAGTCGTCTTTCTCATCCACACTATCGAAGAGAGATTTGCCCCGTAGCTTATCGCCAGCATACCCGCAGCTTAACTTCATACCATCCTTGGGAACTGAGGCAAGACACATATCAAGACATCTGTGTCGCATATCCACGGATCGAGACCCATCCTCTCAAGACATCAAAGCCCTTCCAAACAGCCACCCTGCCATCCATATTACCAGCTCCGTTATCCGATTGAGCCCTGAGCAGCTCGCATGTGATCATAGCTCGCCGGCGCTTGATCAAACGGGAAAGTCATCATACAAACCCAGCACATGTGGATCTTGCAGCTCAAGCACTTGACGTGATTGCACCCATTGCCCTTTTCAATTGATATCCCGCAGTTTGGACAGTCCTTCACGTTGCGACCGGCCCGCCACTCATCGAAGGCAGTTTGACTCTGCAAACCCCTGGTCTTCTGGCAAGTTCCGGACTCATGTTGAGTATGGCACTGCATGCAAGTTCTCTGCCAGCAGTTCGCACATCTGTGAGGCCGATTGGGATCAGCTGTGGGTAGTCGGTAGAGGTGAGCGCAGTCGGGCGTAGGGCATTAACGAAACTCTTGCGATCGAAGGCGAATGTATGCGTTGAAGCTGGATTCCAAAAAGTCATCGAATGCGTTTAGGGGAAGAAACTTCTGCAATTCCGTCATCCTCACTGGCAGTTTGCATGTGTCGTTATTGCCCACGCAGACGACCTGAAAATCTGTGGCTGTGGCTTCAGTTGCTAGACACATCCGTTGAAAGCAATCTCGGCAGTAGGCATGACCGCACGCAAGCACCATTTCGTCAACGGCCGGTGTCCAGCAGATAGAGCAATCCTTGCCATCGGTCTCAGAAGTAGCCACGGTGGATTCAGACGAGCGTGCCATCCTCGCAGTAGTCCTTTCTTGAATGCGCTCCAATATATCGCGTCTGCACGTGGCCGCGCTAGCAGCGTTCGCGCTCGAGAGCTTGACAGCAACGATCCCGGAGAGATCGCTGCCTGTAAAGTCCACGGCCTCTTTGGTTTCTCCGTGCTCACGTTTCTGAAAAATTCCACATCTAGGAAGTAGACGCACAGCCTCGCGAGATTTGTACCCTGCCATGTTGATCTCGTCATATACAGGCACCGGGAGCCGCAAGATACATGAATAGATTTTCTTGACTGTAAACCAATCTTGTTCTTTGAGCCACGACTGTGCAGCGTAGGCATGCCCACAGCTTTCAAATTTGCACATTGCGCGATTGTGGCCAAGGGAAGTAACATGAGGCTCAATATCGTAGAGGTTCGAGCCTGGACATTTGCCTTCGAAAATGCTGCAGAAGTACCATGGATCGAAGCATTTGTCGCCTGGCATATAGCGCCTACTATATAGGATCAAATCTGGAATGTCCTCGACACCGAGGATGGCTCTCTCTACACGTCTATCGTCGCGCGGACCAGGGACGTCCTTTAGTGTGACCACATATCTATAAATGAGGTACTGGTCATGACGGGAGGTAGGTACAACCTTTGGCCTGCAGTGAGGAAAACTGTAGATTCTCTCGAGGAATAAGTCCGAGACTCTGTCGGCCGTGTCTTTGTCGGCGTTACACAGATGGTAGTCGTAAAGTGGGAGCTTCCACGTAATCTCAAATTCTTCGCATCTCATCTGAGCCGATTCGGGCACCGCCGGACAAGACAGTTGATGGACGTGAAAGTTATCTGCACAAAGGCATTTGAACCTCTCAGCAGATTTGGCATTCGAGATGTGATATCTGCCGAGCCAAGTCGCACCACAAGCGCTGTCGCCATGTCCCCGATGAGCTCCGGGTGTTCGTTGTGTACTGATTCGAAGATCCATTCCTCGGTTGCCAAAAGTGGCAGACCACTCACTTGGACCGTGACCAGGTCAGAGAGTAGTGCAACTTTGAAAACACTGCCTCCGTCTCCGTAGAGCACCAACGCGCCATTCAGCACCCGTCGAATTCGAGATTTGCAAGGTCTTTCCATGCCGCTCTTCTGAGGCTCATTCACGTTCTGGGAGGGTTGTAGTGAGTATGGAACCTCCTTTCGGTCGCGACGGCCGGTGCTTTTCTTTTGGGAGTTCATTGCCAGTGAAATAGGCTGTAGTGTCGATGAAGTCGTGTATGGTGCGTAAGTTCGTGACGACTGTCAAATGCGAGTCAATAATGTTCCAAAGCACCGTGGCCAGCACGGCGTTCGTGATGTTGGTAACGCAGTTGGCGAACGATCGAAAGTTGATGATGAGTAGATGGGGCGTGATGTGTTGCGTTGATTCCAGCCTGATGATATATGCTGCCAACGACCGCAGCGGGATGATCGACATCTCCGGTTCCAGTCCGTGTCTTGAAACACACGCTTCATTTGCAAAGGCGCCCTCGGCGTCGAACAATTCGTCTGTCGCGCAGTCAGTAGCAGTGCCCACAAGCCAGATGAACCCAGATGTCTCTGTTATTAGATGTGAGTAAACTGATCTCATCGTTGCTGTCGTACATAACCTTGTATCATAGTAGAGCGTATCGTATCATAAATGTCATTCGCATATCCGCCCCAAAACTCCGTATCCCAGCTCGGTCTCGTGTGAATTCATACATAAATCACAAAGGGCATCGTAAACTCATCCGTAGGACCTGCAGCAACACACACCAGTCAGCTCATCAATCGTCCAGAAGAACAATGCCACCTTGGGAGCTCCGCAACACCCACGGTAGCCAGACGGTCTCTGGATCAACACAGTGTGTCAGGAATAGTCTCGGCGACAATTGTCTTAAAAATAGGCGAGTGGCGTACTGGACGACTTCTCCTCTTCCAGCTCGTCGCATTCTTTCCAGAATGCTGTGGGGCCTGCTGGGCCGTGGATGTCGTAGTCTCTGAGACAATTGTCAGCGTGTGGTGTTGTTGAGGGTACGTGGTTGAGACCGACTTGTCGAACCAGTTGCCCAAGACACCGCGTGCGGATCGCAAGCCACCGACTTGAATGCCCTCGCTTCGCCATCGCTCTTCGCCGTGGAATATGGAGAATGTCGTCCATCTGATCTCGCCTTCAGGCGTTTGGCGGACGGTGCCTGTCGGAAGTCAGTACGGATAGTCTCGCGTGGCCAATGAATACTGTACCTCGGATTCTTGAATTGGCATTCGGATCCCAGCTCGCGTGCAGACTACGGCTTGTTCCTCTGAAGTGCACAACAGGCAGCCTCTCTCCTTGAAAGTTGCCCCAATCCATGCCGTCCTCTTCTTCATCCTCGTCGCCGCTGCCCGGAGGCTCGATTCGGGTGACTTGCAACTTGATGCGAATCAGTCGAATAGCTACATTGAAGAACAAATGAGTTAGTACACGCGGGCAAACGTACAGTTTCCTCTAGAGTGATCAAACCTTCTTCCGTGTCAATCGGCTCGCGAAGCTGATCGTCCGGTATTCGCTCGCTGAAATTGAAGGTGTATAGGTCGTTGTAGTCCAGGAAGCAGACAACGCGCATCCAGCTGCCGCTGACGCCGTATGGGTCCATAGCGTCCAAGCTCAGTGCCAGCTCGCGAATCTTGGACATCTCTTCATCCATCTCTTTCGTCGGTGCTATCCGAGGTGCTGATTTGTAGCTGCCGGGTGTCGCGCCAACGAATGGATTTGTCCATACCATGGGGAAGCGACCGTCGCTGCGGTCGGTAAACTTCCGCAGGTTGAAGCCGAGGACGATCATTACCGCTTCCACTTTCTCCCAATCTACCCGCTGTGATCCGTCGTTCATGAAAGGCCCCCATAAAGTGTGATCTGTGTACTGGCGCAAATCGTAGACCTTGCTGCGAGCGAAGGTATGAGTGAGACGACTTGTGGTATGTGACCGCGTGCATTCGGATGGTGCGAGTCTGCGGTCAGCCTGTAGCAGAGAGAAGAAGGATCGGGAAGGAACGATGTCGATTGGTACGCCATACAAGCAGTGCAGCTTGGCACTCATCTGTCGTAGTTCGGGAGTATCGGCCTGGTTCTGATCATCTCCACCGGCTCTTCCGGGTGCAAATAACGATGATGCGCAGAGGAAGCTGTCCACGTTGTCTGTGTCCCGAAAGGCATCCTCCAGCAATTGGAGGTTCCTGCTCTCCTCATGATCGAAGCTCGCGGTGTCCACCAATGAGTTGATCTCCTTGGCAACGTATTCCAATTGATCCCTCTTGATGTCTCTGTTCTCTGTCTCGAGTAGCTTCTCCAGCTTGACCATCCGATGTACCCATTCCTCCCAATCCGGCTCCTCCTTTAGCCGAGTCGGCTCATCATATCGTCGAGTGTAGAGGTCCTTGTGGAGCAATCGGTTGCCGCGGATGTAGCCGTGGAGGGCTCGACATGTCTTTGACAGAGCAGAGAGGTCGGCAGGCTCGATCTCGGTGAAGATGCAGTGGAGCAGCTCGTGGGAGAGCTCCAGGAGGGAGGCCATCGTCGTCATCGCATTGGTCTGGGTCCGGGAGGGTCGGTCTTATACACAATCACTTGGGTCCCCCTTGGCCGCGAAGTGAAGTATGGAAGAGCCGTGTGCGATGCTAAGTCCAATGTGTACCGGAGATTGTGAGGTTCAGTTCCATGTCGTCGGGTATGCTCACCTCCTCCATCTCACCAACGCTGATGCCATCCGTTATCTCCGAAGCGGGGCTCTAATGCCGTGATGCCTGAATTATGCCTGAAAGCACTGACCGTCTTCGAGTGAATGGATTCTCCACCTTCCGATGGCCACGCTCCTCTCCACGCCGACATTCAACATCAACATCAAAACTATCATCATGAACGCGATGATCTCTAGCTATGCAACGAGTACGGGTATGATCCTGAACTAATGAAGGCATTTTCAAAGCCCAGCGGACACCAGCCAATCTCGCCAGCCTGAGCAGGTCGTACGGAAGACTGTTCTGCGTTGGATGGCATACTCTCGTCTACATATCCGCGTGGCCCGAATATCTACCAAACGTAGCGGAAATGGATGTTCTGTCGATCTGTCATATCCTTGAAATCCGTGTCCTCGTGCACTCTTTGGCCTCTGGTATCATCGAGTTTGTCACGCCGACAGTTCTCGAAGTAGCAGTAAGCTGCGTAAACGATGATTGTGAGAATCGCGCCAACGTAGCCTGCGAGCAGCGCACCCATGCCGAGCGGATACAGCGGCGCCTGTGAGTCGATGAAGAACTGAGGTGCGATGATGTTGGAGCCTGGGAGCCCAGTCAGCCAAGGTATTGAGTGGTTGAGTGGAAAGTGGTGGAGATTGACTCACAGCAGTAAGCAATGAAGATCAGAGCCTGCACTGTGACCTTTTTCGTGTGGCCAGAGATATTCGCCACGTTCAAGGCCAAGCTGATGATGTACGGTCCCAAGAAGAACTTTGCCAACCACAGACATGCCAGCCGGCCTCCAACAACGTCTTGCGGCAGTACGTAGAGAAATACGCATGCGATCATTCCAATCAGCTCTACAGCGACGATCACAAGGACTCGGCACTGGAGCTTTGGCCATCGCTTGTTGAGATACCATACGGCCAGACTGCAACCGTATGTCGAGACAGTACCAACCACACCCTCTGGCATGCCGAGCAGCACCGAGCGTCGAGATGAGAAGCCCAAACCTTTGATGATCAGGGCTTGGAAGTCTGCGAGACTGTCAGCAAGTCCACTCAAGCTCAACTAGGACCAATCCGCTCACTCGTCAATCCTCCGTTCGGTATCGACACGAAGATATTAAACAAGAACATCAACCAAGTCTTCGGATCCGTCAACGCCTCCCAAACCTGCTCCCTCTTCCACACCTTATTTTCCATCCCCGTTTGATCAGCTCTCACCCTCTCCACAGCAATCGCTTTCTCCCTCTCACCAATGAACTTCGCCCTCACAACGTTATCCGGCAAGAATAGTCCTACGATCAGACTCCACACAATCGAAATACTCCCCAGTATCGTAAACCACCACCGCCATTGATGACCACCAGCAATTGCACCAACGCCGTACCCGATCGGTCCGATGAGGATGATGGTTGACCAGTTGGTGTACATGAAGCCCGTGCGAAGGGATTGCTCATGTCGGGTATACCACATGGAGAGGATCAGATATCCACCCGGAATAATCGGCGCTTCCAATGCTCCCAGCAGAACCCTCAAGAATATAAACACCGGAAAAGAGCGTACCCAAGCCGTGCCGATGAGTATAACTCCCCAGCAGAGTATCATCCCAGACATCAACTTCGCAATTGGCAGTTTCTGGAGGAGAGATCCTGCAGGGAAACACCAGAAGAGGTACCCGAAGTAGAACGCACTTCCTACCCAGGAGTATCGATTTCCAGTAGAATTTGTATCTTCTCGCATTCCGTACAGTGCACCGGTAGATGTGGAGGCTTTGTCCGTGGCGCCGAGGATGATGTTGAAGGCGAGGATGGGGATGAGGCGGGTGTCTAATTTCCATCTCAACTTCTTCGCTTCCTCAGTAGTGAAGGTGTCATGTTCGTTAAAGTAGCCGCTGTACTGGGCACCAACATCGTAGGCTTTGCTTGTGGTCGGCTGTTTGAGGTCTGGTTCTGCAGACAGGGAGACGGAGGGGGCTTTGCGCTCCGTGTCGGTGGCGATGGGGTCGGCCATTCTGTTAACTTTCCAGGGCGCGTAAGGTACCTCAGCGAAAGCAGGCGATGATCTCAATGCTTTTTGATCAAAGCACTGCTTCGTGCTTGGCAGCCAGTGATCAGTGATCCTACGTAGGTAGATGGATGTCTATCTGGTATCTCCATTGCTGTATCTCTGTATCAAGAGAGCCAAGAGAACGTCTGGTTCGCCTATGCATCAAGCACAGTCTGGGCTGTGCTTGGTGGATCTTGATATGCGAAGGACTGTGCCGCGGCCAGCTCGACCTGATCGGTTCCACAGCATCGAAGTCGTGGATCCCGCAGGATCACTGTAGATAGGCCTACATGCACTTTGATCTCTCGTCCGATTTGATGAAAATGAACATACTGCTAAGATTGCTGTAGACAAGTGTGGACATTGAAGCTGTGACGATGAGGGCCTGCTCAATCTATCGAATCCCAATAACCAGTCCCTTTGCTACATCTTCCCCCTTCTCAACCCTATCCATCACCTCCTTCGTACATTCGGCCAACCTCACAATCGCTTCATTGATCTGCTCCTCCTCAAGCCAAGCCCAACAAAGCCTCATACAATACGCAAATCCGCCATCCTCCTCTGCTCGTGCCACACTACTCTCATCACCCGCTACAACGAACATGTGTCCAAAAGCTATTCGCAGACTGTAGTCTCTCAGAGCTATTGCGGACAAGGTCTTTGCGTAGACTTTGTGTGCTTGGAAGAAATTTGGTATGCGGATGTAAGTGAAGAAGCCGCCTGCCGTGTTTGGTGTTGGGCCAGAGGCTTCGATCGCGTACCCGAGCGGGAGAAGATGTTGGGTCATCGCATCCATGAGGATTGTGTAGCGTTTGCGGTACTCCGGTATGAGTTTTTCGCGTATGTGCTTTTGGAGATTGCCACTCCGCAGAGTATGCTCGACAATCGTAGATGCGAAGTGAGAGGGCGCGCCGCCGGAACTGGATGAACCTCTGCGTTTCTGTCAGCGGTGAAAGGCGAGTCCGGCAAATAAGAATGACTTACACGAGTCCAAGAGCTGAGACGAAGGAAGACGTCCCTTCAACCCATCCAACTCGAATACCAGGTCCAATGACTTTCGCGAACGAGCCATTGCTGATCGCATTGCCAAACTCACTGCAACCTTCAATCGAGCGATCGAGGTCTACCAGCCTCGGAGGTGCTGTGTCCACTGCATCATCGGAGTCTGTAGACCAGCCGAGGAAGTCATAGACATCATCAGATACAAGGAGGACGTCGTACACTCTAGCGATCTCGACCAACTTCTGGCGCACATCAACGGGCATCGTCTTGGCGCTTGGGTTCGAGTAAGTAGTAGTGCAGTAAAGCACATACTTGTAGATATGCGGATAGTTGGCTCCAGTCTTCTGCAAAGGCTTCGCTGGCCAGTCTGGCTCGCTGTCCACTTTCTCCAGCTCCTTTCGCAGAAATTCGAGGTCGATGCCATCTTCTCCGCCTTCAGGAACGCCTCTCAGTTTCCCTTGAAACCCGCAATCCTCAAAGATAGGACAAGCCAAGAAGTAGGTCGGCTCGACCATAAAGATACGTCTCGTATATGTCGGATCCGCGAACTTCAAGGCAATATTTGCCAGAGAGCCAGATGCGCCGTTCGTGATGCAGATCCTCGAAGGGTCGATTGGGCTTGGAGATGGAGAGTACACTCCTGATAGCCAACTTGCTATGCTCTCACACAGTAATGGATATCCTTTGTGAGGTCCGTAGAGGAGGATCGGCGCCATGTTTTCTCCCTCCGCAAGAATCTTCTCGGCGCCATTGAGAAGTGCTTCTCGTGTGCATAACCTTGTTGTTGGCCATCCGAGCTGCAGATTTAGTCCAGGCCTCGAAGTGCCATTCGCTGTTGGAATAGGAGTAGACATTAGAAATGTACAATACTGACTTACTGGTATTACAGCTCGAAGTCGGTTCGCTGAGTTTGAAGGTACAGAATGCGGCCGCATACGGTCTGCACCAGGCCCGCCGACTCTTGCCCGCTCATTTCTACAGCACAACACTTGGCCGGGAGCTGATGGCACAGCATGTTTTCGATAGGTGATAGGGAGAGAGGTCGATGTCGAAGTGGCAGCTACCCCTGACGGTCGACAAGGATCTGCCCGTGGGCGAACATTCTCTTGGCATCGGCCGAGTTCAAGCTTGCCATTGCTTCCTGCTTCTTGCATCAACTACCGCTCCACCTCCTCCATCAACGCCTTGCTCGCTTTCATCAGGCGACATATGCGATGGATACGGTCGCCTCGCTCGCCGTCGCCCGACATGCTGATAGGTACAGCATCCTCCGAGAACGGCATGGGCGTGCGGGCAAAGCACCGTGATGTTCAGGTACAGTGGTAGCCAAACAAGTAAACATTGGCCTCAGACTTCTTGTATCTCTTACTATTGTTCTTGTAAAAACATCCTTGAGCCTTTTCAATCGAATACTCATCATGCAAAAGTGGCCCAGCGTAAGCGAGGAGGCATCTGCCTTCGAGGCAGAGGTGAAGGCGATCGAGCAATGGTGGCAGACAGATCGACAGAAGCACATCAAGCGGTGGGTATCCAGATACAATCTTAGCTAGAGAGAGCTGACCGGGAAAGACCTTATACCGCCAAAGCAATCGCAGCTCTCCGCAACATCGGGTTCAAGATCGAATACCCTTCCAGCGCCCAAGGCCGCAAACTCTGGAATATCCTCAACGAGCACAACAAGAATGGCACCTACGAGCTCACATTCGGCACGACTGAGCCACTCATTGCGAAAGAGATGGCCAAGAGCCTGCAGACCATCTATGTCTCGGGAGCACTCTGCGGTCTCTCCCAAGCAGATTGGCCCGGAGCTGACCACGCGGATTACCCGGCCAACCTAGTGCCCTCAGTCGTAAAGCGGATCTTTAACACACAACTATGGCACGATCAGCGACAGACACAGATGCGTATGCGTTACTCTGAGGCGGACCGAAAAGATCTCGAGTGCATCGACTACATGCTGCCAATCATCGCCGATGCCGACATGGGCTTCGGCACATTGACTGGATGTATGAAGATGGTGCGATCCTTCGTCGAATCTGGAGTCGCCATGATCCATATCGATGATCTTGCTCTGGGGTTGAAGAAGTTTACGAATGGCGAGGGCCGAACCATAGTCCCAACCTCTGAGTACTTGAACCGCCTAACGACTGTTCGAATGACTTTTGACATCCTGGGTGTTGACACCATGCTCCTGTGCCGGTGCGACAGCGACAATGCCGAGTTCATCAACAGCGTCGTAGACCCGAGAGACCATCCATATGTTCTTGGTGCGACCAATGATATTGAGTCCTTCAATCAAGCTTTGGAACAAGGAAGGGCAGACGGCAAGGACTATCTCACAGTCAAATCGGAGTGGAAAGCCAAGGCAGGCTTGAAGACATTCGATGGAGCTGTCAAGGCCCTTGCCTCGGAGGAAGAGTATTCCGCGTACACGAAGGAAGTCGAAGGCAAGATCGTCGCTCTTCAGGAACGCCGCAAGCTAGCCACGAAGCATCTCAATGGCAAGGACGTCTTTTTCGACTGGGAGCTCCCACGACTGCCCTTGGGCCAGTACATGTGGCAATGGTGTACCAAGCAGGTCATCGACCGGGCCATCCTCGCTGCACCGCTTGGCGATGTGACTTGGAGTCGACAGGACAAGCCCAGTAAGTTTCAATCATGGTTCCATCGGCTTGAGGAGGGAGTACTGACGTTGTTATAGACAAGAAGGACATGCACGACTTCCATACCTCCGTCCGCGCCGTCTTCCCAGACCGCCTCTTCGCCTTCGGCTACGTCGGTGCCTACGATTTCCTTAAAGCCGGATACTCCCAGACAGAGTTCGAGAGCTTCCCGCAAGATATCGCGAAGATGGGTTGTGTATGGCAGGTCCAGCCTATCTGGGCCACGCAAGGTCTCTCACTGCATGCCAAGCAGTTCGCGGAGAAGTTCAAGAAGGAGGGCATCGCCGGGTATATGCGTGATGTCGCGGGGCCTGCAATCAAGGGCATGGCGACGGATAAGTATGGAAAGCCAACTGCTCGAGGAGACCATCTGGCAGACGCCTTCTTTGATGTCGTCGCTGGGTTGGAGATTACGGATGTTGTGCAATAGGCAGAGATCTAGACCCTAACAGCCATTGAACGCTATTGCTCGTGGTGAGCTTCCATCTTCAATGGTAGGTGACGACAGCATGGCTTATCCAGTTTAACATGTTTTCTCTCCCTCATTCGAGAGAGGTTGTGTTGCAGTGTGATGTGGTGTGAGTGATCTTGCTCAAAGGAAACTTCACCGTTGTGGTTGCCTCAGGCGGTACTCGCGCCCGAGCCGGAAAGTGGGGCGAGCTCTCCTGCTGTGATCGCGTCAGACAAACAGCTCCAACATCTCGCCACAATCCTGCTTCCACCACATTGTTCCATCATCAATTCTTCAAAGTGCTACCATCAAGCAAGATTATCACATATCACGATCCAATATGACAGCAACCATGGCTGCCACCGACACCGAGAAACAACCCCTATTGTCCTCCCAAGGCCAAACAAATACCTCCGAACCGTCCCTCTCCGAACTCCAACAAAATGTCGTCCAAGCCCAAAGACGCTACTGGCGAGCCTGGTCGCGCACGACATCCGGCAAAGTCCACCGCCGCATCATGATGGCCGTCTCCGTCCTCCTCATGGTCTTCTTCGGCTTCATGGTCACAATCATAGCCCAAGATTCCTTCAGCCCTGACGACGAAGGCTGGCTCTACAATGGCAAAGTACCCCTAGACATATACGGAATGTCCAAATGTCCCGACTTCAAAGACTGTTTGCACGATTTGATCCTGCCGACTATGCAGAGGGTGGGAGATAAAGTCAATTTCAGTCTGTCTTATATTGGGTCGTAAGTCTCAAATCCTCTCGCCAACCCAGACAAAGCCCACATGTTCTAAATATTTCTAGTGAAACTGACCACGACGATGGTGTCGAATGTATGCACGGCCAAGAAGAATGTCTCGGAAACATAATCGAGCTATGCGCAGCCAAACTCTACCCGGACCCCAAAATTTATCTGGGCTTCACCATGTGTCTCTCCCGCGAGTACAAAGACATCCCGAAGCGCACGTTAGTCGAAGACTGCGCTCTCGAACACGGAGTCGACATGTCAAAGATGAACGACTGCACAGTAGACGAAGACGGCGCCCTTTCAGTCGATATGCTAAAGGCGAGCTTCAACCGCAGCGCCACTGCCGGTGTCACGAAGAGCTGCACTGTACGTCTTGACAACAAGGTGCGGTGTGTTCGAGATGGTGGGGAGTGGACGGATTGTGAGGGAGGGTCTTCAGTCGACGACCTGGTGAAAGATATCCTGGATCTCTCTTATGCTGCATGATCGAGTTGAATTGAGCTTTGCTTATTAGGATCAGTCTCTACTTTGCACTGCCCTGTGATGATGTTCATGATGATGATGAGTAATTAGGACCTCTCTTAATTGAGGGAAAAAGCTCCCGTTCTTCACTAATCCCGACCTTTAATTCATTTCATTTCCATTCCTTCATGTCATAATCATACTCATCTTTAACCCCCGTTCCGATTTCTTGTTGATGAACGCCGAAAATGCTCCCTCTCTCGCCATGCAAAAGAAGCAGATGATGTCGTCGCGGCCCTAAAGAGTCCGCCAATGCTTTCGTTTCGTGTGTCTTGGTCCGAAAAAGTTGGAGCTCTATCAATGTGCGAGCTCGCGAACTTTCCAAGAGCTGTAGATAATAGATGGAGCCGGATGGGTAGAAGTCTTTCTTCTGTCGCTTCTTCCGCCGCCGTCCCCGATTTCAGAATGCTTGCCGGGTTGCATGCCAAGTCGATTTCGAATGCAGAGTCCAGTTTGTGAGTTATTAGCCAGTTGATACACCGGCTCACTCATCTACCATGGACCCCACGTTCCTCTCGCGCCTCCACTAGAAGCCAGAACCTCCCATCTACCCATCTTCTCTTGAGTGCAGAAAGGGTGGCGAAGAGCAATTCCAAGCACATACTCGATCCACTCCCGGCTCAGCGTAACTTGACCTTCAGCCAGTTCCGGATACGCTTTCACCATAGCCTGCTGCGTACCGACGAGTTGAGCAGTGATAGATTTCGGGTACTTGGAAGAGTTCGCAGTCACGTCGCTGACGGTGTCCCAGATCCTCACAAGGTACCGTCGATGGGCGCCATCTGACCAGTTTGAAGGTGCTGAAGGGGCGTTTCGGTGAGCGTAGGAGCTGCCATCGTTCAGCTCGAGTTGTTGGCCAAGAGCTTGGGCTGCACGACGGAAGTAGGATGGTGGGCCTCTGTCCATGTTGGGTCGTGTGGTCGAGCCGTTGCTTCTGAGAATCTCCAATCTGGCACTTGTGGTAGCGGATCTGTTTAGAGCTGGTCGGGTTGGAATCGCCAACGCAGGTGGCTCGCTTGAAGTGGTCGCAGACGTGGTGGTGGTCGCTAAGGTGGTCGCTGCGCGGATGACAGCCGGTCTGTTTGTACTGAAGTCCGCAGTCGATATCGACGGCGGCCTGGTCGATTCTTGGTCAGATGAAGGGGTAATTGAGATTTCGGGAATTGCAGTGGTTCTGCTGAGGAGTCTGGTGGTCTCATTGGGAAACTCTGGCTCGGCGACGGTGTCGCGCGCATCCTGAGCAGCTTGAGGAAGGAAGTAACCTGACAACCTGCTTAAGAATGCCGGCCGTGCCTGACGAGCTGCTGGGTCGGCCATGATTCGGGGCTTGGGAAGTTTATGTTGAGGCAGGGCAGGGGTGGGTGTTGTCGGTGCGGGTTGGTGTTGGTGCGGAGAGTGCGGTCTCGAACTTCGAGGTTTGAAGGTGCATGAACACCGAAAAGCACCTGCGCGGATTGCATGTGATGGTGTTGCAAACATTTTCTGAAACACGCAGCCTCGTGACGGCAGGTGAGTGAAAGGAAAGACTCGGCTTACCTGGCGGAAGACTTATTCGCCCATGATTTTCGTGAATGTGTATACGCGGCTCAAGATGCAAGGAAGTAGAAACTATTCAAGGTGCGAAATTTGATGGAAGAGATGTCGTTCTGTTGGTGTTGAGAGAATGTTTCGGGAGCTTGGCTGGGTGACCGGGAAGTGAGGTCTGGAGATGCATAGTGATTGCACTGAGAGGGGCACTGCATTAGATGCTGCATTGGTGCCTCGTTTCGATCCACACCTGCATGACCTGCAGCTCTTGCCTTGAATCTCAAGGTCGATGGAAAAGCACCAACATGTCTATCTCCATTGCGTGTGCGCCTGGGATTGGTGACCACCGATCTGGTACACTGAACACAGACGCTCGAAACGCTGGTTTTCAATCTTGTCCGCATCTTCGCTGCTGCAGCCATCTGCAGCTGAAAGAGAGGCTGCCACTCATATGCCGCCCAGCTCGCCTACATACTTCACAGGACCCTTGGATCGTGAGCTTGAGCGCGTACTGACGGAGCCATCTCCTTGCTTATAGGACCCATTGAAACGCAGCGTATTCTTCGCCAGCTTGGTCAGATGCTGGTCAGGGCCTGATGAGCTGCATCAAGGATCGTCCGGACCCATGGGCAATGAGCGAGCAATAAATGGGCCTTATGGGCCTCCTGGAGCTCGCCCGCCCTCCATCATGTATATGCATGAAGCAGCCCAGCCTCGCTATTTGCACTCGCCCACCACGACCTCTTCTTGCGACGGAGCCGGACCGTGACACCGCGCCCGCCAAGAAAGTTCGGATATTCCGGTTGAGCGGACAATGGACATCGTATAGTCCGAGATGACAGCTGCGTGTATATCTTCACTGGCGCGTCTCTTGACAATAGTTGGTCTGGCCTGGTCGGCGAGGTGCGATCGGGCAACACGTGCGATGTGCGATGTAGTGGACACATCGCCCTTTCTGCGACATGTTGGGAGCTGGGCTGAGCAAGCAGTGATAATAGGCAAGTCAAGAACAAAGTGCGTACACGTTATTGGATGCCAAAGGCTGTCGTGCGAAGGAGGGAACGCAAAAGAAGCGCCAAGCATTCTGCACGCCTGAGGCATGAAGTAAAGCAGCGACAGTTCATTATCACTCACTCCTATGTACATTCATCCAAGCTGACCACCTACTGACCTGCAACGACCTTCGTAGTCTTGCCATGCCCAAGGTTCTTGGCAATGGAGGCACCCGCAAGACGGCCAAAAGTCATACTCCTCAGACAGCTCGTAGCCGGCGGGTACTCATTGTAGAACAGACCAGTCATCTCACCAGCACCCCAAAGACCTGGGATTGGCACATCATTTGTGCTCAGCACTCTCGCGTCCAAGTCAGTCTTGACACCACCATAGGTGAATGTCAGGTTCGCTGTCATCGGGTATCCGTAGAACGGACCCTTCTCAATCTTGGCAGCCCAATTGGTCTTGTTGGGGGAGAGGCCGGTCGTGGCTTTGCCGTCAAGCTTCATCAGGTCAAATGGCTTGTCATTGACGGCCGCGTTGTAGTCGTCGACGGTCTTCTTAAGCGCTTGAGGATTCAGGCCGAGCTTCTCTGCTAGTCCTTCAATCGTGTCGGCCTTCTCGGGGGCTTGATCAGTGGTTTCGTAGACCCAGCTACCTTTGAAGCGTTGCATGATCGGCTCATCAGTGACAAAGTAGCAAGATTGGTTGTGGTCCTTCCAGCAGTAGAGCGCAATCATTTCGAACGTGGCGAAGAGGTGGCGCTGTCCCTCGTCGTAGAAACGCTTGCAGTCGTCGTTGACAACGATGCCGTAGTTGTGTCCCCAGATGACAGCGTCCGGCTTGGTGGCACGTCGATCGACCAGCTCGCAATGCATCCCATCGAAGCTTCCGGCCGTGCCAGCACCAACCTCGAGTGCCATGCGGAGGCCTGCGCCCTTGTTGTATTTGATACCCGGAGCGATGAGTGGCAGTTTATGTGTATCCCTGCCAACATAGCGTGCCAGCATCTCTTGACTACCCTCGAAGCCACCACAGGCGAGAACAACATCAGGTGCGAGAAGATCATGAAGGAGTCCATCACTCTTCCTCACCTTCAAACCTCGAATAGCACCAGACTCGTCTGTGAGGAGACGGACCGCCTCGGTCTCCCAGTGAATATCGGCGTTTGGGTAGGCCTTGATCTGGTCCATGATCCTAGTGATGATGGCCACGCCGCCACCTGCAAATCGAAGTCAGCCCGTATCTAGGACATCGAATGAACGGCTTCGAGCCTTGGATTACATGCCTTCGGGGAACACGAAATGCGGTGAGGTTGTTAGCTAGACGGTCTCGAAGCACATGCCTGGCCCGCGGGCACATACCTGATCGGTATCGAACTCCAGTAGAACGTTTGGTTCATCGTGGTGCACGAATTTCACGCCGTGGTCTTCGCAGTATTTGGCTGTGATTGGTGCTTCCTTTCGAAGCTTCTCGCAGTAGACCTCGTCGGCGACGCCATTGCTGACTCGCCTCATCTCCTTCACCCAATCCTTGTCTGCAGAAATCGTCAGCTTGGACGCCTCGTTCGACGGCATTGATACGAGACTCACCAAAGTCGAGGTTCTTGTCTAATCGAAGATAGGCCATGGTCCAGCGAGAGGCGCCACAGCGTTCGCCATCCTTGCCGACTTCAACGAGAGCAACTCGGCCATTTTTGTTCTGCCTTTTGCACTCTTCTAAGAAGCTCAAAGTCGCGAAAGATCCAGCAAAGCCGGAGCCGACAACGATGAGATCGTATCCTTTGAATGAGGCCATGATGTTGTCTTGATTCTTCTTGGGTAGATGGCTCTGATAATTTCAGCACGGCTGATCACGTCTCACCTTCTCAATTGTCGTCTTTCATGTCTATATGAGCTGAACCAGAGGGTCGAGCTTCTGCGGGGTTTGCAGCATGGGAGACGCGTTGCTGATCCTCAGCCAGTTCCTGGACTGCGACCCCATCTGAGGCTTGCTTGTTCGCCAATCCAGAGAGACGAGATGAAACATGAGTGGTCAAACTGAAGCAGTACACTCCAATGTCACTTCGTACCCTGGCCATCGCATGCACCACATCCAGTGAATTGCGGGGTGTTGCCGAGAGCTGCGGGCATACAGAACTTCCTCTTCGCCGACCAGCTGGTACTGACATGAGATCTTGCAGGAGTCTGATCCTGGTTGCGATCGAGCTGTTCTCTTGGTAATGCTCCGACAAACACACTGTTGCCATAGGAGGAAGTGCGGAACGATCTGGCTCTTGGACCTTTACGATGGCCATTGAGATGTCCTTCGCATTTGCCCTCTGCCCTCTCTCGCTGCCTCGTCCCTACAGCACATGTACGCGCATATAGACATCCGCAGGACAGAGTTGACTGGAGATTTGAGCAGGCCTTGACCTGGTCAGAGCGGTCATAACCCAAAGGGTGTTGGTGAAGGACATGGAAATAAGAAAGGGAGGAGGAGAAGGGTGGAGGTTGAACTGAAAGACGCTAGCGAGTCGGGACCGGCCGTCGGATCATCTCACCGACCGCCGAGCTTTCTGCGTTTCGGCACTCTCGACCACGCGACGCGAGCATGACAACCTGGAAACTGCGCAATTGGAAGCAACATCAGACTACCCTCGCAGCCAATAGTCGGAGAACAGCAAAGCCTCAGGATCGAAATCGACGACAAGATCGATCCGAAGCGAGCGCTCAGCATTCCACTCCTCTCACCCTCACGCGCCACCGAAACAGACAAACGCCGCCGATTACCCTTCCACATCATCTCGCCTTGAACGGAGTGCATTCATCGCAGACACCTGGTAACAGAAAGAGTGAGTAAGCTCATATCGTGAACAGAAATAGGCGGGGCGCCGGCTGGCGCGACGCTCATGATGAGCGATTTGGACAAGGCGATAGCACAGTTGCGGGCGTGCAGGCCAATACCAGAGATTCAAGTACGAGAGCTGTGCTATAAGGCAAGAGAATTGCTCATAGAGGAGGGCAATGTGGTCAGCGTGGATGCGCCGGTGACGGTAAGTACCGCGCAAGGCATAGAGCTGCGGCTGGCGCAACACTGATGGCATGCCAGATATGCGGCGACATCCATGGCCAGTTTCATGACTTAATGGAGCTCTTTCGCGTAGGTGGCGACGTACCTGACACCAACTACCTCTTCATGGGCGATTTCGTCGATCGCGGCTTCTACTCGCTGGAATCATTCTTGCTTCTACTATGCCTAAAAGTGCGATATCCAGATCGCATTACCCTGATACGAGGAAATCACGAGTCACGACAGATTACGACAGTATACGGCTTCTACGATGAATGTTTACGGAAATATGGTAGCGCAAATGTGTGGCGGTACTGCTGCGAGGTGTTCGATTATCTCGCTCTCGGCGCTCTGGTCATGGGCGCCGCGACAGATCTGGAGCCCACCGACGCATCATTCGCAGACCCTTCGCAATCACATCCCGACCATGAAGATATCGAAATCGAGATCCTCAACTCACAAGGCCAGATCATCAACCGGTTTCCTCGCACGCGGCCTGGATTGTCACAAGAGGTCTCACAACTCTCAAATCCTCCCTCGTCACCATCGCAGACACAAGACCGGACGCCATCAAGAAACGGTCCTCCTGGAACTGGTGCCTCAGGCGGCGGTAGAGGCGGCGGTGGAACCCCAGGCGGGGCAGTTCTGTGCGTACATGGCGGCCTCAGCCCTCTGATTGACAGCATTGACAAGATTCGACTTCTCGATCGAAAGCAAGAAGTACCACACGAGGGCGCAATGTGCGATCTATTATGGTCTGATCCGGACGAGATCGATGGGTGGGGCTTGTCACCGCGAGGCGCAGGCTTCCTTTTCGGTGCCGATATTGTGAAATGTTTCAATCACAAGAATGACCTCAGCTTGATATGCAGGGCGCATCAACTCGTTATGGAGGGGTTCAAAGAGATGTTCGACAGCACGATCGTGACCGTCTGGTCGGCACCGAATTATTGCTACCGCTGCGGCAACGTGGCGGCCATTCTCGAGCTTGGCGAAGATGGGTCGAACGCCGGGTATGCGCCACGTAGCAATGGTGACATGCATCGATCAAACGGTATTCTTGGAGAACGGATGGAGCAGAAACAAGGACCAGGGCGGCGGTACAGAGTCTTCGACGCAGCACCTCAAGACAGCAGGGGCATGCCTGCGAAGAAACCGGTTGCCGACTACTTCTTGTGAGCAACAAAGCATAAGACGGCGCAAAAGTTGGACATGGGAGCGAACAGATACCCGTATGTATTGTGCAGAACTACTCAGCATCATCACGCTCGAGACCTTTGCTGGCTGCGAACAGGTACGCCACGAAGCAACTCAAAAGAACGGCACTTGCTTTTCTGAAACGATAGCGCCTGCTGTTTACTTTCGTCTCTGCAAATTGTAAGTGAACAAGCATTATTGAACCCTTCCGCCACGCGAAAGCACACGCGATCTGTGGCAGTCAAGCACTGCGTAAAGATCCAGATCGCAAATCGGCAGCCCTGTGTTGAAGAAAGTGGTATCGTCGAACGGGCAGCGTAACGAGCGTTTACGCTGGTGGAGATCGTCAGCCGCGGTCTTCAACGGCGATCAGCTGGGCTTGTCAAGAATAGCACAGTCAGCAGCCTCAATCGTAGCGGGCCCACCTCCTGCTCCACGCGTCCAGACTTGCCAACCTTACATCGGTCACGGTACGAGATTCGAACACGCTACGCTCATTAACAAGATCGTGGTATCGCGTCGCGTCCGATCTGGTATGAGAGGCTGGCTTGTTGACAGACACAGGCGTCATGAGACTTCGAGACTCTCAGCATGTCGCATGACTCCATGGGACAGCAAACGGCGTTCCACATTCACGGGATCCTGCCACCAGAGTCATCTCATTTACCTTCTGCCATCAACATGTTGGTGCGCCTGCTGTTCCTCCGCAGCCAAAGGTACGTGAGTCGGGTTATTCGGGTTTTCAGGTGCAGCGTGCCCAGATTTGCCAATCCTCTAAGGAGGCTCCGCCGCATTTGAGGGCACGCTTTCTTACGAGGAGGCGCATTCAATCAAAATAGAACAGAATCTTAACAACTTAGCAGATGCGTCTGCGAAATTGCAGTGGCAAAGACCTCGTGAAGAAAAAAGTTTGCAGCAGCAGTTCGCGATCTTCCATAATTAACAGGTAGGCATGGAAAGGAGGAACCAGGAGAGCAATCTCGTGAAGAGCTTGGTATAGGAGGTCGGCAGACGGCCTACCAAAGCCGTCCAAGACCGACGTCAGCCAATTGTGAGGGACAAGCAGATTGCCTTTCCCGGAACGGATCTCATGCACGATCGAAGCTTACCCAAACACGCCTCCCTGTCATTGGTGATGGAAGCGGACCGCAGTGCATGACGGATCATGCAAGTGTTGTACTACGGCTCCCCATTCAATTGATCCATCGACCACGTAACAGTGCAGTGAATAGATATTGGAGAGGCTACGCCCACGCGGGCGTGACTCCTAGTTGTGGTACTTATGGGGAGGGTTTGTTGGAGTGCAGGAACTTCGATCATTGGTTCAACACCTCGAAGCAACGACAAGCAGTAACAGTCTACCAAACATCAGACAACGAGGAAATCCAGAAATCACATATCATCTACATCGATCGATCGTCATCAAAGGATACTCCCATTTCTTGGCCTGGTACTACGACTTGGACAAACGATACTCTTTTACTTGGATAACAGTAACGATATTAATCGACTCGGCAAGGTCGAGTACACGACACGATGGCCGAAGGAGGCCATATACCAGGGCCGCCGTACCCCCCTGAATACCAAGGCTTGGGCGGCGAGCCAACACCTCTACCAGATGCACCTGTCAATGCGGTATTCTTGGCACTGTTCACGTTGATGGCTGCCTCTCATACTGGTCTTTTCTGTTTCAACAAGAACAAGAAAGGCCATTTATTTCCTATGAACATGGCCACTTTCGGTTCGTCTCCCTGTCAACGAAGTCATCATACGAACAGCCATTCTTACTAACCAACTTGTACAGGTTTCTGCTTCACACGAATAATAGCAACCTCATTACGAATAGCATGGTCCTATCACACCAAAACCAACGTCTCCCTAGCCATGGCCGCCATGATCTTCGTCTACGCCGGAGTCATCGTCCTCTTCATCTGTAACCTGTTCTTCGCCCGCCGCATAGTGCGAGCCCAACATCCCACCTGGGGCTGGAAGCGACGAGCATCCACCTGGCTCCACGTACTCGTCTGGATGTGCATAGGCACAATCCTCTGCCTCATTTCCTCCGTCATTGTGGAATTCTACACTCTTGATAAATTCAGCCAAACCTCAGCTCGAAGGATTCAGCAATTTGGCGGGTTCTTATTCGCATTCGTTGCTGTCTTACCGATTCCGATTGTCACGATATCCTCCCTGGCGAGACTCCACCCATCAGCTCGAGCCCACCGAATCGACAACTTCGGCACCGGCTCCATCCAACTAAAGTGTGCCGTATCCCTCATCTCCGCCGTCCTCCTCTCCACAGGTCAAATCTTCCGCGCCGTAACCAATCTGGCCGGCCCTTACCCGCTCACGGACCCCTACACCCCCTGGTTCTTCAGCAAAGCCTGCTTCTACATATTCAACTTCACCATCGAGATCATCGTCGTCATGTTCTGGCTCTTCGTGCGCATCGACCAGATCTTCTACGTTCCCGACAAGGCGGCTGTGCCGTATTCCTATGGAAGTCAACACATCCATCCTGGCGACGATGATTGGGAGAAAGCGAGACGACCGATGATGCATCCTTCTCAATCGGAAGTCTTCACGCATCGATCGAGGAGTGAGAGGAACTCGCAAGCCACGATTCCGCCCCTTTCGAGACAGCAATCTTGGGCAAGTACGTCGGTACGGAAATGGATGACGGCCGATGAACAAGACCGCCGCAGCATCCACTCTTCTTGGGGTGGAATCTCTCGCACAGTCGTCGGCTCATCCTACGGCGAAGACGGCACCACAGAAATCCCCTACCTCCAAGATTCCGGTTTCGGACGCGATTCCATCGAACTTGGTCTCACTCGCCCTCCACACATCCGATGCACATGCGGCGCCAACGAACCCTGGAGCTCACAAGTCTTCTCTCCAACCGGAGGCGAAACCCAAACGGACGCAGGTCTCGTACCCCAAGGCCACCATGCAGGACAAGAATGCGAGATGCCAGAAATGGGCTACGACGGCCACAGCGGAAAATGGGTGCAACGATCTTCCATGAGCACCACATACACGATCCCGGAATCACTTCGTCCAGCTTCCAGCAGTACACGCCCACGAACAACGAGCCCGCTACTTCTACACCACATTCACCGGAGACATGATAGCCAGGGTTTTGAGAGCCCGTTGAACTCGCCGCTGAGTCCGGTGATGGTTCAGAGACCTGTCTCGCGAGATGAAGCGGGTCCGGAGACGAGTATGCTTGTTGCAGAAGAAAGGAGGCCAGGAAGCTCAAGGGCGAAAAGTCCAGTGAGCTCGGTCGGGCGGCCATCGATGGGATCTCATCAGTGAGACCGTGATCAAGTGAGACTGGGAGCTTTTTGTACAAAGTGACGAATTTTGTTATGAGCGATTTGCTCTGTTGATGGGATATTAGCGATGGCGTTCTTCTTGCTTTGATACAGTCGGACAACCTACAGGACTCTGGCCTTCGGGCGACTCTCGTATTTTACACTATAGTAGTAAGCTTAGTTACCTCAGACAGCCTGGATCACAACAACAAAAGTTGACCGGCTACAAAATGCATTCATCATGTACATATTTACAACTTTCCACACTTCTCTTAGTCCTCATGGGTATCATCACTTCCCTCCTCACAACTTCCCCCTCGTCGAAATCCCCTGCCTCCTTCGAATCTTCTTCCTCTTCTCCACGGCGTCTTTCTCTGCACCATCCGCGCCACTCTTCGCACCACTCTCCCACATCTCAGCCCCCGTGAGCTTGGCCAGGCCAAGGATCCTCCTCCTTACATTCTCGCCCTCCTTTTTACCACGATAATCTCTCCGACTTTCATTGATATGCTCCGCAAATTCCCACAACCTGCCTTGCGGAACCAACTCGCCCCGCCCATCCAACTGTGGCATCCAATCCGGATCAAGCCGTACACGCTGCGGCACACCCTTCTGCTCCCTCGTAGGTCTCGTCACAATGATGACCCCCTCCTCTTCAAACCGGCCAAAAGCATTCTTTAGTGCCTCCTTATTCACAGCTTCGTAATACCCCAAATCACCTCGATGATATAACGTCTTTCCTAACAACTGTGCTCGATCCTGCACGGTTTTGAGGTCCAGCCAGGCTTCGACGTCTATTGCGGTTTGCGGTGGACGGAGCATGAAGAGGGATACCGCGCCGAGCCAGGAAGCTTCGATGAAGGGCCAAATGAGGAAGCAGTAGAAGTCGAAATTCTCTGTGTCAAGAGTTCGTTCGGCGGGAGTGATGGAGACAAATTGGATCTTGCCGTCTTGGCCTCTGATGACTTCGAGGATACCGTCTTGCACCAGGCCTTGTAGCGTCGTTTCCAGATTCTCTTCGAGCGGCGTCGTAGGGAAGATGAACTCCGCGCGGAAAAGCTGCGAGAGGAAGGAGACGTAGTCATACAGCTCCCCGTAGGACATCCTCTCTGCATCGACGCCTCCCAACTTGACTTTGGTGTACATCGCCGCACAGACGAGAGCCTGAGAGATGAAGAGGTGGATTGTCATGTTTCTGTAGAAGCTGAGTTGAAATCGGTCTTCGGCGTAGTACATTTCCTCCGCCAGCTCCTCAACCCTTCCCACCAGGTTTGGTCCCAGTGTTTCCAGAGCTTTGTCGACGACAGCTTCCGTGGTATTACCAGCAAAATGCGCGACTCGCCCGCCGGCAGATTTGACTCTCTCGGAGAGCCATTCGACTCTGCGCATGAGTTCCGTGCGGCCGACCGATCGTCCGGAGAGAGTCAGCAGCACCGTACCAACCAGTGCTGAAGGCATCACAACTGACACCTCGTTAATATCAGCCAGGACCTTGTACCCGAGCGTCGTGAGTAACCTCCGCCTCAGCGCAGCATCATACGTGAGTTCGATGCTGGGACTTTGCTTCACCAACCGACTGCTCTGATCCACGATAAACTCCTTCAGACTCCAAGGTTTCTGAAACCGGATATCTACCCTCCCCAATTTCAGCGAAAGTACGTTGCTCGCCGACAAGAAACTGCTCAAATCCTCTTTCTTCTTCGGCTGGCCAAGCAGTTCGCTGATATAGCTATCCACTTCAATGACCTTGTCATACTGCGTGCTGACGGGGCAGACGATGGCGTCCTCAGTCCGTCCAGACATCACGCTGTCGAGGAGGAAACTCAATATCCCAAACTTCGGCTGCAGCAACTTCCCCGTCCGACTCCTCCCTCCTTCAACAAAACACTCCACATTGAATCCATTCTGCAGAAGAGTATCCATATACGACTGCACGAGAGTCGTATATAGCTGATCTCCATCGAAACTGCGTCGTATCCACATTGCGCCGGCATTCTGCAGGAAGGGCCCCACGACCGGAAAGTTCAGATTATCTCCCGCGACCACTGTGGGGAGTGCCATACCCAGTCGGTAGCAGATGACTTGCAAGCTCACGTAGTCGACGTGACTGCGATGGCAGGGCAGGAAGATGATACTTTGTTTCTTCCTCTCCGCGTCCTTCGCAACCTCCCTCAAATGCAAAACCTCTTGACTCGATACATGGATGCCCTGATGATACGCCCTCGTGAGGAGCTGAGTGGCGAGGTAATAAGCCCCTCTGATGAAACGCTTGCTTTCCATTTTGCAGATCATGGTGTCGGTCCATTCGTCACATACGCTCAGAAGCTGCTCTTCAATTTCCAATCTCCTGCTCTCCCTCCTCCTCTTCTGCTCTGTACTCTCCCCCTCAACTCCAATCCTTCCCAGCAGACCCTCGTGTATCTCAACCTCTACCCTCTTCTTCGCCAACTCCCTGACCTTCCCTCTCAACATCTTTTGTCCCAGCACCATACTCTTCATATGTTCCGAGAACCCCGCATAAAATATCTCAGGCCCAATAATCTTATCATAAGACCTCCATGCCGTGCCCAGGACATGTAACCCAAGCTCTTGTAGTGCATTAAGCGGCTCCTCACGAAACTTCGCATATGGTTCCAACAACTCCTGCTCTCCATGCTCGCCATCTTGCACGATTTGGAGGCTGTCCCCCACAATAGCAATGTCCGCGGTGGATTGAGAGGAGGGTTTGGAAGACATCGTGCTGGTGGTGATGGTCGGTTTCGAGGTCTTCAATGAGCTTTGCTTGTCACCGTCGTTCCTGTCGTCTCGTATGCAGATCCATGCTCATTCGATGCTGATTCTCATGCAAGATGCGGTGTGATATTATGCGCGAACATGTGGAGGTGCGTTCGGAAGTACGTTCGGAGTCCGCTGTCGCGTCGGAGGCTGTTGGTCGTCGTCAAACGCTCTCGGGTAGGATGAATATGGTTCCCGGCTCGTTCAAGTTCCTCAACCATCAATTGGCGGTAACGTATGTGTGTTGAGTCCAGATCACAAGGCCAGATCTTTGGAACGAGGGAAGATCGATCCTTGGTGCCTTGCCCGCCTGCATGTCATAAAGCTGGGGTCAAAACATACCGAGGCTGTTCGCAACAGGTATAGCTCCACCAGTACGGAACACCATAGGAAAACAATGGACTTATCATGAGATTGATAAAATTGCGTTCGAAGGCGCCTCTCAAAGAGCAGCGCATCTACCATGCAGCCGTTCCTCGAGGCGCTCGTCTCCCTTCATAGATAGTACACTGGGTATCTTCATCCATTCATCCTTCACGCCAAAGCGAAAGTTCCAATCCATCCAATCATAACACGGCCAAAAGAGCCTCCTCCATCCATATAGTCGTACAGATCAAAGTCCATAGCAAGTCATTTTTGTCTTGACCTTTCGTTGCGATCCATCGCTCTGCCCAGGAATGTCCCTAATTGTCTTGACCCTCGGAAGCCGCCAAAGTAGATATGTTGTAGAAGCTGTCAAGTGTTGTAATAAAGTTGTCCTCCCTGCTGATTACCGTAATTCGCATTTTGCATGTTGTTCTGCATGTTTGGAGGCACATAGTACTGCTGATACGGGTGCACAGCTTGCGTAAAGTCCGCCTTCATGTACATCGGATTCGGTATACCCTGAGGTGGTCTCTTCTGCTGTGGCTGCGATGCTTGTCGTTGACGCGGAGCCTGCTGAGGCTGCGGTGGCGTCGGATGCATATGCCCCGGCGGGGTGGCTTGATGTTGCTGGAGAGCCGCCATGCTCTGCTGCTGGTTCATCTCGAAGCTCTGCTGGAGCGATAGGGACTGCGCTCGCTGTGCCTGCTCCTGCATTTGGCGTTGTTGAGCCTCTTGCGCTTCCTTGGCTTGCCGGTGAGCAGTGTGCGTTTGCGCGTACTGCGCTGGAGATGGTTCCTCATTCCAGCCCCATTTTTCTTTCAGCTCCTTATAGACGAAGCCGATGCGCCAGCCGGTCTCCTTGTTGATCTTGTCGAAGATCTGCAGGACCTCCTCCTGCTCCTGACGGTTGGTCAGAACCTCGGCAGCGTGGGCTAGAGAGCGGATGGCGACAGATGCGACGCCGCTGCGAACAAGTCAGTACAAAGACATTACGGAGCTCTTGGAGATTCTCTTACCGATCCTTCACGTGCGCAACGATGCCGCAGATCATTTGCGAGTGCCGGGTCTGCATATCAGACATATCAGGATTGTCCAGTCCGAAGTAAGGGTGTATCTGCGCCATAAGCAGCATAGCAGTGTGGAAGAAGAGTCGAGCTACGATCGTCGTCCGCTTGACCAGCCAAACCTCCGGAAACACAGACTTCGAGCTGGTCTGATAGGGAAACAGGTACGCCATAGGATGCATCGTTCTAGGAATGCCATCATTCCAAGCATCACACATCTGCTTCAGCCTCGTCCACTCTTCATGTCTTTGCTGCGAGCGGATTTGATCGTCCCGCTGATTCGGCAAACGCTCCCGAGGGATGGTGGCTCGAAAGTTGCAGACCTTGGCCACAATGTAGAGCATGCGATGAGTCCAGACCTCTTCTCGTCCATTGCTGATCTCTCGGCTGAAGTCCATGTCCACTCTCCACGCGTCAGGATCCCATGCCACCTGCCAGTTGAAGTGAAGACAAGATAACACCTCCAGTCCCACGTTCAGCCAGAAGCAGGCTTGCCCAATTCCTTGAGCGCGCGCATCCCATCCGCACTCTTTGATGAGGGCGCGTGCGCCAGCGATGTGGTTCATTCGTTGCAAAGCGCGTTCTGACATGATCTCATAAACATTGAGAATGACGGCAGTTGTTGCGCAGACCACGGTATCCCTGTTCGGATTCTGAAGGTTCTTCAGCAAATACCGAGTCGCTGTATCGTAGTAATGCAACGCCTTTTCCTCCGTATACGCTGGGTTCACGAGAGTGAGATGCCTGGCTCCACAAGCCAAGAAGGCGTTCAGCAGCATCGGCTCGGACAGTGAATGGAATGGCAACAGGCGCGAGAAGTGCTTCTGCGGGTCCATGCTGTCCATCCACAGGCCAACCTCTTCGACGAAGACTTGCATAAAAAGCGTTTCCTCTTGGTTATCGAGGTACTCTTTCTTATCCTTGTCTGGGTCTATAAGATCAGTATCAAAAGCTCGGTAGCTCCCCACGGAGCCAACGACTGAGCCCATACCTGCGTCGCTGTGATGTGACTGCGTCGATCCGGACTGCGGCTGCGGAGGTTGTTGCTGTACTTGCGGCTGCGGCGGGTAAGCAGGATATTGATTATTCTCCAGCTGTTTCTGTGCCTCGAACATATTGTTCATATTCGACTGCTGGTTTGGATCCTGGTAGGTCTCAGGCATGATGCTCTGCACTGGTGGCAGGGGCTGACCCATCTGAGCGACCTGGGCATTTGCTTGGGAGTAGTCGAAGGAAACGGCGGAATCCAAAGTTTGAGAGTAGTCCTGATGATCGTGGTTGGGATTTGGTCCCAGGTGCTTGTATCTCTCCACGCCTCCACGGTACTCGCTGGCAATCTCTCGCGACTCGTCCAAGAAATCGACTTTCCAGTCTGGCGTGCCCCAAAGCGTGATGATTGTCGGCGGTCGGTCGACCCAGGTATCGATAAAGTTCAGGCGCACTCCTCGTTTGCATTGTCGATTGCTCTTCTTGCAGTTGTTGCAGTGCGGCATGCCTTCATCACATTTGAGATGGCGTTCTCTGCACGTAAGACAGCCGGTCCGTACGCGCTTCGGCTTAGACGAAGCCTCGCCATCTTTGTCGGCATCGCCATTCGGGGTGCCCTCAGCCTTTGTGTTTTCCCTGGGACCAACCCTTTTAACCTTCTTCACGGGCTTCGACCCAGCTGGATTGGGAGCATCCTTCCGCTTTTGACCGGCGATCTGTGTAGAGGGAATGTTCATCGGAGGAGGAGGAACAGCGGTGGTGGGAGAGATGTCGCCATGGTGGGTGAATTGGCCATATCCATTGTCGTAGCCAGGCTGCAAGAGAGCAGTCTGGTTCACTATGCCAGCCAGGGTAGCAGTGCTGAGGCCCAAAGGCCTTGTACGGCGCGTGCAGGTCTAACTACGCTGCACATGCGTCGGTCGTGTTCTGCGTGTGAGTCGTGCTCGCTTGCTTTCCCACGCGTGGCCGGGCCGGAAGTGAAAGGTGATGGGTCGGTCTAGAGGAAAGGACTCGGCTCGTCACTCGGCAGCGCTCGGCGTGTATCTCGCGATGCTCCAGTAGTCCCTTCTCCTCCTGGTCGCCTTGCAGCACGCCGTGCGACAGCGTCTGCTTCCACGTCTATTGAGAGTCTGCCGTTGAGGTGAGGTATGGTCGGTCGTTGCGGATCGGAGGGTCGGCCGTGCGTGGAGGAGTCTCGTCTAGACTTGCAACGTCTTGACTCTTTGTGCTCCGCGTTTGCTTTGTGTGCTACGAACAGACTTTTGGCCGGGTTTGTCTAGTAAACAGAAATGACGAGAAACAGCAGAGATAGAAATAGGAGCAAGTCGGAGGCGTGAGCAAAGAAGGACAGCACCGCGAGGCCCAGAGCAGGCTTGGGCTCGTTGATAGGTCTAGGGCCGAGGAAGGCCTGCGCTGATCTCGGTTCGAGCACAGAAAACTCCCCTGCACCAAGCCCAAGCCCTGCGAGTTCTGCCCAGTGACGTTGTCTGGCTACGAGGGAACTGCGGCTTGATTCCTGGGAGCGACCAGCGCAAAGCTCACTGGAGGAAGAAGCGTTCTACACCCGCGAATGATCACTTCAAACACAGCAAAGATGCCATAAGCCAGCTATGGATGGCTCGTGTTTGAGTACCTGGTCGGCGGGCGTCAGGGCGCTCTCCTATGGAACTCGGCAATTTTCCTTGACGACAATAGAGTTCACGATGCCTCCACATCTCCGCCCGCAGGCCCGCGCAGGTGAAGTCGAGGCAGACGCAAGCTTTTGGTCCTGCAGAAACAGCACAGTCGATGCAGCAGCCACCGAGAGCGTCCAATCGTTTCATCGTGGGGGCTGCAACAAGGAAGATCGTGCAATTGGATCTACAAGAAGTAGGTCGGTGTATTTGAATTTAGGCTGGAAGGTCCGACCTCATTGCGCCTACTCCCGACTCTGCTCTGTAGAGTCGAGGTCCGGTATCTACTTGGGCTCTATCTGAGAGCAGCCCTCGTGTCCTGCACAGCGTACGGGAACCAATCCAATATCCTCAGCTACATGAGCTCCGGTGAACATCCATCTCGCGGAACGCTTACGCAAGCATCAAATGTCAAAATACCTCATTCCTCAGCCTGAGAACCCCACTCGCACCGCGCTGGACGATCTGCGCAACATTGGGTCGAAATACTCAGCATCTGCCACAACAGTCTTCTGAGACCCAACACACCGGATTGCGCGACCTCACGAAGATGCAGTAGCTCCGTGTTCGACAGATCTACCTGAGCAGCCCTCCAATGCCTCCGACGCGATATGAACGGGTCACAAGCTTCGACAAGCACGATGCTACACACACCTCTCCCTTGTCCTCCAGCGACCCACGTCTGACGCCAGACTCAAGCGCGGATCTTGATCTAGGAAGAGACGAGCTTGGCGAGGATGGATACGAACTTCACGAGATCGAAAAGGACGGCCGGCTCGTCTATCCGACCGACGAGGGAGACGTGAGACTCGGGGCCGAAGAGGACGGCGATGAAGATGAGGCTGAGCCCCTCGCTGGAGGTCGACGAAGACGACGATCTAGCGCACAATCTTTCGAGCTATACACGCCAGATGAAGAGCGCAAGGTCCGGCGAAAGCTGGACCGGAATCTGGTTCTTTTCGTGGCTCTACTGTACATGATGTCGTTTCTGGATCGCAGCAACATCGGTCAGTGACGCGGTTCTCGCAGTCCGTAGGCAAAAAGGCACTTCTGACATCAGGTAGGTAATGCGAAGACTGCTGGCATGAGTCGCGATCTCTCACTATCGGATGATCTCTTCGAATGGCTTCTCACCGGCTTTTACATCACATATGTGCTCTTCGAGTGGATGACTCTCTGTTACAAGATCTTTCCACCGCACATCTACATCAGTTGTTGCGTCTGCGCGTGGGGTCTCATCGCATCTACACAATCTTTAGCGACCGGTTTCGGCTTTCTGTTATTTCTTCGCATATTGCTTGGCATTGCAGAGGCTGCCTTTGTGGGCATGCCTATCTATCTCTCCTTTTTCTTTCGCCGGGAGGAACTGGCCTTCCGAACGGGCATATTTATCGCAGCAGCACCACTGGCCACCAGCTTCGCCAGCACACTTGCCTACATCATCGTCAGATTTGGCGATCTCACACGTATCGCTAATTGGAGATTACTCTTCCTCGTCGAGGGCTTCCCGGCATGCCTAGTCGCAGTATGGGCATACTACTGGATCCCCGACTCACCAGCAACAGCGCGCTGGCTCAACGACAGAGAACGCAAGATCGCTACGTTACGGAAACGAAATGAAACAGCTCTCAACAACAGCTCATCTGGAAAACCGAAACAGACAACCATCCCGCGGCACAAACAGAAATTCCAATGGGACCAAGTCAAACAGACATTGACAGATCCTAAATCTTACCTCACAGCAGGCATGTTCTTCTGCTGCAACGTCGCTTTTAGCAGCATGCCTGTCTTCCTCCCGTCCATCCTCACTTCCTTTGGCAACTCGGAGCTCGCATCACAAGGCCTTGCCGCATTTCCGAACCTCTTCGCTTTCGTTATCGTCCTCATCACGGCCTTCGTTTCGGACAAGCTCCAATCTCGCAGTGGACCAATGATCTTTCATGCCCTCCTCGCCTTGTCTGGATACCTCTTCCTCGCAATTGACGGCTTTCTCCACATGGGAAGTATCTGGCCGCGGTACTTTGCCATCTTCCCAATTTGCGCGGGTTTCTTCTCGTGTGTCACGATTGTTATCACTTGGACTGTGAATAATCAGGTATCGGACGAAGGCAAAGGAACGGGCATGGCTGTATTGAACGTCATTGGACAGATGGGACCGATATTGGGGACGCGGCTCTATCCGGATGAGGATGGGCCTTGGTATGTGAAGGGAATGACTGTCTGTGCGGTGTGTATGGGACTTGTTGCAGTGCTTGCTTGGGTATTGAGATGGTATTTGAGGAAGGAGAATGGAAGGCTGAGGAGGAGTTGGTCTGCTGTTGAGGAGATGGAGGGGCCTGGAAAGGGATTTGTTTATATGACTTGATAGCACTTTAGCGAATGTAATCGATTGTTGTAGCTTTGTTCAACTTGCACTGGTTGTGCGCTGTGTCCCGATCGTGCACAAATACATCCCTGTCCATTTCAAAGCTCGGGCCAACAGTTCACCCCCACCCTTGCAGCTTCCAACTTCGCACCGTTGCCCATGCCACTTGCCTCCAAGTCGACTCCTCCACATCAACGACAATGTCTTGAGAAACATCCCAACATCGATAACGACACTTATCACACTCCGGTCGTACCGTTAGCCGTTAGTGACATAGCGACCCAAACATCCAAGCCGCGGGGAAGGATGCGATCTCTGAATGCAATCATCCGACGAAGGCCATCACTGGACATCAGATGCCCGTAGATAAACATGGATCAAGGACCTGTGGACGCAGCACCGAGCAATGACAACGACTTTGGCGATCATCGAAGGTCCTACTCGCCCGAGCATGACCGCTCGGGCTCCAGAGCCCGCTCGGCTTTTCGTGGCGAGTCGCTACGCAAACAGGTGACTCAAAAAGACCACACGAACGGTGAAGATGAGCTTCGCTATGTCAAATCAGGTACTCGGCTTCATAGTGGAAGCGATGCATCCGAACAGTCACTGGGAGATCCTCCTATGTACCCTCGGGTGGGAGCCACGACAGAGGAACTGGAAGGAGAAGTTTGTGTGGATGACGACGAACATATGAGAGAAGACCCTTCCGAAGCCTGGAAGATCAAAGATGATGACTCCCGACCGCATCGTATGCACAAGTTCATTTTGTATGAAACCGCTGCGCGATACTGGATTACTGGCTCGGATATCACGGACAAGTTTTATCGGCTTATGAGGATTGACCGGAATACTGCTCCTGGTCAGATCACGCTTTTCGAAGATGAGACTGTCTACACGAGGTCGCAAATGGAGGACACCCTCAATGCAATTCAGGAAGGAAACAAACCCTACGGCGTGAGGATGAAGTATACGTTTTGGGGGTTGCTGGGATTCATCCGCTTCACAGAGGCGTATTATATGCTCATCGTGACGAAGAGAAAGCAGGTCGCGATGATCGGCGGGCATTATGTCTACCAGATCGAGGGCACCGAGCTCGTCCCACTCACTACAGGAGCCAGCAGCTCTTTCTTGCGAGATCGCAACCCGGAAGAGGCGCGCTTTCTTAATATTCTGAATAACCTGGATCTTTCCAAGGCTTTCTACTTCAGCTATTCATACGACATCACACATTCATTACAGCAAAACATCATCCGCCAGCGGCAAGCTATGAACGACGGACGGGCTGTCGCCGCTCACGAGTACAATGGCATGTTCGTCTGGAACCATTACCTCCTTAAGCCGGCGGTGAATGCTCTGAAACATCCATACGACTGGTGCGTGCCGATCATACATGGCTTCCTGGATCAAGCGGCCTTGGATGTCTTTGGTCGGACAGTGTACGTGACCATCATTGGAAGGCGGTCGAGATTCTTCGCGGGAGCCCGATTCTTAAAGCGAGGTATCAATGATCTGGGATACGTCGCGAATGATGTTGAGACCGAGCAGATTGTCGCTGAGAAGCTCACAACGTCCTTTCACGCCCCGGGACCGAAACTGTTCGCGGGTCCCACATACACATCTTATGTTCATCACAGAGGCAGCATTCCGCTTTACTGGACGCAAGATACGGGCGGAGTGCAGCCGAAGCCTGGAATCGCAATCAACCTATTTGACCCCTTCTATGCACCAGCCGCTCTGCACTTCGATCACCTGTTTGAGCGCTACGGCTGCCCAATCTACGTTCTCAATCTCGTCAAGCAGCGGGAGAAGACACACAGAGAGTCGAAACTCTTATGGGCGTTTCAGGACTGTCTGGACTATCTCAATCAGTCCTTGCCAGCTGACAAGCAAATTCAGTACAAGGCATACGACATGGCCAGGGCGGCGAAGACTCGCAATAGTGATGTGATCGGCGGTCTGGAGGTCATTGCAAAAGAAATCTTCGAAAAGACTGGCTTCTTTCACAACGGCGATGGAGACCTTTTGGAGGCCCAAGTACAGAACGGAATCGCCAGAACAAATTGCATTGATTGCTTGGACCGCACCAACGCTGCTCAATTCGTGATCGGCAAGCATGCTTTTGCTCACCAGCTGAAGGCATTGGGCGTTATCTCTACTGACGATATCGCGTACGACACCGATGCAGTGAACCTTTTTACTGCAATGTTTCACGACCACGGTGACAACATAGCGATGCAGTACGGCGGCTCGCATCTGGTCAACACAATGGCAACGTATCGCAAATTGAGCCACTGGCATAGCTCTAGCAGAGATATGGTGGAGAGCTTCAAGCGATACTACCACAACTCGTTCTTGGACTCCCAGAGACAAGAAGCCTACAATCTGTTTCTTGGAAATTATATCTGGGCGCAAGGGCAGCCCATGCTGTGGGATCTGGCGACTGACTACTATCTCCATCACAGCGATCCAAAAGCATGGCTGGAACGGAATCGAAGAGACTACATCCACTGGTACACGCCGGAGTTTCTGGAACCCAGGATCATGCCGCCGAAGCGATATAATCCACGCATCGCAGAAGAGCTGAGAAAGAGGGGCGTAGCGGCCTTCGACGACTATTGGAGGGAATGCTACCGACCGCATGTGCTGTCTTCTTTGGTCAAAGTCTACCCACTCCGGATGGAGTCGACAAAGCGGTTCCTCGAAGGACGAGTGCATGGAGAGAATAAGTATGACTTCAGTCCTTTCGTTCGTCGAGCAGATCCAAAGCGGTTCGAAGTAGATGAGAAGAAACCTCAACGAAAGGGCGTTAAAATTCTGGATCCGCACGAGGCATCTCAAGAACCGTCTCCTGAACCGGAAGCAACACACAGACCACCGACCGCTAATAATGATGAGCTACCCGTCAGCATCATGCGCGAGACCGCTTACCGACCGGAGCCTGAAACAGCGAGGGAAGAGAGGCCCAAGTCAGCGCCTACAACTCCCGCGACGCCTGAATTCAAGCCAGCCGACAAAGCTCAAATGCACCTCTGGACCCTCAACCAATTCTACAACCAATCCCTCAACCCACACGTCTCCGAAGAAGAAGAAAACCACTATGCCTTCTACGTCAACCATCCCCTCAACCTGCCCCTCGTAATAACAAACGACATCCCCTCCGACGCCAACATCGATTACGTGGAATACGTCAACAAAGCCTCCGCCATTCACACCGACTTTGACGATAGTGAAGAAGGAGATGGGGGCATGCCATTTGCAAGAGGCGTGAACGAGGATGATCTGCGTGGGTATGAAGAGTATTTGGCTATGGAAGGGATTGGGTCTAACGCGCTGACGGTGGATGAGGGGGATTTCGGGAAGAAGAGGTATAAGGCTTATAGGCAGTGGTTGATTAGGGGAAAGAGTTTGTTCAAGCAGAGTAAGGTCGATCCGGAGTATGTGCAGGGGAGTTGAGGTGGTATCTATTTATGTGAGGTGTACTGGGTTGGATGGGGGAAGCGGACTTGAGATTGGCATTGAAAGCGTGGAGTTGGGAGTGAACGATACTGATTGCATCAGAATAGCTTGGAAAGATGATATTAACGTGAGTGTACAGTATCTTCTCCTTTCGTCCATCGTTTACATACGCCGCTCCTACCCTCACCCACCTCACGTCGTGCTCCGGCATCGGAAGACCGCCCTGATTAGTACACAGCCTTCCAAACGAAATCCCTTACTGTCTGAATAACATCTTCCTCCTCCAAAAACAGACATCTATGCAATCCGCAAAAACAGAAGCAGACATATATAAGCTTCCTATCCAATCGGCTCGAATATGTCCGTCCAAGACTTGACCTCACCCTCAACTTGGCATTGGTCGCGGAGGATTCGCTGCGGCTTCCGGGGGGGTTTATTTTGAGGAGGATGATCATGTGAGAGAAGTAGCTTGAGGAAGGTTCTGAGGGTGAGGGAGGACCGTAGCTTGAGGGAGGATCTGGGGGAGTTGGAGACTTGGGTTGGATGTTGGATCTAAAGAGGGGAAGAGGGTTGAGGTGAATGATAGGCAGGAGGTTAATGAGGTGTGTGATATGAGGATGAGGGTGTTTCTTTCGAGAGTGGAACTTGGGACAGTTTGACATTGTCATTATAGTAAGCACCCCGAGTCCGAGCTGTCCAAAGCTTCCGACCCAGCTTCTTTTGCTCTCCTCGAGTTTGACCCCTGAGCTCTAGATCTTTTTGGCCACTTTCCTCACGACTCTCCCTTGGAACGGCTTGAAGTCATTCACACACGACTAGTCTGCCCTCGAGTCACACCTTGACAATCCACCACCGGCCAGTTGTGCCACGCCACGGACACGGCATCCTCAAAAAGATCTCTAGAGAGCCCTCAAAGCTTCCTTGGCCTGAGAATCTGCAATCTGGGCCGCCTGACTCTATTCTGGCTATGAGTTCGCACGTAGCCTATGCCTCCTCAATCATTTTGAGGATGTGTGGGTGCTTGCCGACCATGTAGTCTTTCCAGTGGGCCTTGCCATCCTGTTCTCTCACGACAGAAAGCCGATAGTCATAGACAGAGTCATCGCGTTCGACATCGTCCATGGCCTGGCACAGAGCCTTCCAGAAACCATTCGTGCCGTCCAGCATAGCCGCTTCCATCATCGGGCGTCCCAATTTCCGGCTCTGAGCCACGCTTTGGGCCAGCAACATCATCAGCTTGGATTCATGTGGCGTGATGTCCACAAGCTCTTTGATCTCTGTGAATGAGAAGGACGAATCCTCGTGGGACTTGAGTAGCACCGCCATGAGCTCGTCCTGAAAGCCGTGAACAGCATTTGTCTCCAAGGACCCAAAGAATCGCACATTTCATTGCGACGGCACTCGTGTCACCCTTCAACTCGTCTGGAATGGTACGGTGTAGGATCCAGAAGATGAGAACCTTCCAGGCCTGTGGGTCGTCGTCCGGAAAGCTGAGGCTGGCAGTCTGGCCTTCGATGAATCGATCGTCTCTGAGGGCTTTCGAGAACCACTCGCTCGCTTCCTCCAAAACCTTCTGCTGCACGTAAAGCGATGGTCGCGGTTCGTTGGCTGGACCGAGGACGATTTTGATGAGGCGGTCTGACTGAAGGTCCCTGAAGAATGTCAGCTGCGACGCCATCACACAGACATTGGGTGAACTCACTGCATCAGGCCCGCAATGGACGGTATGTTGTGAGCCATTCTGGTCTGCTGAGTTTGTTGGCTGAGCTGGAGGTCTTCTTGTAGGGGAAGGCGTGTTGTTGAAGAAGGTGTTGTCGAAGAAAGTGTTGTTGTTGATGAGAAGTGTGTCGGTGATGAAGAGTGTGTTGTTGATGGAGGGCGTGTTATTGAAAGGGTGTTGTCAGCATCGCAGATGACGACCAGCGAGTGAAAAGGCAAACGCAAGTGAAGCCTTCATGCAGGCAGCTCACATGTGATATCGCAGACCCCTCACTTCACCTGCTCCGTCAAGCAAAGCACAGATCACACAAACTCCGCCATCTCCCTCACTTCAATCTGGACTTTACAGATCTGAACTTTACAGACATCACTCAACAGACAAAAAACCCAACCCATGGCTACCGACTCTACCGAATGTTTGCGACAGCTGCTCGAAACGCTCTCGCAAGAGCTCTACGACCAAATCTACGATGAGACCTTCATGGCTCCAGATGGCGTATATTGCGAGCTCAAGTCACCAACTTCGAACGAGAAGCTGCGGCCACCTCACCTCCTTCACGTCGACCACGCTTCCCGGCTAAAATACGCAAAAAGCTACTACGGCAGATCAGTGTTCATCTTTCGCACACGGTCAGCGCTCGAGTCATGGCTGTCAGCCATCTCGGCAGACCACAGAGGCCTTTTAAAAGAGGCATGGTATGCGCCAATTGACCTTCTCTGGAAGAGTGTCCCGAAGAGTGACCATGAAGACTTCGCCCGGCAGGCCCTCCGAAGCGAGGGCGCCAAAGGTATTTCTGGCGCATTCCAGATCCGTGCTTTCAGCCGAGACCAGGTAATATCAAATTCTCTTACATGAGTTACCAAGACACTGACTTTTGCTAGATTAAGCACATGCTCTTGGGTGCAATGGTACTCAACAGGTAGTCGCATTGGAGTAGCGGCTCGCAGCTACCTGGCAGGGACCCACGCGGACACCTTCCATTCTAAGTACCAGAAAAGCGTGCGAGAAGGGGTGGAGTATAATGCAGAGAGTATATCTAAGTTTAATTAATGTTGGCTGTGTTGATTGACAGGAAGTCACCTTCATCGTGAGACCATTGCGCCTGTCATGGAAATATGCCTTTGCTTCTGGGCTTAGAAGCGACTCAAGGCTGTAGCTGAAGGTGCAGAATACTTCACTGGAGGTTTTAGCAGAGACGTGTAAAGGTGATGATGCCATATAGGAGACACGAATGCCAAGGCGCGCATGTGAAAGTCGTTCGGTCTCGGACCCCTTCGCTTAGCGTTCGAAGTCTAAATGTAGATCTTCGAACATCTTACTTAGCAAATCTGCAAATCAACTATACCGACAAGAACGTCCGCTACTGCCATTTCGAACATGGCGAATGACGCGATGCAGCCCCGCTGCGGCCTTGAGTCGCTCCCACAAGAGCTGTACGACAAAATTTACGATGAAGTTTTCACTGCAACGCCTGCCCTCCGCCGAGTCGTCAGAAAACGCACGCGAGTACCACATCTTCTTCAAATTGATCGCGCATCGAGAGCGAAATACGCAACTAGCTACCTCACCAGCTCCGTCTTTTTCCCTCGTCGTCTTTCGGACTTCGAAGACTGGCTCTCCCGTATCTGTCCTTCACACCGCGCTCTAGTGCAGAGCATGTGGTACGTCCTCGTGACTTCTTCAGGCTCGAGGCATCAGTACTAGACAGAGACAATTGAGAAGCCAATGAGGAGTTTCTTGTTGAAGTACGGAGCCTCCATGCCTACTGCCAATGCAGTGAAGATCAAGTTTGAGGACGAGGTAAGACGAGTGACCGCACATACAAAATCGAAGTTGACCTGTTCTCAGCTCTCAATGGCCTCGAGCGGCTACTGTGTGCTAGACCAGTGGGACGTCTGGAGCACGACCGACGCCAAGCCTTTCATATGAGCGCTTCGACCCACATACGTTGTAAAAGCACAGTCCACACTCTTCGAGCAACTTCCACCCACACTACAAACACTTTCTTCACAACACTTCCCCCTTACATTCATCGACACCTACCGCGGCCGCGAAGATGGCAGATGAGTCGTCCACCACCACTAAAACGGCACTCACCGCCGCCCAACTCAACCGCGGCCTCTCCACCCTCACCCAAGAACTATACGACGATATCTACAATCAGGTTTTCACTGCTCCCTCTATCTACCGCACCTTCCGCAAACCCTCTGCCGCCCTCCCACACCTCGCGCACGTCGACCGCCGATCCCGCGAGATCTACCTCCTCTCCTACTTCATCAACTCGACCTTCATCGTCCACTTCGACAGGATCTTCGAGTTCCGATACTGGCTATGGATCATCGGGGACGATTGGTTCTTCGAGGCTCGAGACATGCGGTTGCTTGCACCTGTCGGGAAATACTTCGGCATGAGGGGTGTTCTGGCGGTGTTGCTGGATGAGTATGAGGATGCTGGTGAGGGGGAGTTGAAGACAATTTATGAGAGTGAGGTATGGAAGCCACTGAGACTCGAGTGGGGATGCATTGGGGACCGGGGAGTTTGCTGACAACACCGTGATAGTTCGAGAGAGACTGCAGCGACGTGGAGCTCGTCGACTTGGCGGCGGTCTAGGCGATCGAGCTCCAGGATGCTTGTAGTGAGTGAGTTGTTTTCACCGAGATATGGGCAGAGTGCGAGGTCGCATTATCGACTTTAGGTCAGATACCATACCTCCAAATTCAAAGAAAGCATACCATTCCTCGTCGTTATGGAAGAGATGCTCTCAGTGAGTTGTCTTCACTGCCTCACCCCGCGCATGGTGGCGAGCGTCCTTCGCTGTATTCGATACAGATATCTAGCATCCGAATGAAGTGCCAGGATACTGCTGTCTTGAGTTGCGCAGGAGATGACTGAAGTGGAGTTTAGTAACAGTCCGCGAACGCGAGAGCAATTTACTTCACCCATACCTTCTCTGTCTCGAATTGAAGTTCTGCGCTTGCTGTATCGCAGACATGCGCTCCAAAATCACCTCCACCCATCGAGAACTTCCTCGTATGTCATCTCCTCTTCCTAAGCATACCTCATCCCTCCAGAATACACCTTGTAGAGAGACCCCGATCAACCGTGACCCTGACCACGTCTCTTCCTGTCCCTCCGTTCCCGGTAGATCGACCTCTTCGTCATTGCCACACTCCTCAACACCCATTTCTTTCTCTTCGAAAACTTCATCCATCTCAAAAACCATCCCACCAACCCTCTCGAGCACGAATCCCTTCCACTCGTCAGTATTCCGTGGCCAGTAGACACGCAGTCCTAGATGCAGGAAGTGTCTCACTTTCATACCCACCGCCAGCTTCACCACGCTCACCAGATGCTCCGATCCGGTGTGGAAGCGTACAAGGCGCTCGATGTGTAGCTGCGCGTTTGCAACCAGAACCGGATCACAAGAACACCGCCAGCGATATCTGATATCGCAAATATGTCGATGATAGCCGCTTGGGATCGTTGACAAGGCTAGTAGGAACGCGTTGATCGTGTTCTTGGAAGTGATGAAGACGCTATTTGCGTAGTACGTTCGGAGGTATTGGTCTCGCGAGGAGCTAGAGACGCGGGTTAGTTGATGGTTGGGTAGGCCGACGGATCGATTGCCGCGCACGCGGGCAATGCGGTAGCATTTAGGTGCGGTGAAGACGAGGTTGTAAATAATATCGTAGAGCTCTTGGGGCAGAGTCTGCATACCTTGGCGGAGTTGCTCGGCGTCCATGGCGATTTCGCTGAGAAGAGTTCGATGAAGTGGTTGCGAGGCAAGATCCCGACGTATGTTGGGAGAAAGCACTCGATGTATCGTTCGTCGCGAGTCATGCTCTCTGAGCCGTCTCACAGAAGTTTGGAGTGCCAAGCCTGGGATTTGTAGCTTTGCTAGCTCTTCCCATCTACCATTCTTTCTCGCAGCAGCGAGTCGAAAGTCGGCACAACTCTCGTCGTCTTCCAGAATTTATCAAATGCGCTAAATGAACATAATGACCAAGCCCGAGGACGAAACCCTACAGCTGAGGCGTCTGGTGCAGACCCTCCCAACAGAGCTTTACGACATCATCTATGACGAAGTATTCACGGCAGCACCAGCGTACCGCTACGTCTCAAGCCCAGACTCGCGTCTCAAGATCCCGATCAGAAGACTACATCTCATGAGAGTCGATCGCGGTTCCCGGAGAATGTACGTCGAAAGCTATTTCTCCAACACGGTCTTCTTCTTCGCATCCGAAATACCCGGTCCACTACAGAGGTGCTGTGAGCTCTTCAGCAATCGACCACGGTACCTGCTGGCCGAAACGCGACACATCCAATTCGTTTACACAGGTTGCTTCTGGAAGTATCACTCAGACCCGAGTGGGCAAAAGGTGTTCACCGGGGCGGAGAGTCTCCGAGAGGATGGGTTCGGTTGCCTTGCGGAGGCAATTGGTGTCCCGATGGAAGAATTGGTGAGTTCGACAATGTAGCGATAACTTCGCAAAGTGCTGATTGAGGCGAAGGGGCGAATCGAAATAGACGGCCGTCTGATGCTAGAATGGGATAGTCTTGTCCCTGCGGTAGGTGCCTCTGCGATTCGGAGCCGCGCAAGTTGATCGTTGTCGTTCGATTTGCAGAAGCCTGCAAAAGCATCACCGTGAGCCGAGGTCTCGATCTTGGTGAAGTCGAGGAGAAGAGCGTTGAGGCGAATGCGTGAAAGTCAGCGTCCTAATGTAGACACCTTCGGGCGCATAGAGAGCTTTAGAGTAGTGAGGCAATAGCAAAAGCGGCTGCACCGGAAGTGTGAATCGGCCCAGAAGCAGCTGCTCGTGTGGAATGAAGATGCAGGAGTGTTTCTCCCCGGTTCGGACCTGAGAACTGTACGTACGTACGCAGCCTCAAAAGCTCTTGAAAGCAGTATTCTGGTCGCCAGAGCATCCTCGGTCGGAGGTGCGGGCATTGCTTGCAAATGATGTGGAACCGATCAAACGCCAGCTGGAGGGTTGAGAGTACACGGTAGACCTAAGATGTAGGATTTGCCTGAAACAACATCTGAATGTAGCGCAACATGGATAACGCGGCCGATTTCTTTCGATATGGTAGTTGTTTCCTGTAGCGGCAGCGTAAGCCGGCTGCGGCGATCCTTCCCGCTGCGCTTCGAACTCGGGTTGGCCTTCTGAATGCTTTGACATCCTGCACGTAGGGCTTTGTGGTAAAGTCGCCTTCGGAGTCGCCGAGATGAACGACGTCGTCTTACTCACTTTTGCAGACTGGGAGGTGGTGGTGTTGGAACTTGTCGCATGCAAAGAGCTGCTAGGTGTCCGTGCGCGTCGGGTGGAGTACCCGATATGCAGGAACAAAAGCTACAGAGCATGAGCCGCGTCCCTCGGTCGTCGGTTTGCAAATCTGCATGGCGAAGGCTTGCGGAGAAGAGAAGTTGATAAAGGCCGCTGTGTTTGTATTAAAATTCGTGAAATTAGACGAGCAACAGGTATTCCAGCTGCACATCATGTCGTTCGCATCGCGGCTGCTCAGTTTGCCCCCAGAGCTCAGGAACATGATTTATCGAGAAGTCTTCATTGAACCAGAACCGATCGCCCTGGCAGATACTATGGAATGGTATCTCTGGTCACCTCCGCCGCTTCTCCAGACAAACCGCCAGATTCGAAGCGAAGCCACTGCGATATACTTCTCCGAAAACAAGTTTTTGATGCGGCCAGGAACTCCCGTCTATCTTCTGGTCTTCTGGCTCCGAGCCATTGGTCTTTCGGGGCGATTGGCTATACGCGATATCCAGATCGATCCTCAATATTCTTTCTTCAACCTGGAAGGCGCACATTCGATGCTTGGGAAGCTCTACAGGGCGCTGGGCAAAGAGCGAGTGCTGGTACGACAAGGTACTCTTTCGGTGGCCTTCAGATTGCTGTGGAGCGAGGAAATTGTCTGGATATGTGGATGATGCGGTCGAGCTGGATGGACCTGCTTTCGAGGCGAGCGGAAGGCTGTTGATTCTTTCAGCCAGTCATGACGACATCCTTGCCTTTGCTTTTGGCACGTGGGGGAGCAGCGCCGCTGGCGGTATCGGATTGCCGGTTGAGCTTCAATTCTGTAGCCTCCCTGACGGCATCTGCAAGCACTGTTCTGGTCAAGATAGCGGCCTTGACGGCGTTGTCAATGAGAGACTCCGTATCTGTTCCAGCGTCTCCTTTCATCCACATTTCAGTGATTTCATCTCGAGACTGTAGGTAGCCTACGACACACGCAGCTTTGATGTCTTGCTCCGAGGGTGAAGGATCCAGAATGTACTCGGCAGCGGCGTCAGACCCGTCGCCAACACGTGCCGCTACACCACCCGATACCAGATCAACGCAGTCGATACCAGCGTCTGCAATGGCAGCACTTGCGACAGTGATGCAGCCGGCGAGAACACTCATCATGCCCCAACCCCCGGATTTGCCGCCTTCTGAAGCGTCAGCCCAGAAGCCATCTTCCTCGCCCTCAAGGACGGTTATGACGACCTCGCATCCGCTCTTGGGCCAGCGGTCGCCAATGATCACGCCACGCAATGCGGTCTCCAAGTGGACGCCCAAATCTTGCTCACTAGAGTCCCGAACGTAGCCCCGCCTTTGCTGAGTAGCAAATGGCGCAAATTTCACATGCGTTGTCAGGAGCAAATTCGGACTGAAGGCTGCATTTCGTGGAAGAGGACGTGGTCCATGGACAGTGCATGTGATTTTCAGATTCGAAGACGTCGGGGTAATGTACTTGCTTGAGGCTGCTGATGGCTCTGGTGATATCTCATAATAGGCGCTGCCGCTTGCTGTTGGAACAAGGCCAGTTCGCAGGAAGATTTTGCGGTGCTCGTCTTGCTTTCGTGTCCTGGTGGGCCGCTCAATCTTCTCGTCCGGTGGTGCGGCAAAGACTGGTGGTGCTGTCCCTCCAGCGGGCGCGTTAATGCGCCGTCGATCTGCTTGCATTGTTATTGAAATGTGGTCGGTGGTGTCACGTCCATCAATTCGATGGCTCGCTTGGCTTTTGGAGGAGTGAAGTCCGCTGTTTGCAATGATCCCTGCAGGTGTGGCGCCTTTCCGTTCGGACTCGGGATCGTCGTCATTGTGGCGCTGCTGCTGGAAGGTGCCACTGTCACTGTGACGAGGGTCAAGGCGGCAACATTCACTACAGTTCATCTTCTATCTTTCCTTCCTCCCCGCACGGAACACATCACCAGAGACTCTTCAATACCGCCACCAACCATGTGCGGCAGCGACATCTTCCTTGGCCTTCTCGCCATCCTATTTCCACCGCTCGCCGTCTGGGTCAAGCGAGGCATCTGCAGCGCCGACAGTCTGATCAATATCCTCCTCTGTTGTATGTTCGCTCCGACCATACGCTACTCGACTCCTCATGCTGACAGTCTCTTAGGTCTGGCATACCTACCCGGGCTTCTGCACGCCTGGTACATCATAGCGATCACGCCCGACCCCACATACGAGCAGCTCCACCAGCAAGACCCCGAAAGAGGTACAGTCACATACTACTACGTCCAAACGACTGGACAGCCCCGATACGCACCCAAACCCCCAGCTGGAAGGCAGGGAGGCCAACGAGGCTATGGCACAGTGAACAACGCGACGCCGAATGCACAGTTCCCCCAACCGCAGGCACAACCGCAACCCGCACCTGTTCAGCCCGCGCAAGCTGGTCCTAGCGACGATGCGCCTCCTCCGACGTATCAACAAGCGACAGGCGATCACAAGATTCAGGGGCCATAGATGTATACATGAAGAAAGAAGCCTCTGACATCCGCAAGATGAGTGATGTGTATGAGGAGTACAGGAGCTTGTGCAAATGGGATCGGCGGAGTTCGGGCGCGGCATAACCTTGAAAGCACCGTGGTCTTGGTTATTCATAGCATTGTAAGTGCCAGCAACAGTCTGGCTATGATTCTCTTGTCTGCTTCACTTGTCAAATCAACGATACTTGCGCGGCGCGCAACTTGTGTCTGTTGTTTTCTGTCCGAACATCTAAGCACGAGCTGACCCTCTTCTCAATTCACTGATCAAGCGACGAGAGTGACGCGACAAAATGGACAGCATCTCGTTCAATCGGGTTTCGCTCAGGCGCATTTTTATACCTCAGGCCGACAGGTCTTGGCAAGACGTTTATGCTCCATGCTTACCACCCTGTTTGATTCATCGACCGACGGCTGTTATGGACCGCAGAATGCCATCGAACCGTCCGGAGAAGCTGCGAAGTATCATCTGGCTTACCAGCATCGGTCAAGACGCCTTACTGGATGAGTTGACCAAGGAGTCGTATCCTCAATGCAGACACGGTTCCGGTGAGGACTGCTCTCCGACCACTCATTCCCATTGCATGTTGGAGCTCGTCAGCCAGTAAATGGAGGCAGTGCAGAGCAGCTCGACTGGAAATTTTCCAGTGCGAGATGGGTATATAATCCGCCCCTCTGGCCTCTTTCTCCTGATCTCCTACATCCAACTCAGCTACACAATTTTCCAAGTGCACTCTGCTCACAAAATCTGCTTGCATACACTGCTCACACAAAGCATTTACAACTACTACCTCTTCACACAAGAACACTCTGCTCTCGCATAGCACCTCCACAACCTCAAATCCAAATTTCACAACCGAGAACAAAGGGGATAGCTAAAATCACCTCGCCAAAATGGGTTTGTCAACATACTTCACCCACGGCCTCATGCTGCTCCACGCAGCCCACACCACGGCCAAGCCAGTGCTGGAGCACACCAAAACCTACCCGGCCTTCGACAGCTTCTCATCCACAAGCGTCCCCACCGCGGCCACGGCGTCCAATCCAACGCCCCCTGAAAACGCTTCCAGCTCGAAGCTAGAAGTGCGAAACTCAAATGCACAAATTGGCGAATCAATGAGAACTTCCATGGTTCATGACCACGCTTACCTCGCCGCAACAAACGGCATCATAATCACAACCGGTGCTTTCGAAGCTGGAGACTGGTGCCAATCCCAAGACTGGTGCGTGCCAGCCATGGAACAAGCCGCCAAGACCATAGCGGATTCAGTCACAAACTCCACAAACATCGGCAACCCCGACTGCGACGACGCCTGCATACTGAAGTCTGCTGTCACTGCATCCCAAAAAGCAGGCATGGAAGGCATCATGTGGAGCTACAAACTCTTCCAAGGCCGAGACGGTCTGAAATCATCTGACCCCGCTGACTGCGAGCAACCCATGCACGGCTTGCACTCCCTCATGTGACAACTCTATACCTCAGACGAGGGTAATCGCATCAACGCCACTGCAGTCAACCAGGCCATGGCTAAAATGTCCGACCACGAGGACGAGGACGACACCTTGGCTCCTACCGACAACACTCAAACTCAGAATGAGGCTGAGAACTCCGCTCTGTCTAAACGGGGCGACAACGGCGGCAACGACTGCGGCAAGAATGATGGAAATGACGACGACAAGAAGAAATCTGGTACCGACAAAGCTGCGGAAATCGCGGTTCCTCTGCTGGCTGTTGCTGGAATCATTGGGGTCAGCAACTGGCAGTCCAAACAACCATGGTTCAAGCCAAAATGGGGTCCTTACGGCACAGAAGCCGAGAAGGCCGAAGCTAAATGGATGGCAAGACTCGCGAGAATTCGAGATTTCGAACAGACGGTCTTGTTGCCGGACCAGGTTCAAGCCGAACTCGACGGCGATGTGGCGAATGCAGCAGCGCAAAAGTCCTTGTTCTACGACGCAGTCCAAGCCACCGGCCGTGCAAAGAATGCCAAGGCTGCTGCGGAAGCCATTCAGAAGGAACTCAACCTCGCAAATCGCGTCGATCCGTGGAAGAATACAAAACGCGACGTAGACTTCGTGAAGAGGCAATGGCGATCTGGCACGACAGCGCCGCCGAACTCACCACCCCCCGAGTTCGTGGAGAACTTGAGCCCGGAGATTGTTAGTGCAGCGACTTCAGCCCCAATCAGCTTCCCAGGGGTCCTTGGCTCAGGCCCAGGCGGAGCAGAGAATCCCCTCGATGCACTTCACAATGACTCCGACGACAATCAACAAGATGGTTCACGACCGACCGACCATCAGAATCCCCCGGCTACGGCAGACCCGACTGCTCACGCAACCGTCAAGCCAAAGACCAAGCAGCCGGAGGCAACTTCAAGGCCATCTCAGAAAGCCCCTGAAACGGAGAAGCCGACAAGTATGACAGCCTCACCTACGACCTTCTCCACATTGCGCAAAACCACCACGCGCACCACGTCAACCTCGCGCACCTCAACCTCCACCATCACAACGGAGAGCAGCTGGGGTAGTGTTCCCTCACCTACACCTACAACCTTCGCCACCCTCACCAAACCCGCAACCCTCTCCGCCCTCCCAACGTCAGCCCAGTCATCCATGCGCTGCCAAGATTTCGAAGCGCACAAGGGCGACGTCACCATCACAGACGCCCGCGACCACTGTCCCGAGCCAGAGCCAAAAAGCTGTGCTCCCGAGCACCTGGCCGGTCTCAGTGGCAAGAAGAAGGGCAAGCAGGAGATGAAGTGTGCGAAGATGGAGTACGAACGACATTGTGGGAGCCTCACAGAAGGCATGTTGCAGGATGATTGGATCCGCACGTGGTGGGAGAGTGGGACCGCAATGTGCGCGGATCAGATTGGGAATTCGCCGATTAAGATTGATAAGTCCCGGCAAAGGGGAGGAGCGACTACGGTCGAGGAAGGGGAGGATTTGAAAGATGATGCTTGAGAGCCGATTCGGGCTGGAGGAAGCACCAAAAAAGGGCAACGACTCAAAAAATTACACGAGCGACCCTGGTGTTGGAAAAGAGACTGGCACTGCATTGAAGCATCCAGAATTGGGAGACGGCGACTCAAATGTTACACGAGCGACCGTGGGCGACTCACATATTACATGAGCGACCCTGATATTGGAGAGATTGGAAGAAGCACCCGCAGGGCGACTCACAAATTACACGAGCGACCCTGGCATGAGAGAGGAAGCTGAGTGTTTTTGGAAGCACTTGAGTTGGGGATGCATGGCAGCAGCTCCAAGGTTCTCTGAGAATGGAGCTGTTGTTGCATTAAGGACTGATGAACGGCATGGCGTCTCAAAAGTTACACGAGAGCGACCGTGGGCGTTTGGGTGCATATTTAAAGGCTGAACTCACGCAAATGAAATCAGCTCACACACACACTATATTTTTGTTCCAATGTCTCATGTGAAGTGTTGTAGACTGTGCTCATTGATTGAACTCCACTGATCCTGACATATGTCACAGGCTGAGAGACGTCATCCCCGTGCTTCATCGACCATGGTCTATCTGTACAGCCTCGTCGGTGAGATGGAGCTCACGACTCTTTTCTCAGACTGCTCTGAAATCGCTACATATCCAGTGTCTTCTCCAGGTTCGATGTCACCCAAGCGTACACTGACATCCCTCAAGCGCTTGACTCGAGTTGGACCACCATCAAGGGACGATCCCGAAGGCACGTCGAGAAAGTGGCTGGACTGCGAGACGCCGGTGAAAGAGTCCAGGACGTCGGGGACTTTGCGAACAAGGTTGAGTACTGCAGTCATGAGACCAGCGAAGAACATGACCATTGACGAAACCAGCAAAACGATAGACCAGGGTATACTACACCGTAAGACATTCACAGAGCTTTGTGAAGTCCCTAATGTTGACATGACACGATATCCGTCATCGTTCCTAACATTGAATCCGCTCGTGGCTCCGAATGGTGCGATGGTGTAGATGTAATACGTGTTAAGAAGTTGTGTGACTCTCTCTGACAAGAGCTTGGCTGGTATCGTTGCGATGGGGGTCCACGGCGTGTGTCCATTGACATTCCAGAAGGTGCTTGACGCCTGGCTGCCAGCGGCAAAGGGGAAGGATGGGTCGACAATGAACTGCAACAGCGGCGGATTCAGTGAAAGGTTCCGTTCGGGAGTACCGGTCGAGCTGACAAAGTTGGAGAAGAAGTCCTTCACGTGCGCTTGACCGACAGGCGCCGTTCGCTGGAGGCCATCAAGTACGGTGATCTCGGACGGTGGTTGGTCTTTGTCCGAGAGACGAATGAAGGGCACGTTGCAGCGAGTACCATTGCACCGCACCTGAGCTTCCACATATGTAGTCGTTAGGCTGCAAGTGACGTTGCTAAACTTCCAGGACGCGGTGCTGAAGTCTTCCACTATGGAGTGAAAAACCATGGTCCGTGGACGGGTGCTGGTCACGTTGTGATCTTTCTCGATATGCATCATGAGGTAGGCATTTCCTACATTAATCTTGGTAGGACCGCCGTGTAGCGGTGACATGCCGGAGACGTTACCGACAAAGTCCTTTGGTGGCGGGACCGTGCAGTTCGCGCGAGTGTAACACGTTTCCATGTTGAACGAAGACATAGTATCTTGTGTGATGCCGTCAAATGCCACACCAGCCAGGGAGGCGTAGGCAGTCGAGCCACCTCCAGGTACAGCAATCCATCCCTCCTCTGTTAGATTGTCATAATCGCCGACCAAGGTTTCGATCAGTGGGATCTTGATGTTGCCGAAAAGATCTTGAGAGCTGTTCTGCAGCTGAGAAGCACCCAGTATCGCGGAACTAAAAGCTACGTTCGTAGCAGGCCCCCATCCAGCGTTGCCACCCGTCGAGCCCGTGAAGGGAGATGTGGTGTCCATATAGTGGAAGCTGGGTTGAGAAGTGGACGTAGGAAGTCCAATGTAAATAGCTCGTTGTGCGGCTTGGCTTCCAAGAGGCGAAAGCGACCAAAGTAAAAGGAGCACGGCAGTCATCCATGAGAACACTCCGAATCGGACCGGCATGAGCACCGTGCAGGCGACAGTGCGGCTTCCAAGAAGCTGTTCAAGAACACCAAAGGTTGTGCCGCACGATAAGCTCCAGGTCGCGATGCATGTCAGGAATCGGCCCACGATGCCGGCGTAGAGAATGGGAAAGACCGTTGTGCCCTTTGGCAGTCAGCGCGGTCAGTCCAGGAACTTCGAGCAAGACCCACGTACGATTCGAGCTCCCTGAATCAAGATAGATGGTCTTGAGGAGTCACTCTCATGGAGCGGGCTCCCGTTATTCATGTAGACGGCGATAGCGAATCCCGTGAAGTAGAGAGGTAGGAGAGAAGCAAGAATTTCCAGCACAAAGTAGCTGAGTGGGCCACCAGAGAGTGCCCTCCTGGGAGCTCGCAGAGTTGGTGAGCAAGCCTCATAGCTAGGAACACTCTCTAGACTGCGGTATCTTGGCAGGAAAGGGCTGGTTAGGCGGCCGGTAACAGGAAACTCCTCAGGCGGGTCTAAGCGATCTGTCATGATGATTTGAGTGTCTTGATATCCCGATGCTCACTGCGGAAATCTGCATCCCATATATCTCGCGCCCATGTCTGTCTAACACGCTGCCTTTCAGACCTGATGGCTATTCAGCATTGGTGTGTTCACAACCTACCTTTCTGGCCTCCAAGACGGAACTTCAACAAAGGCAATGCCACACACAGGCTGAGCATAGCGTGGTCTCCCGGTGCCCAAAATGGCAGCATTGGCGCATTCGAGCGACCGTACTGCCCATGTCAAAGAACCAAGGTGCACCTGAATTCTCTATGGCGATGGAGGCGTATGTCGGTGTTTTGATGGCTTTTATGAGCACGCTGCCGGTCAAGACTGCTCGGTGATGCTTTTCTGGTGGTGCTTCTGACGAAAAATATAAGGAGTGAATGGGGAAGAAACTGAAGTGAACTCGAATGCCACTATACGCGTCGAGGCGCGTCGTGGTTACCCTTGACGACGTCAGCACACGGACCACATTCAACCCGCACCTTCCAATAACGTCAAGCCTATTACACTCACTCACATCGCATTGCATATCGACGAACAGAACATACACCGCATTCGCCAGCATACACCTCTCAAGCAGAATTACGCAGTAGCTCTCGCCCAACATGCCTCCCAAACGCCGCACCACCACCCCTCGAACTCAACAGCGCCAAAGCAGCCAACAGTCCACTCTCTCCTTCCATGGCAAGCAGTCCCAAAACCGAGTAACGAAATCCTCTCCGCGAAGTACAAACAAGAGCAAGAAAGACCCCGCGCTCGTCGAAGATCTCACAGCCCCCGAAGTCCAGGACATTAAAGCCGAAGCCGAACCGGACCTCTCTGAACCCACGACAGCCGAAGCAGCGATCAGCCAGCAAGTTGAGGAGGAGGCAGATACACTAGCAGCAGATCCACTCGCTCAAGATGGCGCGGAGGTAAAGACGGAAAATGTGCTTGGCGGTCGAGCAGAGACATCAGACGTCGGAGCGATTGGCGGGCCTCTGGGATCAGGCTGGCTCGCAGACGAGGAGCTCGAAGCACTCAAGATCGGCGAGCCGCAAATAAAGAAATACTGGCGAGCCAAGGAGTCAGAGCGGAAAGCACCTCGCGTGCATCAAGAGGGACTGAGTGTTCACGAGAAGATTTTGAGGGAGTGGGATATGTCCGGACAGTATGGACCGTGCATAGGCATCGCGCGATTGAAGAGATGGAAACGAGCCAACATGCTCGGACTTAACCCGCCAATTGAGGTGCTTGCTGTGCTGATGAAGGATTTGGAAGCTCCTGGGGCTGAGAAAGGAAAAGGGCAGAGGGCGTATGTTGATGAGTTGATGAGTTCAAGGTTTGTGGAGACATAGGCGGGCTAAAGGATGACGAGAGGGCTCATGGAGGGGATGTCTGAGGATGCGTTCGCTGGCGTTTTTGGCGTACTGAAAGTGGCTCTGGAAAATCGGATGGAGATGATATCCAAGATGTGAGAAGAGAAGATCTGTACTTTTGCTGAGAAACAGACAGCATGGCTCAAGCGTAGCTAATCCCGCGTTCGCACTGTATGAATACATTCGAAACACTCACTGTCATGGCTTTTCATTTTCGTATTTCCTCTGTATGTTGCAAGTTGGATGCGCTCCAAATGCCATAAAGGCAACATGACCCAGGTGCACGTTCTGGGCGAGTGCTGCAGTGGTCTAGACATTGGAAGATTGCTTTCGTTCAGAATACAATACATACATACAAAGCCTTCCTGTGGCTATTTCGTATCTCCGTCTAGCGGCACTGCTATGCTCTCCGTTTGCTCAACGCCGTAAATGCTGCTGTCATACCGTATCGGCGCTTGAGGTCCTCAAGCAGCGGCTGCCAGGTCACGGCCCTGCGAGAGTGGATTGTGTCTTTATCCCAGGTTCATATGGACTCAGTTGCTTCCGGGCGCTTGGAATGGGTCGGCGCTTCCACTGAGCAGGAGTCCGATAATCAGGCCGAAGAGTCCAAGGACGGAGGAGAAGATCTCGATGACCAAGACCTTGACGAATCTGCAAAAAGTCAGCTCTATCTTGCCATAGCTCTGCAAGAGTCTCTACTACTCACAAGCTCGGATCCGCGGCATCTGCCAATGCAGCACTGGATCCATTGATTCCAACGGACACACCACAGATCAGGTTGCAGGCTCCGACCAGCAGCCCTGACCAGAAGAGCGCGTATCCAGTGAAGTAGTTGCCCGCAGAGTATATCGCCGGTCCGGTCACAGGCTCCAACTTCGCGCTAAACACGATGCTCATAATGACACCGTAGATGGCCACCACCTCACAGAAGATGATGGAGATCAAGTTCTTCGTTCGGATTCGAGGAGCTTTCACGCCTCCTCCAAGGATTGATGTACCGGTGATGAAGATGCCCCTGTGCGAATGTCTCAGTATGATGTTCTCTTGCCCACGGATCTCCTTCATCCGCCTCCACTCTGTGCTGCCTCTTTCTGAGTATTGACTGACCACGCTGCGCCCACCACTGACAACCCTATACAAAGCCCAATACCGGTCGATGCCCATGCGTAGGGTGATATTGATTCGAGGAAAGCGCCGATGTTGAAGGCTTCTCCTTCGCCTTGGAAAAGCATGTCTGTGATCGCGAATCCATTAGCTGTCCATTCTCGCAGGCCTCCATCAATGTGGTTGTGGCGTACATAAACCGATGACGGTAAGGGCAGTGCCCGCGCCATAGCTGCCGTATGTTAGACCGCTCATGGCTGTTGCAAATGAGGGAGAACGAGCTGTGTGAATGTTGGACGTTGCCTGAGATGCATGTGCATGACATCTGCTGTTCGAGCTCCCAGGCGGCTACAGCCGGCTCGTGCTGGTCTGTGCGTCGGCTTTGATGACTGAGCCCCCCCGGAGGGCATATCACTCAGTCCGCTGAACAACGACACTTGCGACTTACAATCTCGAGCGCCGGCAAGGTCAAAACAGTGCCAGATCTACTCACGATACTCACTACGGACATTATCATCAGTAGAGTGAGCACTCTTGAAGCACAGAGCGACTGGGCTTCGACCTGAGCCAGCGCATCCACCATGGCGCAAGCGCAACAGCAAGGCTTCTACGAGCTGTACAGAGGCACATCGTACGTTTGATCCCTCATACACTCTCTCACCCAATAGCTCACTAAGTTTTCTTTCCAGAATCGGCCTCGCCCTAGCAGACACCCTCGATGACCTCATCTCCAGCCGGCAAATCGAACCCCAGCTCGCCATGCGCATAATGGCCAACTTCGACCAACACGTTGCGCAAGTCCTCGGTGACAAAGTTAAAGCCCGCGTGACATTCAAAGGCCACTTGGACGTTTACCGATTCTGCGACGAGGTTTGGACGTTTGTCATCAAGGACGTCAAGTTCAAGCTGGATAATCAGCAGATGATGGATGCGGAGAAGGTCAAGATTGTGGCTTGTCAGTCGAAGGAGGGGAAGCCGAATTAGGAATCGCACGGCAAGAGGGAGTGGAGGGTCAAGAGACCAGGTACAAAGGCGACCTGGCGAAAGGTTGAGGGCGCGCCGAAGATTAAGACGGAGCCAGTATTGAGAGAGACTACGAACATCAAGAGAGAAGTCAAGGATGAGAATACGCCACCAGACTCTTCTTGTGCCGAGCATTGGTAAGGCGTTTGGGAGAGAAGGAAGCATGAGATTTATGATACCCATGCCCAGAAGATCGGAGAGTCTAAAGAGGAGCCTCTTACACAACATAGAGTTGTATTACTATGCCAACAGAGCAGCTAAGGCCAGAGCTCGAGCATTGAAATGAAAGCTTTGACCATACGTTTTACTAAAGTTCATCTTTCTCCATGACAATGTCCAAAAGCCTCGCCCAGTACCACCTTGACAGCATGTGCCTACTCCTCACACAGTGGTCCAAGCGCGCCAAGACCTACTCACCTCACTTCCTCCCATCTCCATCGACCCCTGTCCCTCCCAACTCCCTGACCCATCACAACAAAATGTCCACCTCCTCCCAAAACCAATGGCTCTTCTACGCCATGTCCTCCGGCGCCTGCGCAGCCCTCAACGGCGTCTTCGCAAAACTCACAACAACCGCCCTCACGACAACATGGGCGACCGCGTTATCGCATCTATTCGGATTGAAAGGAGAAAGCATCATCTTTGAAGGTCTTGTGCGAGGGGTAAGCGCGCTTCCTACACTCTCAAGACCATTTCAATCGTTCCCGGGTAGGCTAATATGGAGAGAACAGTTCTTCTTCTTCATGAACCTCGCCTTCAACGCCGTCATGTGGGGTCTCTTCACCCGCGCTCTCACACTCGCCAGCTCGACTGTGCGGGTTAGCGTGATTAATACGAGTGCGAACTTCATGTTGACTGCCGTTCTGGGGTTTGTAATATTCTCGGAATCATTACCCGGTAACCGCCTCTCTCCTTCCATCCCCCATCATCCTGACTGATTGTGTTATTCTAGGTCTGTGGTTCCTCGGCGCATCTATGCTCGTCGCCGGCTCCGTGATAATCGGCCGGCGAGAGGAAGGCAAGGAAGTTGGGGATGCTGGGACTGCGGGAGCGGAGCCTTCCGTGGCCCTTGGTGGTTCAGAAGTGCCTTTTACGGATGACCCTGATGCTCCTCCGCCGAGTGTAAGACCCGCCCAGTCAAAGTCAAAGGCTGCTGCTGAGGATGTGGCTTACAATGACAGCTACGAAATCGAGTTGGAGACGACGATGGGACGAGAAGACGAAGGAAAGCTTAGATGAGGTTTATGCATACCGTCTCTAAGTACAACGCTGCAAGACTATATCTTGAGACCCGTTTTTCACAAGCCCACATTTTTGATCAGAGAAGCGGAATCAAAGAAGATTGGAAGTTATTTGTCGCGGCTTAAGATACACGCGTCAAGTCCACAAGTCTCTGCTGATCCCAGAGGGTACATGAGAAGGCCGGACGAAGCCCCACATTGCAGTATCCATGGCCCCGTGCATTCATTCACCCAGTCTAGCAGTGCTTCCGCGTCGGCGGTGTTTTGCGCAGATCCATGCGGCTCTCAGGATCGCGCATCTGCAGGCCGTCGCAATAGAAGGCTCCGTGATGGACGAGCATGGTTCCGCGGTGTTTTACATGCTCCAGTAGATCTGTCGAACATTCGGCACAGCTGTCGTTGAGTTCGTGATCTCAGGAAGCATGCGTCGCCCAGTGGTAGACAAAGGACATGCCAGCGAGTACGACCTTTCCGGCAACGCTCATTGAGAGGAGCCTCCTCGACGCAATCGGCCATTGATGCGACTGCGCACATCTGAGAGCCCAAGTCCTGTTTTATTGATCATCCCATCGATCTCTCGTTGGACATAGCGTTCGTGTTTCCCTGTTCTTCCTCGCTTCCAGGGTCTGCGCCCTCAGCATTCTCCAGTTGAGACTCTTCGCTCCGATGTCGAGAGGCCGCTGCGTTGCGGATCCGGTAAAGAGCAGATTTTACTGCGGCTAGCGACTTTCCGACGCGATGTGCGATTTCCGAGATGGCAAGCTTCTCTTCGTCCCGCAAACGTTGCATCTCGGCTTTGAGCTTCATTTCGTCAACCGCACGTACATGAGCATAGTTTTGTGCTCGCGCTATACGTCCGACAGACGCAGGCGTTCTTTGTAGAACATCTGCGATGTGTTTTATGCTTGAGCCGCTTTCCACTCTAAATTCCCATTCAGCTTGAATTCTTGAACATCGGTACAACGAAGATGACTCACAGTTGCTTGACCTTCTTGACTTCCTCCTGTGTCCATTTTCTGCCCTTCTCCCTCGCCTGCGAAGCCATCGACCTCTTCGATTCGCCTGACTTTTGCCGCAAGACCTTGTGGAACAATTCTGACCGCCCTGAAAACTCCTGCGGTATACGCTGAGGCTCATTCAGGATCATCTTGTTCACGCTGTGAACACGTGTCTCGGACCATCCCGTCTGCTGTGCAATCTGGGTGAAAAATAGCCCCTTAGATCGCAATGTTAAGAGCGTACGGATGTCGTCCTCTGAGATGTTTCTCCTCTTCGTCCATGGCAGCAGTCTGTGATATAGGTGGCTCGTAGTTTCGTAGCTGATCGGGAGTTCTTTGGCGATATCCTTCAAGAACATGCCCTCATTCACACGTGTTTGTATGGTGATCATTATGCGCTTTGTATCAGCATCGCTCAATGAGCTTCTAGTAGAATGTGAACGAGGAATTTGATCCCGCAAATAACGCCTGACATGCGTGCGAACACTGCCATCTGATCTTGAGAGCTCTGTTCCGATTACGGCGAAAGTGGCGCCCTCCTTCCGCCGCTTGACAACCCAGTCAGCTTCGGCTTCGGTGAAGAAACGGCGGGTACTTTGGTTCGGAGACTTCGAGAATAGCCGCAGCTGTTGAGGACGTAGTCTTGTTCTTATCAGGTCTCTGCAAGGCTGGCGTATGTACCACGAACTCTCTCTAATTCGGCGCCAGCAATGGAAAGCCTGGAAAGATCGAAAGCGATCCATGTTGGGATAAGGCCGGTCAAGAGCGCGCGATCTTGACCATCAATCCCTACTTTACTGCTGAGTCCGGCCTCGATTCCATGAACATGCCCAAACGCTAGAAGAGATCTTCTCAGACGTCTGTCTATTCAAGGACCGTGAGCCCTCATTTGAACATCGTCCCTGAAGACAAGTGATTCATTCCAGTGCTAGACGTTCGAAGGGTTGGCCAAATCAATGTGCTCAAGTGAGATGCTGTGAAGGAAATGTCGTTAGCGATGTTGTTGATGGGATGGGAGAAGTCCTCAGAGCGCGACGGAGTTCAGGGCTTCGGCTTGACTCGCCGATTGGTCAATGTCGCGTTCGTTGACCCACCCATTCAACGCGCCTCTTTCGTCTCCTTTGCTCGGTTCTCTCTCTCCCTCACCAACGCCATGAAGAGCCGGGTGGCGGAAGCTGTTCGCGCTACCGGACATGATGAGGAAGGACTTGCAATTTCTCTCGCTACTCGCGATGCCTGACATTCCTTCAGGGTTTGATATGCCACGTCAGACCCGATGGAGACAAAATCGCGAGGTCGCGAGATACTACCTTATTGCTTACTCATGAGGACAGTCTGAGGTAGGATCCGAATCGTCTCCTCAACCTCTCATATCTCCTCGAATTCCAGCGAACAGCTCACAGTGATACGACAAGGAGAAGAGTCAAAGCACAAGCACGGATTGTCCTCAATGGAAGCAAAATTCTGGGACTTCACGTTCCCAAACAATCTCGAAGGCCTCCCTCAGTCAATCTCTGAATTCGATGGACTATTCATCAACTCCCTCAAAACGAACGACGATGTCTCCTTAAGATACTGGCAAGCAGGCACGGGGCCACCCCTCATCATGCTCCCAGGTTGGGCCGCGCACGGAGCTATGTACGTCAACTTGCTGTACCTCTTGCGAGAGCACTACACCGTCTACGTTCTCGACCAGCGATGCCACGGCCTGTCTGAAAAGGTCAGACACGGAAATCGCATATCGCGGTTGGCGACGGACGTGAAGAATCTCTGCGACCATCTTCAGCTACCTGTTGCCCACTTCTGTGGCTGGTCGATGGGTTGCTCGGTCATGTGGGCATACATCGATCTCTTTGGCACAAGCAGCATCCACAAGCTGGTTTTGATAGACCAGGCGCCTGCGATGCTGAACCACACAGACTGGAGTGAAGAAGATCGACTCAATGCTGGAGCATTCGTTTCATCTCCTGAGAAATTTGTCGGAGTCGCTACGGGCAAGGAACCAGCAAACATGATGTTTGTCAGGTCAAACCTGTTTTCGTTCGCCCACCCGAAATCCACGCCGTACTTTGAGAACTCGACGAGCTTCGCGAAGCAGTACGTGAAGCAGAATACCGATTTCTTGAAGCTTGTCCTCTTTGATCATTGTACGAATGACTGGCGGGATGTGATTGAGAATAAAATCAACATCCCAGTGGCTATTTTCTCTGGCGAACATAGCGACTGGCTTCAGAGTCAGCGGTGGATGCAGTCGGTGATTGCGGGATCGGGGCTGCATATTTGGGGGAAAGACGAGCATGGAGATCACTTTATGCATTTGAAAGATCCGGTGCGATTTGTGAGGGAGTTGAGAGCGTTTTTGGAGAAGTAGGGAAGGCCTGCAGTGAAGAGAATCACAATGCAATCAATCGAGATAGCCAAGGTTACAACAATCGTTCGCGTTTTCCTCTTCGTTCCAATCGACGTGTAATTCATAGACGTACTGGCTGTCTGTCTATGGGACGTTTGTCGTGCCTGAGATCTCAGGCATCTCATCCCACAATCTACGACGCGCTTCGCGGCCACACGCGTCACGCTTCCATCTTTCGCATCGCAGATCCTCGAGTACTCAGGGAGCAATATTATATCGCCCAACATGGCGCAGGACTATACGCAATACCTCGCTGAGCAAGTGCTCAATGAGCAGCAATTTGTATGCATCCGCGCCACACTTTCGAAACAGCACACTGAACTCGTCCCAGGTCAGCTACCGCAATCTAAGCCGGGCATTGAAAGTCCACGTCAACCTCGCAAAGCAGTGCGTATATGATGGGTCGTTCTGCTAATATGCTCATGCTCATGCCCTGTTAGGATGCTGTATGAGTTCCATCGGAAACAAAACAGCAAGAAGCCCGGCAGCGTCCACGCAACATACCTTATCACTGGAGCGAAACACCCCGCACAGACAAATGGCACACAAAGTCAAGAAGATGGCAAAGACAGTACCATGCACAGCAGTCCACCGCTACCCAGTAGCTCGTTCCAGAAACCCGACGACGAGCCTGAAGAGACGATATCTGTGAAGACGGTGATGCTAGTGAGGGAGGAGCACCTGGACAAAGCAAGAGCACATTTTGAGACGATCACTGGAATACATATTTACAGCTTACAAGCGAACGGCCTCAGTGACTTTCAGTCTTTGACCGATTGTAATCGCCGGGTTGCGACGGAGACGGCGTCCGAGGATCCGCTGAAGGATTGGAAACAGTATGGCACGATACAAAACCCAACTGTGAAGAGAAGGGAAAGGAGAAATGGTCCGCCGCAGGCTACAGCAGCTGCGGCTCCAAAGAAGGCAGAACCGGTCAAAGCGAAGCCAGCACCAGCACCAGCACTACAGAAATCCGCGAGCGTGGACAAAGAGGCAGACTCCAAGGCCTCTTCGAAGAATGCCACGCCGGAGCCTACGAAAGCAGGCGCAAGCAAACCCGCACCTGGCAAGAAACAGTCGAGCGGCATATTTGCATCGTTCGCCAAAGGTGCCGCCGCTGCGAAGGCTAAACCAAGGAAGACTGACTCACAAGGAAGCTCTACAGCTGCTTCGCCTGCTCCGGCTGCAGAGGAGGACATACCTATGACTGGCTTCTCTTCGGATGACGACGATGGTGAGGATCTGCCTGAGGAGCTACAAGATGTCAAAGCACCTTCAGGCGAGGGCAAGAAGGAGCGCGAAGCGAAGTTGAAGGCCATGATGGAGGAAGAGGACGAGCCGATGGAGGATGCCCCTGAGCCTGCTGCAGAGGAAGAGGAGAAGCATGACGAGGGTGCGATTGACAAGCAAGAGAGGGCAGAAGAGCCGAAAGAGACCGTGACTGTCGAGAATGGTCGGCGACGAGGCAGGAGGAGGGTCATGAAGAAGAAGACAGTGAAAGATGAGGAAGGCTATCTCGGTAAATGACATTTGCTAAAGATGAGAGCGCAACAACTGACAGTTTCTAGTCACCCGAGAAGTGCCAGTCTGGGAAGAGTTCTCGGAAGAAGAGCCAGCACCCAAGAAGGCCAAAGTCTCAGCACCGGCACTTACCACTGCCAAAGGTGGCGACAAGAAGGGCGGCGCTACGAAGAAGGGTCAAGGCAACATTATGTCCTTCTTCGGGAAGAAGTAGCGAACCAATCCTATACATACGCTACAACCAACGCATGCTCAGTTCCCGACCATAACATCCATATTCGTAGCAATCCTCGGCATAGGCTGACTCAACAACCTCGCACTCTCATCATCTCCGTCCAAGTCGCCTTCTACAACAACCTCCACCACTTTGAACTCCGCCCCACAAACGGCCTCCCTCCTCGTTCGGAAATGCTCATACAGCCATTGCCAAACTTGCCGGTCCGAACAATCCTCCCCCTTACACTTCGGCGCTACATCCTCCATCGCCTCCCTAGTAGTAGCCACCCAAGGTTTCGAAAGCGGCCAATCGCTGAAATGGACATATTTCGCGGAGTTCAAGACCTGCCTCGCGTTCCAGGACTCTTGGTCGGATGAACCCAGGTATGCGGTGTGAGAGGATTCTCTCAACTCTCCGCTTAGGAGGAAGAGGTTTCGGTGTGGGAGGACTAAGGCAGTTTGTCCGAAAACGCGATCCATGATCTCCATATCCAGCTCGCTTTCCTTTCTCTCCTCTACGGCTTTCATCACCTTCTCCAAAGAGGATGTGGAGGGTGTGAGGAGCATCATGGCATCACAGAGTTGATACTCGCCTCGCCAATTCGTTTCACTTTCGGGGTTTATCCAATACGCCCTCGGCATAGCGACTTCGGTTTGGAGGGGGAGGAGGAAGAGTTCGTCGAGAGGCGCAAGGAGTGTGGAGTCCGAGTCCAACATTAGAACTCGCTTGTATTGGGTTTGGTTGAAAGCCAGTAATTTTGTAAACCCACTTGCCCAGCCGCCGCCGCCGTCATCTTTTCTGATCACATCGACGGGCTGCAGCTTCGCATTGTACGAGTCCTTCGCCTGCGTAAGCAACCTCACAATCCTCGGATCCGTGATTCCGGCGTTGGGGTCGAACGGACTTGCATATGGTTGGTCTTTGGCTGCTTCTTCGGGCGTCTTCCATTCCTTGGGATATATCAACAACTTATCCGCCTTCGCTCCTAGTCGACTCAGGCTTTCGAAAAGCTGCAGAGACGAACACAGAGCCTGCTCATCCGTCGCATAAGTCGCATACGCAAAATCACTCCAGGTTGTGTTGTCCAATTCAAATCCAACGCTGTCAGGATGCGGACTCGCAGGCGACGAAGACGGTCCTCCTCCTCGTCCTTCCCCTCCCACATGTGCCCCAACCCTCCAAACCTCCCTCCCCTTCCACCTAACACTCATCCTCGCTTTCATCGGACCCACAAACACCCAAATCAAGACCAACAACCCAACCGCCAGGGCCAATTTCTCGTGCGCCTTTGACCACCTTCTCCAAAACATCCTCCTTCCCCCTCCATCTCCCAACACAGCGTCATTCTTTTCCGACCCGTATCCCAATCTCAGCTTTGGACTATTCAGCGGAGGCCACGTCCCAAATCTCCCTCGCTGAGAGCTCGATCGTATCGGAGAAGGAAGCCAGGGTCGGCCGAGAGACTTCGTTGTATAGTAGGAGGACATCGTTGGGGTGCTGCGGCGAGGACGCGAGTCCAGTCAATGCGAGTCTCTTGAGCAAGATAGGTCTCGTCGAGTGGTGGAAATGACACGAGACCAAGAGTTCACCGGCATGTAGATCGCGCGTCAAGCTCATATACTCATGCCAGGGACGCGGTTCGCGCTCAGCACCATCACCACGGCCATGGAATCCCGTTCAACTCAGACCTTCGTTTCGATCAGGAGAGGTAGGAAGTGACGTCCCTGACAGTTATACACGTTGATCATTTCCGCCCTCTTTAAACGAAAGCAGTGTGGGTATCTAAATATGCTTATACACTTTCCAGTCAGTCCCTCAAGACTTGTCCTAGTATCCTACACTCCACCCGCACCTTTTTTTTGTGTAAGGCCGCTCGTAGTATCCAAATGCACCGCACCTCTCATGCAACCCACCCTCAACTCCAAGATTTTGCCTCTATACAATCGTCCCATCCTCCCTGAAAACCCGTATCTGTCAGGGCTCCGCACTAAAAGGACCAGTATTCGCCCTCTCCAAATAAGGCGCCGGCATTTTCGGTACTTTGGGACTTTTGCTGCTAGCAGCCATTTCCCGTCTCAGTGCATCTCTGGCCTCCTTGTTTCCCGAGCTGCTCGTCAGCCTCCTGATACCAGACTTGAGCGCCTTGAAACTGCCACCAGTGTTCGCAGGTTTCGTTGTATATTGACTCGGCTGGTATGGCTCCTCTGCAGTCTGCGCTCGGCCAATGGGCATATCTTCATCGGAAAAGGTCTCAGTATCGGCTTCGTTGTCAGATGTAAGTTCGTAATGCGAACGAGAGATCGATTGCTTCGTTGCCATGCTGCCCGCTGGTGAGGTGACTGATCGATTATGCAAGCCAGGTCGCTGCGGAGGCGTCTGATTGGCAGCGAAAGCCGTTGGATTCATGACAGGAGGCTGAAGTGGTGGTTGGTAGCGCATCTCCGCGAAGCCCGTCTGGAACGATGTGATTGAGGCATTGCGCTTCAGCGATCTGTGCAAGATGGGCAAAGCTTCCTGGTTGTACAGATGCTCCCGCTCGTCAGTCGGGTACCTCGTCAACCCATTTGAGAAGCCATTTGAATGTGATGGCATGATCGGCGTTTCGTTCGTCTCGTCAAAGAAGTCGTCTAAGGTGTCCAGTTTCTCTGCCAGCTCCCCAATGTTACTATCAGCGACTCTTGTGTCGTCAGACATCATGGTGGCTGTGCGATCGAAGTAAGAATCCTGATAATCGTCCTTATGGAACTCGATCTCAGGGGTGCTTGTTGCGGTGGCATCTTGCGACCCGTTCATGCCTGCATATGCCAGCGTGTAGAACACTGCGTGCACATTGGTCCTGGTCTGCAACGAGTGTATGGCGGGCATCGGTATGGACCAGCCTGACTCCTCCGGAATACCGTACAAGCTCTTCGTGCTGTCATACTCTTTGCGCGTAGCCCGACTTGAGTGCGATCCCGCCATGCTCATACGAAGGTGTTTGTTGTCAAGCGGCGTTCCGGTCATGTCGATCACATTGTCGAGTACATCAAGCGCCTGCTGACAATGGTCGGTCTGCAGTAGGCGTAGCAGAGGCGAAATGAGGTCCGGGCCTTGGCAGGCTATCTCAGGCTTGCGCATGTCGATATCCTGGAGCATGGTGCAGAGGATCTGCATCGTCTTGACCTTGAACCATGCAGTCTGGTTGTTAACCATTCCGAGGAGGAAGACGAGACTGTTGAACTCTTGAGCTGGGAAGAACGCCGTTCGGACAGCAGCAATACACTGCGAGACGAAGTCTTTGTGAGTCTTGAATTTGCCCTGCGCAAAGCCAGAAAGCACACGCGTGATGCTGACAAGGCCCTGGCTCTCGGCTGCCAGCGCAAGGGTATCTGCGGACTCTCTGCAAGTACTGTCACTCTCGTCTTCGAAATGGTGAAGGTATCGTGGCAGGTTTGCTAGAATCGTGAAGAGCAATCGCTCATCGCTGCCAATGACTTCGCTGGATGGGAGTCGGATAAGTCTTTCCATGATACGTAACGAACGGTCCATTGAGTTGCTCGAGCGGACACCCTTGTAAATCAGGGCGTGCAGGCCTTGAAATCCGCCTTCCCATTTCTGCGGCTGGCTCTCGACGAGAATCTTGAGGACAGCCGGATCACTGAGGTCCATCTTCTTCAGGACCAGCTCAAGCATGCTCAAGCCCTCTTGGAATTCTCTCTCGAATATGGTGTCAAGGACTGCACATGTCGTCCAGAACAGCTGCGGGTATGCCAGCAAGTCGAGAGGATCAAGCGCACCAATGATGCTTCGTAGCGTCGTCAAGATTTCGAGAGAGAAGATCAGGTAGTCATGATTCTCGTCATCCGCAATGGTGTTGGAAAGTCTGGCAAGCATATCGGCTAGCATCTGCTGATCCAGTTTTGTCGAAACACACCGGAAGACTTGGAAGCTGCGACAAGCAACGTGTCGCACGGCGCAAGACGTGGCCCAGTTCATGGTGACCCTGCCCCATTCTTCGCGTATGCCGGGGTACGTGACCGAGAAGATACGCACAACTTCATCGACCACGTATGCCATTGGCTCCGAGACGGCGCGACTGTCCTCTTCACCAGCACGTACTTCGCTGTCGCCATAAGACCAGGCAATCTTCGGATCGTGACGTCTCACAGACTCAATGAAATCCTCGATAGATTTCTTGTCGGGCTCTGTATGAACAGAGTCGATCTTGGATATCACCAGCTCATGGATGAGATGCACCAGAAGCTCTCGTGCTTGGTCTTGGACAATACTGACATATTGGTCCCATTGCACGAGAATGATCTGCAGCAGCGTGGGTACCTTGTCAGCCGGAAGCTGGAATGGCGAGACGACCAAATCTACAAGCAAGATCATGCTCAGTTGACCAAGTGAGAGACCGTTCTGCTTGGCGCCACTCGGCAGGACTTGCGAAAGGTCGGCGACGTATGGCAACTGCAGTCCAGCGGTCTCTGAAGGCGCCGATGTGGGCTCGCGGCGCTCTGCGACCATTGTCTTGGGGCATATCTGCATCAGCAGATACTCGACGACTCTTGCACCAGCTGGAGTCTTGGACAAGAACACCACAATCTGCTTGGCGTAGATAACGAAGTTCTGCTCCTTCTTGTCCAAGCAGATATTGATGATGAAGTCGAGGACAAGCTGCACGTTCCCGGCATACGGTCCAGTCGCTAAAGCCTGCCAAAGAGCTTGGATCTCGTTGTGGAGCGTGATGCTGCTCTTGACTGTGATCTCAAAGAGGTTGACAAGTAGCATGTAAGACGTGCCCGTTGGCCCACCATTCGGATCTAACTGGAGCTCGATTGTCTGGATCCAAGGTAGCATACCAGAGACCATGTTGCGCTGATGATCCGGCTGCAATTCATTGAAGTAAGCCGAGAACTCGGAGAAGACGTGGAAGGCGAGCTCGGGGTGCTGACTAGCCAAGCGACGAGAAATCTCAAATTGCGCCAACTTATAGACGGCAGTCGTCTTGTCAGAGACACTAATATCCAGATCTTGGAGCTTGGAAGTCTTGCCAAGGCGCTCCTCTAGCGTGCGCAGGAGTTTCACGGACTTGACTCGAATCTGGCTGTCTTCATTGCCGAGCGTGTACAGTCCAGCGCACAAGATCTTCCAAAAAGGCGTCACGACATTACTGTTCTCAGTGAGCACCTTGGTGACGACCTCGAAGTAGCTTGCCAAAGCCTTTGGATTGCGAGCGACGTAGCACATGCGCATGGTCGAAGCCATCAACAAGCCCTGATCCGGATTGTGCACGATGAGATTCTGCAAGGCCTTTCTGCCAAGCGCGTGTGTCCGGTCGCTTGGTGCTTCGAAGATGGCGCTGATCCAAGCAAGGATGCGGCGAATATCGAATTGCATCAATGCTCTGCCGTCCGCCATGAACCGCAGCGGTCCAGCGCATAACGATCCCATGGCACTGAGGGCAGCGATTTGCAGCTCGTTCTTCTCTTTCTCAATGGCCGAGTTGATAATGCCTCTGCTTCTCATGTCGCCCTCGCGTTCAAGGATTGATCGTCGAATGTGCTCCTGCTGCCGGCGCAATTGAGGCTCATTCGGCGAGAAGCCGCACCACTGCTCCATGAGGGAGAATGTTGCTTGCCGTGCTTGAAATGACATCCATTGCGGTCCATCCTTGAGGTTCCGGATGCATTCGTACAGTCCTTCCATGAGGGTGCAGAAGTAAGTCCGCAGCTTCTGGAATTCAAGCTCGCCCTGAATCTCTGCATCGCTGAGGAACAGACGCAGATGCTTTGTGTAGTCCATGAGGTAGGTCATAACGTATTCCTCTCCGGAGATGGCAGGATTCTGGAGTAAGTGAGATGTGAGACTTAGAAGATGTGTGATCTCGGTACGCAGGAAGTCAGTTCGTCGACTTCGCCGGATGTTCTGGCTCACGCTTCGCTGATGTGCGGCCATGCGCTCTTTGGCTTCAGCACTGCATGCTGCGACGTAGGGCTGTAATGTCTCGAGCAATGTTTGGAACAGAGTCGCGTTCGTTGCACCAAGGCCAGTGACGGCAGCATGGCGAACAGCAGCATTGGAGACTGACAAGAATGGGACGACTCTCGAGAACAGCTCAGTCGCCGATGCAATTCTCTCTTGGCTGTTCGCTGATGACTTCGAGCTTTTGCGGGTGTGCTGAGATGCCTGGCCAGACACAGGAAGGTGGTTTGGCGTCCCTCCAATGTTCGTCAGGGTCGTGCAGGCAAAGATAAGATGGATCTTCCACTGCTCGATCACGATCTCTGGTGCAGTGCTGGTCAGTCGTGTTGGCGGTCGACCAGCAGCAAAAGCCTGCTCCAGTGCATTCGTCGTTTGCTTCTGCCCTTCTGCTAACGCTCCAATAGCACGATAGCTGTGCGACAGCCTCTGGCACACAAGCTCTCGTGTCAGAGCAACAGCATGCAGACAGATCTCAGAGCTCAGCCGCACTAGGTTCGGGAATATTTTGAACCACAAGTTTTGATCGTGCGCGACATCGCTACTGCAGAGCTCGACGAGTGTGCTGTTGACATTGCTCTTGCGCAATCCCTTCTGGAGACGACTTCGCTCTGCCAGAGACAATCGTTCGTCGTCCACATCAATTACTTGCTGTGAACCGCCCTCCAAGATACTAATGATCCGATTCGTAGGTTTGCCAAGAGCAGTGTCGAACTTAGTGATCAGACGCAAGACGTTGACTGCTACAGCTCGGACAGCTCTCGATGGCGAGCACAGGAAGAAGAGGCCATGCGACTCAACTTCGTCTACATGTGCTAAAATTCCAGACAGATCCAGTGGCAGTGGTCGGGCCCTTTCCTCTTCATCTCCAGGCTCCGCAGCAACCTTGCGTGTGCGCTGCTGAATGTCGTCGATCCAGATCTGCAGTAATTCCACATAAAGCTTCAGTGTGTTCTCGATATGTCCTGGTCCCAGCAAGCTTCCGTCGGAGACAGTCGAGTATCGGTCATCAAAGTTGAAAATGAATCGCGCAAAGCCAATCGTCACCTGCTGCGCGTGCGACTGCCTTGCGATTGACTTGAGGGACTGGGCGGAAGAGGTAGCAATGTGCGACTGTACATGCGCTGTACCCGTGCATAGTAGGTTGACCAGCGAATTAATGGGTAAATGCGGGCTTAGACATCGTGGCAGCGCTTCCACGGCGACATGCAGTAGGTCGTAGTAGTGTTGCCGGAGATCGGTTGGGTTCATAAAATCGTCTTTCCTGTTGAACGTGAAGGCCTCGGCCATGGGCGTCTTCGGTGTTTGAGATGCAAACTTCTCGTCCAGAACGGCTTGGCCGCCAAAAGTGTTGTCACATATTATCGTTAGTTGGCCAAGCATTTTGCAAAACTTGACGTAGTAGTCTTTGGCAACATCATTAAGATTCGTGGTCATCACAGGTCGTGAAAGGCGCTCCGTCCGTCCAGCGGACACAGCAAAGCCCTGGGAGCGCGTCCTTCGGTGGGTGATGGGTGAGCGCGAAGTAGGATCCGCCATAGTATCGCATTCGAAGCGTGACGGGAATGGCGGTGCCTCGCCCTTCTCGAGATCCGACATGATGGCCAAGAAGGCACGAATGGCGATCACAGTCTTCTCGGGATCCAGGTTTTCAATCTTCAAATCTTTCTCTGGTCCCCAAAATAGCTCGGCATTCATCAGAGGGAAGATAATCGTTCGAAAACAGAAGTCGGAATACTTGAAACCAATGATCCGGACCAGCTGAATGAGCGGATCGGCAATCATTGGATCGGTCGAGATAAGTACTCGTTTCCCGCCCTGGAATACGAGCTTGATGATTTCTTCCAGCTTGCGGACAACAGCGTTGGGCGACTCTGAGAAGCGGTATAGATACCGCCAGACTAATCTGCACATCGCTTTGAGAGCATGCGATCGTCCAGCCCGATCTCTCGCCTTTGGTTGAAACGTCGTTGCTAGCGGAAGCCAAGTTGTAGCGAATGTATCCGGCGGCGAAGCACACAGGAGGACCGCTTGCAGTGGATACACATACGGCCAGTGGTCCGCTTTTGACAGCATCTGTGTGATCTTCGGTTGAAGCATGTTCACCACTTCTTTCCACTTCGGGTTGAACAATTCGGTAGTTGCCGTGGCCGCAATGGGGATGAGTAGATGCTCAAACAGCTCTGCGTACGCGTGCTTCATCGTGCGGCCATGGACCTCCGCGAAGAATTTGGCGAGGAGCTGCATCATATCACAAGCTCGCTCCCAGCTTTCTGGTGGATTGGTCTGAATCCTGAGCCAGCGCATGCTTTGCACTAGCAAGGCAGTCTTGCCTGCCAACTTGGGATCAACGACGCCTTTTACTGCCAATCTCTTTTGCGCGACCTCCAAATCTTTCAAGAATCGCTCAGCCACTGCTTCGAAGCGCAGCCTGCTCATGACACCCAGCAATTGCCCTCGGATGACCCAATTTGCGTGGATCACAGGGGACATCGCTAGCAGGTCCGGGTCCGCGCTTTGTAGTTGTCCATAGATGACCTCTTCCAATCGGCCGGCAGTATTCAGGGTATTATCCGGACCATTGAGTGCCTTCAAAGTGGTCTGACCCAGTATCTCGATCAGCACTCGACAGAGAATATAGATCGAGACCGTTGACCTTCGATCTGCCATGGCGACATTCTGTTCCATCAACAAGATGTCTTGCCCGCTTGGCGGAGAGGTCGGCGTAGAATACGCGCCATTTGCAATGGCCCTCTGTGTCATCCCAGTCGACTCCTTCAACTGTCTCAACTCCCCGTAAATTGTATTCGCAGCATCCGCCTTCTTCTTTCGCCAATGAATCACTGAATCGATAAGTGAATTAGGCTTATGCCGATTAATATGTCCCAAAGAGGAGATCAGCTGATCGAAGGCCTGGTCAGCACCAGGGCCGCAAATGTTCTCAATCCGCGGCTCAGGCTCGCCTGGCTTTTGCATACACCTTTCGATTCTCTCATCCGCCTCCGCGATGAACGATGTGAACAAGTGGTGAAGGGCGTATTCTCCCACGGTTTTGAGCTCACTCCCAGACGCCTGAACACGCGACTGAGACCGGTTGTGCTCGTGGCTCCTCTTGACGCGTCCACTGTGCATTCTCTCGGGTCTTCGCTGGCTTCCCACATTCTCAAAACTGCGATTCACGGCAATGGCAGCTGGGTTCGGCAGGTGAGTCCCATTGCTTTGCAATTGTGACAATGATGGGCTTTTCTTCAAGCTCGCAGGACCTCCAGCTTGCCCGGCCATGGCATCCTGGAGCACCGCGCCAGACATGATCTTCTGCGGGCTGAGAGGGCTACTGTTGTTGGAAGCCAGCAAGCTTGGGTTCCTCGAGTGCTGGACTCCATGCACGATACTAGCCTGGCGGTGGTGGCTATACGAAACGGAAGGTTTTCGATCGATGTCTACGCTCTGTTTGCTCGCGTGTGCGACGCGCGATTGATTCCGGGGGGACGCATTGCGAGGGCTGGTCGCACTTAGCGCCCTGCCCCTCGTAACGCTCGGTTCGCGCACAGCAGTCGGTACAATCGAGGGGCTGACGGAGGCAGAATGGGGTAGATAATGGGGTGCGGTCGGTCGTTCGACGAGTAGCGGCTCGGGTGGCGGACTGACGTTCGGATCGGAATAGACAGGCGAGATGGACGTGCTGATGGGAGTTCGTCCATCCGCAGGCGAGGGCACGGCTGTAGGGACGGTGATGGTCAGCTGGGGAACGTCCAGACGCATGTGTGGTTAGGAATCGGTCCAAGCAGACAGCTGCATAAAGCTGTTCGTATACAATCTCGGGGCCAAGCAGCATCCGCAAACGACAGCCAACGAGTAGAGCATCCACGGCTTGCGGTACTTTGTCTGAGGAGTGGGAGTGTCAGCTGCAATTAAACTTACTCATTCTATGTCGCCCACTCGTCGTGCCCTCTGCGGCATGGCCAGGTATAGTCCAGGTATGGCCGTGTATAGGGAGTCGTAGGCTGTCGAAGAATTCCAGAAGGCCGCGGATGGCGGACCTGGGGGGCCAGCAAAGTTGGAAGTGAAACAGAAGTCTCAGAAGTCAGAATCGCGACGGCACGTGCTGCTGTTCCAAATGCAATCCTCCATGCCAATGACACGCCTCCGAAAAGGAATTCCAGATATCGATGTGATGGTCGATGGAAGAGGAAGAGGCGACGTCAAAGGGACGGCGAAGTCGCAAGCCGTCGCCCACACGCACACACACACACACACACGTCGCAACAGCAGCAGCAGAAGCACCTGCAGGAATCACAGACTAAACCACTACGACTGTTTGCCGCGCAATGACCTGGCGGGCTTGCTGGCCTTGCTGGCCTTGCTGCAGCCAGAGCTCGCTTCTCCGCCAGGGCCTGAACGTGGCTGCCCGTTCCCTGGTGCCTTGCAGCAGGGCGGCGACGGCGACATGTCTGATTCGTTGCCCTGAGCCGGCAGTCAAGCCAGGATGAACAGACTCCGAGAGCTGAAACGCACGCCAGCAACAAACTCACCCAGAAACTCAATCGTTTGGGAATAGCTTCGAAAGACCTTCCATCCAAAGAGAACCGCTCTTCCTCTCCCGTCCACAAATCTACCACCCACCCTCCATCTCACACTTCCTTGAGCACTGCCCTACGTGACACCCGACTCAGCACCACCGTCTCCGAGCAAGCTGGCGCGCCAAAAGTCCGGTGCCACAGAAGAACGAAGCCGGACCAGAGAACATTCCACCCAGCTTCTATTCCGCATCAACCAGGTCGATCCAGAACTCCGTCCAACCGCGACCCTCGTCCTCGTCTTGAAGAGAGCCGCGGCGGTGGTGTGATAGCTCCTCATGATTCATGAGAGTGGCTGCACTGCTCGGCATTTCATCAATCGCGACAGTCATCACCATCAGTCGCCAAAACACCTCGGGCATCACTCCACCACGCTGCATCTCACCCAGCTCAACCACGCCTGGTGAGCCCCGTTTCTTCAGGATGCACTTCAGACGCAACTGCAAGTCATTCGCCTACATTCGCCTACACCAATGACGAACAGTGTCAGCACTCAATCCATCGGCTTCCTTCTCCATCCACCCATTGCACGAGTCTACAATCCTGCACAACGTACTCCCATCTTCTTCTCCCATCCACTCCTCACCGCCGTATCATCAGAATTTTCACACCAACAGACACCGGCATTCGTACCGAGGCCATTCCACCTTCTACGTAGAACTCAATCACCCAAAAACTCATGAACCCCGTCCCTCTCGTGCGTACGCTCGGCAAACCGACCCTTCCCCGAGCAGCTCAAGCAACAGGCAAAGGTAACCTTGTTCACAAACCATGCTTACCATGCAGCTCAGACCTTGAAGACAACCGTGCCCGAGTCGTTCACCTCAAACTCCCAGTCACGATCATTGACATCAAGATCGAACTCCAATATCGAGTAGTTACTCCGCCTCAGAATCGTGCTGCCTCAAACATTCGTACTTCATATCGCCAACGCAAAAGCATTCTATGCATCAATGTCTACATACTTATCTCAGAAACCACACAATGAGTCTCGAATAGTCCTCAAGAATGTAGAAGCAATACTCCGCCACAAGTATTCGTAAGAAGAATTGGCATAGACTGTTCATAGATATCGCACCAAATTCCGAGACCGTTACACCTCCTCATAATTGAGCCAATGCTCCGTCCCAACTACTCACAGCAAACATCTCGCCATTCTTGTCCTGTGATACGCCAAAATCACGTACGTTGCATATACTCCTTCCATCCCGTCGTCCACAAATAGTCCAGAACGCCACCTACTTCTTGCACAACACATCTTTCCCATACCGATACGAGACGACGCAGCTGCCAAGAACACTACCAACCACCGACGCCCAAGCACCGGTCGACGACAGGGACAAGAGACATGCATCATCAACCAGCAGGGCGGAAGAGGTGGCCGAGACGAGAACAGATGAAAAGCAGAGAGAAGATCATCGGCTCAGCGAACGACAGGCGAATTCATTCGTACCACTCTATTTACTTTTGCCATGCCATCAAGTCATGATCTCACTGAACAAAAGCTAGCAACAACAAGCAATCAATCCATTACCATTACTCCTCCCTCCCATCCTTCCTCCCTTCGCCACAGATGATGCAAAACCCTGCCACCCATGCGCAAGTAGTCAATCCCATTGATGCCCGCGAAGGCTACAGTCTTGATCCATAGCAGGAGGAAGCTGAGCTTCGAAAGCAACGCTGATGTCGATGATAAAACAGTGAAGCCACAATCGCTGCCGTGTCGCCACGCCGTTGCCGCCGCCAATGTCTAACAGATAAGGAAAAGCTAAGTACAGAACAACCGCTGCTCTGCATGTGCAAATCGAAGATGATAACCTTCCAAGCCAGCCACGGGTGGCATGACCAACACACATTGTTGATGTCATGTCGAGATATGCCACCATATCACTCTGAGTATATGTCGATGCTTGAGACAGAGTGAGTGACCAAGGTTGGGAACGAGAGGCGCCGGGCATGCCATAGTAATGCACAAGTCCGAAGTGCAACAATGCTGCGGGTCGTAATCAATCGTGAGCTCATAACGAACAGTCGTCTAGTCGTGATGTTTTGTTGTACACTGTGCATTCGCCGCGTTGACAGTAGTGATGGACGAAAGGGTGAGGATAGCCGGTCAGGAGGAGCGAGCCTACTCCTGCTCGGAAGCGGCAGCAGAGTCAACCGGGCTGTGAGCGTGAGCAGTAGCTGGTGAGCTCGCGGTAGCAGCCTTGGTCTCGGCGGTAGCGTCAGGAGTAGCAGCCTGGCCCTCGGCACCGGAAGCGACGTTTATCTGGACCAAGGGAGTCTGGGAAGTGTTGGTGTAGGGCATGCCGCCAAGTGGGCTACGGCCTGGTCCACGGATTGCCGACTGGGCCCAACGCTGACCCTGGATGGGCACAGTTGGGGTGGTGCCAAGGTACTGATCGAACTCGTTAGTGTTCTGGTTGTTGGAGTCGTGCACCGCCGAGCCAGAGTATGGGAGACGGCCCTGACGCCAAGCCTGGGTTGCGTACTCGTATTCTGCCGATCGGAACTGACGGGCAGCCTGGGTCTGCTGCTTCAAGGCCTTCTGCTCCTGGGTGTCGGCGTAGCGGATCTGGATCTGGAGGTCCTCGCCGTTCTGCTTGATGGTGTGGTTGTTGAAGGTCTTGATGACCTCCTCGCAGTCATCGCGGGTCTCGAAGCTGTGAAGCATGGTCAGTGATGAGGTCGGCGACGATGATGTATGCTTCTTACCGTGCAAAGCCAACACCACGGCCGTGTCCATTCTTATCGCGGAGGATTCTGGACGAGCAGACCTTGTGTGGTGCAAACAGCTGGGCCAGCTCGTGCTCGTTCATCGACTTGGGAAGGTTCGAGACGTAAAGGTTGGTGTTACCCTCGTCCGCGAACGTCTTGAGCTTGCTGTAGAAGGACTCGCGAGCGAAGCTGACCTCATACCCGAGGTAGTGGAAGCCACGAATGCAGTTCTCGGCGTCTTCGTAGTTGTGATACTTAACAAAGCCGAAGCTGGGAACGGTCAGTGATGTACACGGTGATGTGGGCGGTAACATGGTGCTTACCCCTTGCAGAGACCGGTGTTGAGGTCGATGATGGACTTGGAGCTCTTGATGTCACCGAAGCGAGTACCCCATTGCTCGAGCATCTCGTCGGTTGTCTCTGGCAGGAGACCGCGGATGTAGACGTTGGTCTCGCCGCGTTGGTTCTCCAAGGCCCGGTCGAGAGGCTTCAATGGTGACGATGGGGCTGGAATGGCGCGAGGGATGGGTGGCTCGCGGGAGACGAGGAGCTTGATGCGTGGTGAAACATCAGTCTGCTCGGGCTGCTTCGCAACAGGCATGCCGTATGGACCAATCATCGAGGTCGGCGACGGAGTGCTGTGAGTGAAGACACCGCTGGGCGAGCGGTTGATGGCGACACCATTGTGGGCAAAACCTGGGTATCCGGCGTACGACGGGGTGGTCGGCTGGTCGTTCTCATTCGAAGAGATGGAGTCACGACGCGGAGTGATCAGTGTTGGCACCTCGCCCGTAGCGCCTGCCGTGGTCGGTGTCCAGTTCTGAGACAGCGGGCTGTTGTCGTGCTGCTGATACTGGCCGTAGTTGATCTGCGGCATGTATTGAGCAGCGTGAGGGGTGTACATGCCCGGAGACTGGGTGTTGGCACCGGCTCCGTAGCTGTTCGGGAACATGTACTGGCCGTTGCCGTACATCGAGGCCGGCATCGAGGTTGCAACCGAAAGACCGCCGTATCCGTTGTTGGCTGCCGTCGACATCATGTTGTTCTTGGCGTGACCGGCGTACGACTGGTTGGCCATGTTCATGCCTTGAAACCCATGAGCGAGTGCGGCCATTGGGTCGGCTTGAGGGTTCTGGTGCATGCCGTATCCCTGACCTTGCTGGCCGCGAGCGTTGTACTGCTGGTTGCCGTACATGGCGTTGGCGTTGTTGTTGTACCCGGTCTGCTGGCGGTTGTAGTTGGTGTTCTTCGAATCGGCCATGGCTGCCATGTTCTTGAAGCCACGGTCAGCGGGTGCTTGGCGGCGACGAGGATTGCCAAAAAGCAAGTTGTGCGTGGACGGTGGGTGTCCGAACGACGCCATCTCGAAAGTTCAGAGTGTGAAGAGGTGTCTTTTGTCCAATAAAGATGCTCTTCAATGGGGATGGATCACAACCAGATCAAGCTTCCAATTGCCAATGCCAATAATGGTGCTTTTGCCGCCAAAACGACGCTGGACAGTGGTGCTCTTACCGGTGATTGCTGGTGTTGGTGTTAACGGATGGATATGTTCCAATTGGGTCCTGAGCGGGATCGGGTCGAGTCTCTGTGGAGTCACCGGGTCAGCATTGGCATGTGACGGTGGGGTCAAGCTGTGCAGTCGATGAGGCAGGCTGCCGGCAGTGGCTGGGAGGCCTGCCGGAGCATGATCAGTGATGTGACGGGATTGGAACTCACCTCCTGCTGTGGATGGAGTGTGAACCTGTCGGTGCCGGTCGAGGGTCGACGGCGAGGTGAATGCAGATAGCAGCAGAAAGGAGTGACGAGCGGGATGCTATGCTAGCAGAGGCGGTAATGTCAACGGCGAATGCACGAATGAAGAAGAGCAGAACTGTGAGCGTGTAAGAACTGGGTGTGTGGTGTGTGTTGAGGAGAGGAAGAGGAAGAAGAGAAGGTCGAGGAAGATTCATGTGTTTGGCATCGGCGACGTCAAGGTTTCGGCCTCGTCGGGCCGGTGAAGTGAGGGAAGGAGCAGTATTGGGCGACAACATACCTTGGAGGCAAGATTCGCTCGTGGCAGGCAAGTCCGACGTCTGTTATTGCTCCGGTAGGAATGGACGATGGCGATGCCGGCGGAAGGATGGGATGGATGTGCGCCGGTTGTGGTGGTTGGGCGGCAGTCGAGTCGCGTGGCTATTTCTCCGAAACGGAAAGTGAAGTCGAAGTCGGGAGGAAGCTCGATCAAATCGCTGGCGACTGAGGCATCCAAACGGCGCTCAATGGTGCAGGAACTGCTGGTCTCGAATCCGCTACTGTCTCTGCACAACGCTCAACGCAACGTCTTAAAGCAATAGCGATGCTGGCAACGATGGTGTCGCTGGAAGGTAGTATACACGCTCGATGGTCAGGAGTCGGTCAGTCAGAGCAGGCGTACAGCATGTAACGTCAGAGTGCAGACTGATGGATGGCAGTGGTCTTCGTCAGGCAGATGGCTTGAAGTCAATAGATGAAGGGCTGAGCGAAGTGCCGGATGGCAATTGGACGGTAGCAATGGACAGGAGGGCAGAGCGGCGGCGGGCTCGAGGGCGGACAGGCGGTTTTGTTATGGGCTGCAGTCGAGCACTCGAACGGTGGTAGACCTGTCACACGCAGGGGCCGGGCGATTGTTTTGCACCTGCAAGCCCTGCCGCCTTTGTTCACGCAAGCTGCTCTACGCTGCGCACTCTGCGCTCAACCCTTCTGCGAACCACACATCGAGACGTTGTACAGAGCGATGCGCGCTGCATGCTTTAAGCTTTGCAAGACGCCACCAAACGCTCGCTGCGTCGCTTCTGAGGGCCGGCGAGCGCACATGTGAACCGTTACCACCACACTACCATCGTCCCCCAGGGCCCGCGCATGCCCATCGCACTTCGCTGAGACCTATCGTCTGCTGCCTCTGCCTCCAAGTGCGCGATCCCGCAATCACCAGAATCTGCAAATGCGAGCTGTCACTTTTCCGCGCCGCCAACCGGGCAACCCATCAGACATAGCGTGCGGCACTCCGAAATCTGCCAATCTCCCATCTGCACTCTCCAGCCTCTACCGCTTGTATCGTCGCCGACTCGAAACTCGCTAGGGGACGCATCGCCGTTGCTTCTGTGGGGAATCTGTCGCTTTCTCCATCCGCCTTCGCATCGCTGACGCAATGATGGCTGCAGCTCTGATATGCAGGTTTGACAGGAACAAGACTGCCGCTCTCACAGCCCACCAAAATAGCCATTAACAATGCTGATCCAATGTCGTACCTGCATCTGACCTTGTGCGAGAGCAGGCCTGTCCTTGTCAACCCGGCTGATGGTGCGTCGGCAACCTGGTTGAGGTGCAGACGGCGGCAATATCATGAGGCCAAAGCCCCCAATCCGTGCCAGCACACACTGCACATGATCTCCCTCATCCTCTTCCTGCCTATTTCGTTCCCACTGACACCAGCTTCATGTTGATGAGCTGTACGAAAGGTCATGTGGTTGCGAGGCCAGCACAAACCAACGTAGCATCACGTATGGACGCCCAATCCACCCGCCATCCCGGTCTTGCGTTCTTAGGTAGCTAGCGATCGATCAGGCCCGCCCGTTTTCCGGGAGGACAAGATAGCAGCTCGTTTGACCAGATTTGAAAAGACGCGTTGTGCGTTGTTCGCTCAGCAGGGAGATGACCGCTCCCGATCTGCAAGGTGCCGCTGGAGGTCCGTTGCGCAAGTCGTGCTACCACCAGAGATGAGGGGTCAGTAACCGTCACTTCATCTACAATGCCTGCTCGTCCGCTCTGCGCTGCATGATTGACATCTCCCCAGACGACCCAGACATCACTGGCAGCGCTGGCCCGGCATCATCGCACATGAACCCTCACACCACTCTGCGCGTCTCGCGCTCCGGTCTCGACGGCCCGCACGCCACAGCATTAGGTGCCAGCTCGCAGTAGAACAGCTGTTGAGGCCATGTCAACAGCGGGAGAGCAGTACTGCATCAGCTCGGCCGTGTATCAAAACCCAGCGCTCGAACCTGGTTATCGGAACTCGTCCTCGGCGTGCGGCAATCAACAGGCGCTGCTCCGTTAGCATGCATATCGCGCAACGCGCCGGTGTCTGCCGATGGCATCTGTCCACAGCAGGATCAACTGACTAGCAAATCTGATGCGTCTCTACAAACGCAGTCGAGTTGGACCCGTTCGTGAAAGGAGAGTGGACTCATCTTGCTCGGAGTCTGGAGATCCTCGGATGACCCGTTCTCTCTCCACAGGCAAATCTGCGAAGCGGTTCGATCTCGCTTTCATGGTCTTCTTCGTCTTGCCTCGAGATACCGACTCTTGGACCCTTCTGTTACATCCGCGGTCAACACAAAGCCTCAGCATGCACAAAGTCCACACACAAGACGTCGGCTGATGTCGAGAACCAAGAACTGGGAATCTGAACCTTTCATCAAGCTTTGACCCGTAGGCCCAAGCTCGTAAGGTTCAACCTTGTTTTTGCTGATGATTGCAATGATACAGTGTTTCGTGCAGAGTGGTTACTCATTTTACGATATGAACCAACGACTTCCGTCCATCTGAGCTCATGTATGAACTTTGTTGAGGATTGAAAATATCCTATCTACACAATGTGTGTAACGCCTGATGTGCGCCGGGAGCAGAGAGAAGCTGCAAATTTCCCACTTATCATCCACTCCATCCAGCAATCCAGCTTCCCATTCATCAAACTAATTGTATGCGGGTCTGCCGGCCTCGCAAGAAATCACGGCGCGCTCAAATGCATGTTCACAAGCCACATCTCCAATGCTATTTTCCCTCTCATCTACGACCAAACATCTTCCTGGTACTGGTTTGCGGCTCTCATTGACTTGACAATGTCCTCGCCCTTCTTCTTGTCCACTCCTCTTTGCTCTGAGATGATGTTCGCAAGGATCTCGCTGACCTCACGGGCCATGTTGGCTGCATCACCGCAGACATAGAAGTATGCCTTTTGCTCGAGAAGTTCGTTGATCTCCTTTGCTCGCTCCTTCATCTTGTGTTGGACGTAGACCTTCTTGTCAGATTCTCGGGAGAAGGCGGTGACAATTTCGAAGGCGCCGTTCATATCCTTTGTCCATTGCTAAAAAAAAAAGGTCAGTGTCAAGTTGCCGCTTTCGAGTTGCTTATGCTAGCTTACCTCCCACTCGTCCTTGTAGATGAAATCTTCAGTTCGGTTACGGCATCCAAAGAAGAGTATGGTCCTCCCAATATTCTCGCCATTCTTAGCCTGCTGGGCTCGCTCCTGGACGAAGCCTCGGAAGGGAGCTACACCGGTACCCGGTCCAACCATGATGATCGGCTTGCTAGGATCTGAGGGCAGCTTGAAGTTCGAGTGTCTGATATGCACGGGCACGTGGACGCCGTCGTACTTGTTCCGAGGACCATTAATCGCGTAGTTCAAGCCGTGTGGGTCTGGATTCTGCTCGCCCTTCTGCTTGAGCATCAGAGACAGGAGGTAGTTGGTGGTGACACCCTTGACCACGTGAGGCGCGCCAGGGACTTCCACCGACTCAACCACAGCCGTGATGGCCACCTTGTTCTTCTGAACGAGCGATGACGAAGAGATGGAGTAGTATCTTGGCTGGATCTTGTTCAGGCCCTCGATGAAGAGCGAGAATGGAATCTTGTCCCACTTCTTGCCATTGCTCAAATGCGAGAGAAGTTGTGCGATGTTGAAGTTCTTCTTTGCCACCTCTTCCGCGAAAATGTCCTTGTCTTCGCCAATCTTGCTCACCTTCTCTTTGATCTCGTCGTTTGGTGCGAATTGGGCGAGAGTTCCGACGAACTGGCGGGAGACAGGGGCGCAGATCTCGAGTTGATATCGCATAACGGTATCGTAGGTCGTCGGCGTTGGGAATGGAACCTTGGCGGTTGCGTCGAGGCCCTTGACGGTGATCACGGCGTCGCGCTTGTCTGCGAGATCGACGATTTCGAGGAGTCTGTCAACTTCGCGGCCAGCATTGTTCGGCCATGCCGCGATGTGGTCACCCGTGGTGTAGGACAAGTTCGAGCCAGAGATGTCGATTTCCATGTGCAAGCAGTTTCGCTGAGGATCGTGGAAGATCTCTTGAGACGTGGCGATCGGTGCGATGTAAGGGTTGTGTGCGTTGAATGGGCCCTTCTGGTTGCCCTCAAGATGGTTCTTGTTGGGCTCGCCCAGATAGACGGTGTCGTGCTCCTTGTCCAGATCAGGCTTCTCGGTCACCTCGAACACCGGCTCGTAAACCGCTTCACGCTCCTCCAAGTGCATGGCATCAGCCAGAGCAGCCCACATGGGCTCCTTCCAAGCCAAAAAGTCCTCTTCCATCGTACCGGCACCGTCGTCACCCTCGCCAGCGTCTCCAATGCGCTTGGCACCGAGCTTCGTTAAAGACTTGTCGACTTCGCGGACCATGGCATTGTAGTGCTCATACGTGTTGTTTCCAAGTCCAAATGCCACATACTTGAGATTCTCCAAGGGAGATTCCTCAGAGCTCTTCTCGCTGAAGCTGACTTCATCGGCGTGGATGAACTCGTAAAACTCGACGGCGTTATCCGTTGGCTCTCCTTCTCCGTAGGTCGCCAGCACGAAGAAAGCGACCTTGTCATCAGGAAATTGATCCAAGTTCTCCAAATCGTACTCTTCCAAGTCGGCAGTCATTGTCTTGAGCCCAAATCTTGATGAACCTTCCTTCGCTAACCGAGAAGCGTAATCCTCGGCAGTTCCAGTCTGTGAACCGTAAAAGATCACACAGTTCTTCCCAGATTCGTCCATCTTCTCGATGATGTTCCGTGTCTTGCCCGCCTTGCCGGCGGAGCCATTGGCTTGGGATGTCGCGTAAGGGTCCTTCTGGACGGCCCAGTAAGTACCCTTGGTGAAGTATGCAATTGTTCCCAGCAGTAATACTGCCAGGACGATAATGTCCAGGGTGTCCAGTTGCGCCATGTCGGTGACTCTGCACTCTCAGTCCAGCTCAGAACAGAGTTGGAAACAAGTGAGAGTGAGAGGACAACTGTGTATATGAAAAAGCACGGCCAGTGAGCGTTGTGGGCTCACCCGCGCTTATCGTCCGAGCGGCGCCGCTGGCCTGAGAACGGTGCGGCTGATGACTTGACTCTGCCGGCGCTGAGTGAGCGGAAGGCTCGCAGGAGTTATTAGATCAAAGGGCTGCCTTGGGTGCGATGTGCGAGCTGTCCAACCAAACGGACCGACTGCGCGAGCTCGAAAGACACCAGAAATGTTGAAGGGTTGTCGAAGATCAGACCAGAGTTGTGTCTCGTACGTCAATACTGCTGCTGGCGTGGCGGTGGGGTGTGCCGATAGGGAATGGCTCCCGCCTGGAGAGATGCGAGATCCAGGGTTCCGTCTGCGATTCCGGCACCTCAAATCCAACGCCTTGTTCCTGTTTTTGTTCCGCCCTTCGCGTCTCCAAACACAATCGCAACACACCTCGTTGCCGCTCTCTGCAAAGAAACAGACCGTTCAGGAGAGTATGCCAAAACGCAGCTGTCGTGCAGGGTTCGGTGATCGCGAGGTGCTCCGCAAGATGCAATAGGAGAGAGTTGTGCAGGCCGCGGGCGTGGGGCGGGAAGGGCAAGTTTATATTGTACTCGGAATATTCAACAACAGAACACTTGGCCGAAGACAGCGCTCCATACGAGCAGCGGATTCGCAGCCTATTGACTCGGATCGCGCGCCATCCATGCTCCTTCAACAATCGCATCTCGCATGAGGTCAACGCCAACGGAGGCTCAGCGTGAGAGCGGATCGTCTTCGCACTCCGGGAGACAACAGCGCGTCTTCGGAGCTGGACCCTTCATCTGCATCCGCCACTATAGTACACTTTATGCACGCTTGCGGTTGCTTTCCGTGCAGACCATCGTCAATCCGAGCCAGCTTCTACCACTTTCCGCTCTGAGGTCCCGCGGCCGGGTATCTCTGAGCCTCGCGCTCGCACAATGCCGAGAGCAGTGCCTGCGGCTCTGCGAAGGTGAAGGCACATGCCTGCTTACCGCGGGCCAGAGTACTACGCACAGCCTCGGATTCAATGCGGATGACGTCTGGCGAAGAGTGTCGGCCTCTGAGTGCACCAGAGATTTAAGTATGTATTCACTGACGCGATCATGGACGCTGGTCGCCACGGGAGCTCTAGGTCGTGCGAATCCGAAACCCACGCCATCATCGGCTTCGGTCATCGAGGGCTGCCAGCGGAAAATATGCTTGAGGCACATGCAAGAACGAAATGATTAAATTTCTTGGGTAGGAGCAATCTATGACGGGTATCTCATCTTGTTTCAGGCACGACCACTTAATCTTTCCTCTCCGCCTTGGCCTCCTCCGCCTGGTGATCCATGCTGACAGAGCTGCTGATGGGATCTGTAGGCTTCGGCACTCCATGGGTTATTTGATGATTGCCTTCGAATGTCTCGAAGTAGCTCCAATCACCGATTTGCTCATCGAAGAACTGATCTAGATCCAAACCGCGCATCTCAGCTTCCTCGCTGACACGCAGACCAAGTCCTGGAATATACTTGAGTATCAGCAGGAGAATGCAAGTAACGACGAAGCTGTATGAGCCGATCGCAGTGATCTCGGCAAATTGCTTGCCGACCTGAACGCCGTTGCCATTGATGCCGCCCGGGTACAGAGACGCTCCATCGAGGGCGGAGATGGTCTGGTCCGCAAAGATACCAGTCAGGAAGGAGCCCATCATGCCACCAACACCGTGGAGCTTGAACACCTCAAGACCTTCATCGATATGGAGCCAGTCGTTCAAGTTCTGGAGGCTGGCGCAAACCACCGCGGTCAGGAACCCAATGAGAGCGGCGAGCCAGAAGCTCACATATCCAGCAGCTGGTGTGATACCAACGAGGCCAGCAATAGCACCCTCACAGGCGCCGACAACGCTGAACTTGCCCTTTGTGCGGATGTAGTCGACAAGCACCCAGCCAAGAACCCCGGTGCTGGCAGCAACATTGGTGTTGAAAGCTGCGTACATGGCGCGAATGCTGGCATTGAGCGCAGATCCGCCGTTGAAGCCGAACCATCCGAACCAGATCAAAATCGTCCCCAGGAAAACCAAGGTAGTGTTGTGAGGCTTCTTGTGTGTCTTCTCTCCGGCGTGTCGGCGCTTGCCCAAGATCATTGCATATGCGAGACCTGCCCAACCGGAGGCGATATGGACTGGACCACCTCCAGCGAAGTCGAGAGATGGCAAGTTGTAAAGCCATCCATTGCTGTTCCAAGTCCAGCATGCAATTGGGCAGTATACAATGGTCGCCCAGAGGAAGCTGAAGAGGAGCGATGGCAAAATGCGGCCTCGTTCGAAGGAGCCGCCGATCACGATCTGGACCGTGCATGCGCAGAACAGCAGCTGATACAGGCAGAACACAATCTATCGCAAGTCAGTTCCTCATTCACTACACATCATGTGTCAATCCAACTCACCTCTGGAATATAAACCGACCCCGGCGACGGCGCAGCTCTAACCTTCATCAACCCGAAGTTCGCCAAATCCCCAATGAAAGCATTCGCAGTCCGTGAGTAAGCCAGCGAGTATCCCCAGAACATCCATTGGAACGTGGTCACAGCCGCGACCATCAAGCTCTGAAACAGCAGAGACAGACTGCTCTTGCGTCGCGCGAGACCGCCATAAAGCAGACCGATTCCGGGGATGATGAGCCAGACGATGAAGCCGCAGAAGATGAGGTAGACATAGTGGTATTCGAATCCGGAGTATTGTGCGTTGACGTCGACGACCAGCGGATCGCCGCCGCGTGGTTGGGCGGGATCGTATTCGGGCTAAGAGGAAGAAGTCAGTAACATACGTCTATGGAAGTGAGCTTGTTGGAGGTTTGCTTACGGCTGAGGTAGACATATCGTGCAAATCTTTCACCAGAAGGGCGGAGGGGAAGGAAAAGAGCAAACAAGGTGAGCAGAGCCCTTCAGCTAAGTATATGAATGCCTGTCCAGTCCAGTCACACACCTAAGACCTTCCTTCACAACCAAGAAGCAACTGCGCCGCGACAGCGCGCCTGGCTTCTCATACTATAAGTATGCCCTGGCCACCTCCGGTGAGCTGGAGGCTACGTTATCGGAGCCACATCCCAAGTTGGTGCAAGTCAACAAAGCGCCCATGCCAGCCCGCCGTGGCCATCACCCCAGAGCTCTTTCATGGGGCAGTGAATGTGAAAGCTTGGTTGTTTCTTGGCAAAGATAACGGTTTCACGAACAATGGAATCTCAATATCATTGGTCAGAAGGCGGAGAGAATGGGCTTCCCATGTTTGGCATGCGAAGGATTTCCTCCGTTCGCTTGTGTGAACGCATGGCATAGCGCGGCGCGGCGCGTAAGTATGCCCATGTGGCAGAACAGCTAGCTCGCCGAACGTAGAGGTCACCAACTCTGTGCGATGATAAGCAGACAGGCGTGTTTCAATAGCTCTAGAGGTCTTGGAAGTCTTCGGTAGGCAGAGAATGCCTCGATTCGGCATAAAAGACAGGGGTGGCTGCTGCCGTGTAAAGATAAGGTAGGCCTATCTTTACAGCTTGTTGGTGTGACCCAAGAGCCGAGCACGCGGGCGCGCAGCTTTGAGAGTTTGGATCGGAATGTGAGGTAGAGGGAGAGCGCATTGTTTGGTTGTTGTTTACGTTTTAGTATTACATTGTTTTGATGGTTCGTACGACTTTCATGTTGATGTTGTTGGTGAAGTTGTGTGGTTTGTAGGGGAGATAGATTGGTGAGGTTCTTCGGGAAGGATTCAAGGCGTGGCTGCTCACTTCGCTCAACGTGCTGACTAGGCTGAATTCAGCAGCTCCGACGAGAGGCACATTGAGCGAGATGACCGAGAAGATCATTCATCTATGCAAGAATATTTCTACGAGAGTCGTCAATCGTTTCTAGCCGTACATAACCGATCGAGTACCATCATCATCACAACTTCGGCGACCTCTCATCCACAGGACTCCCCGTCCCAGTGCCAACTCTTGAATTTCTCAACGACATCGTCGACAACCGCTTCTGCAACTCCGTTTTCGCACTCGGATGAATTCTCTGTACCACTTCTGGTTCGGCGACACCAATCTTCCCAGCATCATCTCCTTGCACAATAGCACCGAATTTGACCTGCCTCTCCCCCAGACCATCCTTCTTGATCAACTTATCAATAGGCGCATTGCTCGGATGATAAAGATTCGGCGCCCTGAACGCCGCCGCGATCTCGAAAGGTCCCAAAGTCACGTTGCGACCGAGCTGCCAATAACCCCAGTAGACAGGCAAAACGCACAAGATGCAGACGAGGATGGATCCGAAGGCGCCCCACATGTAGGCTTTGTTGATCTTGTAGTGGATGGTGTCTTTGTAGACTGTCGCTTTCCTCACAAGTGTTCCAGCAGCGATATCCTTATCGTCGTCCTCATTCGAGATATCGACCGCAAGAGCAAACATGATCTGGTTGATCTTGCCCACGACGCTCGGGACATCGTATTTGTGAGTTGGGTCTTTGGAAGCCGCGGACTTCTCGAAGGTCTGAGGAGACATGGGGTTCACGAATTGGAAACCGCATTTCTGAGCTGCGTCTGATTCTCCTTCTTGCGTGCCCAAGTCGTTCCAGAGGTATGTTGGTGCGTTGCCGTCTTGGTAGAGGTAGTAACCCGCCGCGCCTCCGTACCACAAGGAGGAGTTCCCGCCCAAGTACATTTGCAGACCCATGGCGATACCTCCCACTTGAGTGCGAGTGTCGAAGGTGGTGACGTGGTTCTCGTGAATGTCGCGATACTCCAGGATCTCGAATCCATTTTGTTGCTTGTTCGTGGCGTTGAAGGACTGGAAGCTTGCGGAGGCTGGGTCTTTGGGGTCCAAAGCTAGCGACATGCTGACGACGGAGTGCTCATCGCCGTAGTTCTCAACCTTGAGTGGGTAGTTGACGACTGCTGGTCGAAGCTTGCAGTTCTGCATGTAACGTGTTCCTGGACAGCTACCGACTGTTCCGCTATCGGTTGCGTTGGTGTACATCAAAGTCATGTTGACCCATGAGTATCCATCGGGAGAATCGTAATCATATACTGGGTCGAATTGTACGCGGAAGATCTCTGCGAATTGATCCACGTTTGCTTGTTGACACGCCGTGGTATTTTTCAGGTTGTTGTTGTCATCGTAGCATCCCGGATCGCCGGTCAGAACACCGAGAGCGCTCATTGTCTGGTTACCGTAATCAATGGCAGCCTCTACTGGATCAGTGCAGTCAAACTCGAAGCCAGCGCCTGGAACGTTGAGATAGCATAGTCCAGTGCAGCCGGCGTAGGTGTTCGGAAGAAGCCCGCCGCCTTGCTGCCATATCTTCAAGCCATCGTTCCAGTTCTTAGCGAGCAATGACGGCTTGCCCTCACGGCCAGACACACGGCCAGTCATGGCGATAGTGGTGTTTGCGTACCCAGTCACATTGTGGAAAACAGGTGGATCCGGCTGGAGGTCCGTGCTGAAGGACTTCTGCAGAAGCGTGCCGTCAATGATTGTGAGCTTCGCAGTCAACGCAGCCAGTGCAATGAAATTGAAGTATTTTGCTCCTAGCACCACCTCTTTGATGGACGAGCTGAACTGGTATGATCGGTTCAGAGACTCAATCGTAGAGCCTTGCAGTGTCTTTCTCCACCAGGCAATAGCGACTCCATTGCTGATCGCAATGCCGAAGCACAAGTTGGCCACGCTGTTGAGGATCGTGATGATGACGTTCGGCGCGATGGCTTCGGGCCACTTGCTTTGTGATACGCCATCTGAGAGCGAGAGGGTGAGGACGCAGCCGATTGCGCAGATCAAGACGAGGGCGAGTGCTCCGAAGCCGAGCCATCTGTGGGGTGTCAGATCTGAAGCTGGGACAGCTAGTTCAGGTGCTACTCACGGGAAGCGATTTGCATAACCCGGTCTCCAATCCGGATCATCTACAGGTCCAGTGTGAGTTTGTTGTTGGCCTCCCGCCTCCAGTTTCATCTCTGCGTCTTCGCGAGCTTCTCGCTCCTCCATCGTCTCCTGCCGCTCAGGCTCGAAGGAGACCTGTCGCTCCACCACATGAGGGTTCTTCTTCTCGTCCATGGCAAGAAGCTGGTCTCGACTGCTGCTGGATCAGTACGTCTGCTAGTAATAGGGTCGTAAGGGAAGAATAGCTGCAAGACATCTCCAGGACGTGGTGGCACAATTGCTCTTATTTACCTTCGACGCCCGCGCTATACCATGGAGTGCCCATCTGGAAGAGGCGTCTCGACTTCTCAACGCCATGCTCGGCTGGAGAGCTAGCTGTGGTCTGAGGAAGCCACATCGAAGTTTCTTCACGATACATGCCCTGCAGAAGCTGGAAGATGGCTTTCGGATGCTGCATACCGCGGTCTTCGGTCAGCCTGGCGCATTGTCGTGCTCCCAGACTAACTCCCTTGAGATGATGGCCTATACCACCACGTGGAAGGCAGCATGAAGCTAAGCTCTTCCGTTCATGCTATCGTGCTGTCAGTACGAAATGGGATAGTATCTAAACCTTGGAACCAGTCAAGTGTGAGGAAAGAAGCGGACGCGCCGTGTTCGTGGCTGTAGAGTCGGCGGTCCCGCCAGATTTGAAAGATTAGCTTCTTGGCTCCAGCTGAATCAGTACACTGCACGACTTTTTATTGCTTCTCGGCTATTCTGCGACATCTGAGGATGCGGGTAGTTGGCTGTTTCATGGCCAAGTGGACCAGTGCTGTACTAAGGACTCGCGAGCATACTGGTCTGCAGCTTTCAACTCCGAAGGCCTCATCTTGCGAGCGAAGACTGAGATCAGGGAAAGTGCCAGTCCGAAAGAGTATCATGGACGAGATGCGGTCGTGGCTTGCGCTCCTCGCTTCCAGTGTCTGGAGCAAGTCTAGAAGAAGCACGGAAGAAGTCTGCAGAGAATTGAGTTCACCTTGTCTTGTTAGCTCGTACCTTAATTCATGCCTTGAACTCTGCCAAGACATTGCCTTTATCTCTGCCCTCATCACTCTCACTCACCACCTCTCATATTACCATCAAGAGTAGTATCCGTCCAAATTGTTGACGAGCTCCAGCACCTCGCAATCAACATCCCTCGCGCTCAAGATCGCACACGTCTGCACATCCAGCTGAAGCTCTTGCAACGCGCTCTGTGCATCTCTCAAGATACTGATTGCTCTCGCTTGTGAATCCGCCGGACTCAAGGGTGGCCAAGCAGGCGGACTCGGCAACTCAGGAACACATCCCTCACCCTGCCTTCCAACACCCACAGCAGCACTTACATCTCCCAAGAACCCATTAAGTTGACCCAGATCCTGTCGACCAGATTGATTGTTACTCTGCACGATATCATTGATCAAGTTCTGCGCGAGCTGGATGCTCTGCTGGATCAACGACGTCGTAGCAGTCTGGAAGCAGTTTCCGGCGGCTACAGGAGGGGAGTCTTTCGAAGAAGTAATGGGGTCTGAGGAAGTTGACGAGGACGAGGTACTGGTGTTAGGTGTAGTCGAGTCTGAGGAGCAGACATTGACTCCATTGAAGGTGGAGACTTGGTCGGAACTGACAGTGTCTCCGTACGTGACTGGAAGGCTCCATTGCGTTGTTGTAGCGCCGTTGCTGGCCCCGTAGAGGGATGTCACGACGCCGGAGAGGTAGGACCCGACTGTGTCGGAGGGAGCGGTGACGGTGAAGGTAACGTTTGTGATGATGTTGGATTTATCTATCAAGCACGTCAGTGCATATTCCGGATGGATTTCAAGTGCCGAAACATACCAGGGCCAAGATAGAAGCTCCCGAGATACTCAGTCCCGATGAAGCCTCCCGGGTAGACTTGTGGTGAAAGAGCCAAAGCCGCGACAAGATCCTTGACGGATTGAATGTAGTTCTCTGTGATCAAAGTGACGGGGAATGTTGCGTTGGGAGCAATGATTCTGGGTGCGGCAAGGCCCACGATGCGCGCAGAGGCAGCACCGGCTAGTGCAAGTGCAGTGAGCAGAGAAGAGAACATGTTGTCTATGCAAGTTGTGGTAGTGAGCTCGGTACTTGCAGGTGACAAGCGGCAGCGAGGGTGCTTATATCGTCTTCGAGATGCACGTCATGTTGCCATATGACTGCTGAAGTCGCATACGCCTTCCTTGCTTACAAGTCGATCAAGTCAGGTCTGCCTTCTTCTTGCGAAGAGAACTCTCATCACACGGCATGCAGCCAAGAGCGACGAAGCCATGCGAAGCAGTCGACCCTTGCAGTGGGTACTGCAGGCTTCTTAAACATTTCCAAGTCTGCACTGTTCTACACGAAGAGGCTTGCACATGGTCCAGTCGGAAGCGTTCAGCTCGGTCGTGTAACTGCGGCTGGCTGAGTGTGCCTGATCTTACAAAGTTGTCATCCGATGTGCCAGCGCACATGGCTGAGGGTCGATATTGGCTTGGCTGCGGAGCGTTGCGGGAGGATCAGCCGGAATCCACTCACCACATCATGAGCATCGAGCATCATTGTGACTGACAGTGAGGCACGAGCATACGGTATTGCAATATGGTTTCGATGAGGGGGCTGGATGTATGCGAAATGCGGTTGCTGTTTTCCAGGTATGGGTATCATTTAAAGAACTTCTGCTAATCCTTACATCGTCAGCATCCCCTTCTATGTCTATATGGGCGACATTTTCCAGCGCAAAAGGCCATGATTTGGGCCTGTAGTCCTTCAACGCACTCAATCTCACCTCGGATGACGTCTTGCGATACCGCTCCTGTTCCATGGAGAGGCAACAGACGTCGGCTTCCTGCGGGCTGGTGGCTGTGCTCATGAGGGAACTCGCAAGTCAGGTTCGAAGCGTGACCAGTAAAAGCACGCCACAGATCTCGCGTTTTCGTGTGGCGGCCCTACAAGTAGATATGTGTATCACGAGAGAAGCAAGCGTCAATCAAGGTACGTTGGGCTTCTCCACGGGCGTATCGTCTTTCGTAGCTTTGTCCACGGGCGGTTTTGTCATGTCTGCTGTTGCAGTAGAGTCGGCGGCGGTCTTAAGCTTCCGCAACAACTGTTCGTCTGCTTCATCGGTGCTTTCAACGATGGCCTGAGCAACCTGCTCATCGAAGTCTGCGTCGCTGAGTGGTGCTGGTTCGTCGGCGAACTTGATGTCTTGACCAGGCAGGCAGAAAAGGTCATCTGCATTTGATCCCAATATCATACGCGGCCGAGTGGCGTCTTCGCCTTGACAGCCTCCGATCGAGCGCCGGAATGTCGTAACAAAATCGTCCTTCGCATTTGCCAGCCCAGATGAAGTAGTGACGAGACCTTCATATGAGACATATGGCAGGTTTGCCAACTCTTGCAGCTCGCCGCTGAAAGGTAGCATTTGATGCAAAGGCATGAGGTTGCGGTGCGGATCGGCTTCAGCGTGCTCTGTCAAAACCGGTGGCTCATCCGAAGTTAGGTATGGCTCCTCTTCTGGGTGCTCCGGCGGTGTCTCTTTGCCTTTGCTGTCCTTGGGAGGCCGCGTGAACTCTTCTGGTATCTGCGCAAGCTCGTTGTGTATTGTGACAAATGGCGCATACGGGTGTAGTGCTACCCAACCACGAGCCCGCATGAGTTCCAGTAGATACTCGGTCCAGGCAGGCTGCGTCTCTGAGACAAGCTTCTTGTTCTTGGTCAGCTTTCCAAGATGGCCAGCCTGTGTCCGCTTCGACAGGAAGTCATGGAACGTGGCCCACTTCTCACCAAAGATCAATATTGCGTCAGACGAAGGCGCCTGATACAAGAATGGTGCTGGATCCTGCATATTGACTTCCTTCTCGTTTTCAAACTTGCCGTAGGTCATGTCTGATACCACGGGCTGCTTGAAGCCAGCCTTTCCGTCCAGGAAGGAAGTTGGCACATCAAGAGACAGTCCAACGAGGTCGTCGCTGTCACGAAGCCCAAAAGTCGTGTAGCGGTAGTTGAGAATCAGGAACTGGAGATATTGCAAATACAGCGGGCTCATCTCCGCCTGTGGTGACAGCACCAGTATGTGGTGATCATTGGCCTGGTTCGGATAGAAGGATTCTACGAAGCGCAGAGAGGCCTGCTCGGAGCTGATGCGCGAGTTCGGTATGCGGTGGTGAATGCTCAACAAGCTGGGCTCGGCCGGAGATTTCCTCCCACCCGGCGGCCATTGAAAGCCGGAAAGATAATTCTGGAGTGACTTGTCCGTGTCCGGCGGAAGATCGATGGTAAGTCTGGGGACCTTGAGGCCGCTGTAATCTGCGTTCGTCAAGCTCTGCAGCAGTCGAATGAAGCGTCCTGATCCGCCTCGCGGTGCTTGGACCACGATGTCAATGCTCGGCTTGTGCCAGCTGGCCAGGCTACCGGCTTCGAGCCTCATCATCCAGAGCCATTCTTCGTACCTTCCCGAGGGCACTTCAATGACAGCCTTCTCTAGATCCTTCGACTTTGTGCGCATGGCTCTGGTGAAGAACAGGTCCTCTTTCGCACTGTCATCCGTGATGACGGCTTGCGGGTGCATGTAGTCATTGATATGTTTCATTGCTCCTCTTACTGCAGACTCCGCGCGCGCATCGCTGCTGTACTCTGCATAGTCACCACGCGCGTCGTGGAAGAAGACGGGACAGCTTGTCTTGTCCACGCCATTCAGCTCCAGTATGTCTTCCAATGGTAGTGAGTTCCTCCCAAATAAGGCCAAATGGGCGTAGTTCTTGTCCAGCTTTGCCATCTCGCATGCCATTGGTATCAAGTTGGCCACGCTCTTCAATGATGATGCCGCAAACAAGACATTGCGGTTTTGCGGGTATGTGCCCATCGTTCGCGATATCTTCTGCAGGGTGCCGGCCAGCTTGTAGAAGCGCACGACACCATTGTAGTAGTGTTTCGATTCTTCGCCTTGTACTGCATCCGGGTCCTTCGGCGGAGCTCCCTTGGGCTCTTTCGCTCTGACCGCATCGTATCCCTCATACACCTTCTCAATCTGCCCAGGCTTATATCTCGAGATACGCGTCGCCGTTTCTGCCCCTCCGAGACCTGCTGGGAGGTTCCGCAATATCAAGAATACTAGACAGACCACGGCGATGATGGTAATGACTCTGCTCTTGCGCCATCTCCATGGCAGGAGTGGGTTTATCGAGGGGTCGCGCGAGTGGTGGTGGTTCTTTGGCTTCCAGTTGAAGTCGTCGTCGCGCTTGCCGAGCTCTTCATCTTTGGTCGGCAAGCGCATTTGGGAGTGGTGGATTCGAGGACGCAGTCGATCTCCGAGCATCAATGCGACAAGATGCGCGACATGGCCTTCGCGGTGGCTGTCGTACTATCATCGGACTCCCGTTGTACTCTAGCACGTGAGAGCCGGGATCTTCTAACCAAGACTCTGGACATGGGTCGCGATTGTGAAGCAGAGACGTGGTAAATTGGGAGCTTCGAGTTTCATCTCTCACATGCTCCGGCAGTGACGGCATGTCGTGACTGACAAGGATCTACCAACCTTAAATTCGACAACATATTTACGCTATTCACCCGTACAGCCTCCATCCCAATGTCAACATCTACAAATGCGTGTATCTAGGCGAGGTCAGCATCTGATGGTGGAGCGCACCGAAACCAGCAACATGGCCACGCGAGCAGGCCAAGAAGACGGAGAAATGCCTCCAACGCACGGCTGGGCTACGCGTTACGCGTATAGACACAACCTCGCGCTATCTGCCCATTAGATTATGCGCGGCCAGACGATCTGGCGCCCCGTACATGGCTTCCGACTTGTGCTCAAGACGACGCCCGAACGCCCTTGATACCACCGTAGTCCTCACCCAGCACCGACCCATCCGACAGCTTCACTGGCTCGGCTTCTTGCAAAACATACAGCATCCTCGCCCACTCTGTCCCGCTCGCGTTCCTCCACGCATGGTTCGTCGCCCTCTGCACGACAATATCACCCCGATGCAGCAATCGTGTCTCCCCCGAATCCAGGACCGCCTCAACAGTCCCTTCTAGCACCACTCCATAATCCAGACTCACGGTCCGATGCATGGGAGACGTGTTTCCAGGAGCGATGTCGACCATGCGCAGGACGGTGCCTCCTCTGATTGTAATGCCAGGCTTATTCTCAAGGAAATGTTCATACGTCTGGACGTCCTTGTCTGCGCTCAACTCGACTGGAATCTTGTCTGTGGCGTATGCGAGAGAGAAGCGGTCGCCACTTGTTTCGGGTACTTCTTCCCATGGCAGCTCTGGTTCGAGCGCTTCGAAGCCTGTTGTGGCTTGCTCGTTGTGTGTGGTAATGTATCGCTTTGGCTTGGGCAGGCCATTATCTGCTAACGCCTTTTGGCCGTTCATTGCTGTGAGTTTTTAGGGCTATTGCTGATGGTTGATTCTGATCCCACTTCTCTCCGAATGATTGCAAAAGAACGCTTTCGCCGCTTCTAGAGATTTGCTGTTCGTAACTGGACTGCGGAAAGCCCTACTTAACAACCACCGAAGTCATAAAACAAGCAGTCAGCACGGCCGCGAAATCGCTTCGACCGCTCAGTGACATCCACGGCAGTCCAATTCTTGGAGGCGAGCATTGCAACGCGACTGTATCTGCCGGTGCGTAGTTGTGCAGAGCCATTGAAGCATCCGGTGGGCTGCCGGTGGGGGCGGCCTCATGTGCAACTATCAGGTGTACCGCAGGAAAGCGAAACCGAAATGTACGAACTTCACCATACCAGGCAACCCCTCGTCCACCCCGGATGCTTCGAGCAGACACCAGTGCAAGATCACTAAAAGCTGAAGGATCGCAAGTAATCAAGGTGGAGACCATTTAATTCCGAACGGACAACGTGCAACGCTGTGAGTAGCGCGTGAGTGCAGACAAGTTGACATATTCCCCTCCCTTCGTCTCTGCAGACCTCTGGCAATCCTCTTCAATTGTTTGCCGACTTGCCCTCCTCTCCGTTTCGCTCTCGATCATCATAAAGATGAAGCATTCTGCATTCGCGAACGCTGTGAATGGCGCCAATAACAGTCACATCAATGGAAGCAATTCCACCAACGGTCAACATATTCAAGAGGGCTCACCCCAGCCTCTCACTATCCTCATAGCCGGTGCGGGAATTGGAGGATTAACCGCTGCCATCGCTCTGCGCCGACAAGGACACAATGTCAAGATCCTCGAACAATCGCGGTTCGCTCAAGAACTCGGAGCAGCTGTCCATCTTGCACCAAACGCAAACGGCGTGCTGCGAAGACTAAGTGTCTACGCGGAGAATTTCGGGTCGAATCTCATGTGCAAGCTCACTGAGACTGATCATGCTGGGAATGTGATGAAGTCAATGGATCTTCGGGAGGCAAACAAGATGTGGCAGCATCCTTGGCACTTGGCTCATCGTGTGCATCTCCACGATGCCCTGAAGACAGCAGCGATCTCGCAGAAAGGAGCTGGTACACCTTGCGAGCTGTTTACCGCCAGTCGCGTGAAGGGGGTTGATGAGACGTCTGCTACATTGACACTCGAAAGCGGCGAAACCGTCCATGGCGATGCAATTATTGGTGCGGACGGCGTCCACTCTGTCACACGAAAAAGAATTGCTCCAGATGTGAAGCCATTCGACTGCGGCAAAAGCGCATTCCGCTTCCTCATCCCACGGGAAGCAATCAAGGCCGACCAAGCAACAGCTCACCTCGTAGACGCCGAAGGCGAGCTCAAGATCTGGTACAAAAGCGATCGTCGAATCGTCATGTATCCAACCTCAAGCAACCAAATGATGAATTACGTGGCCATACATCCGGCAGTGGAATCAAATGCGAGCTCAGACTGGAATACAGAAGCCAGCCTGGAAACCATGCTGAAAGTCTACAGCGAATTCGAACCTTCTGTCCTTGCTATGATTGCCAAAGCAGACCCAACAACGCTCAAAGTCTGGTCTTTATTGGATATGGACGAAATCCCGAACTGGTCGAAAGACCGTCTTGCCCTTATTGGAGACGCCGCGCATCCCTTCCTCCCGCATCAAGGACAAGGAGCCGGCAGCGCTATCGAGGATGCAGCAACGATAGCTACTGTTCTCCCTCTCGGCACAAGGCCTGATGAGGTAGCTGAACGCCTCCGTCTGTACGATACTATCCGCCATGAACGAGCGACCAAGATCCAGACATTCTCCCGCATCATAGGAAGTGATGATCTACAAAAGAATAATCTGGATATGTTCCAATTCACGGCATACAACTTTGGACATGATGAATTCGACAACTCAGCGCAAAAGTTCAGAGAGTATCAATGGAGCAAAGTCGAGAAGAAATATTGGCGGATGCCGTTGGGGTTTGGACCGATGCCTGGTCCGCGACAGGATCATTACGGGAAGGCGAGGGATGGGGAGCATTCGACATTCACGACAGCATCCATCCGCTTCAAAACCTCACGCACAGCACTTCAGACCCTCTTCCCTCCCGGTCGGGCAGGCTATAAATTCAAATCCCCCGGAACAATCGCCTACGCATCCTTCTCCCAAACTACTCTCGACAAGATGGAATGGCTCGGCGGATCAGGATACAACCATCTAGGTCTCTACATCCACGACGTCGAATACACATCTCCCAAAACCGGGAAGAAAGTAACCGGGACGTACATGCCGATCCTCTTCGAATCCCTCGCCGATCCCATCGTCTCCGGGCGCGAAGAGCTAGGTATGCCAAAGCTCTACTCCGCAATCGACGTCCACCGTCGCAGCAACTCATACAATATCCGAACGAGTTGGCAAGGTGCCAATTGGGGGAGTTTCTCCCTCCGAAACCTGACACCCATCGATCCGGCCACCGCGCCGGGTTCGATTAGTGGAGAAGCAGACGATGGGATTATAGTCCATCGATATATGCCACGCCCTGGTAAAGCTCACAAAGGGGAAGCAGAGGCGGATTATGCGTGCTTTGATGCGTTCGGGGAAGCGGTGCCTGAGCCTAGGGCTGAGAGGGTATGGGAGTGTAAGGGCGAGGATGCGAAGTTTGAGCTTGATGGGTTGGGGTGGGATGAGTTGCCTACGCTGCATCATGTTGTTGAGAGGTTGGCTGAGTTGCCAGTCTATGAGGTTATGGGTGGGAAAGTTGTGGAGGGAGTTGGTGTTCCTGATGTAAGCGGGGCGAGGGCGGTCGATGATGTTGAAGTGTGAGGTACTTAGGACTGAAAGCTATTAGGTAATGCTACCGCTTCTAAAGTGAGCTGAACAGCTCATGGCCTACAAGATTTGTTAGTAGATGGTTGTGTTTTGCTAGCTCTGCACGTGCTAATCTGGTGCTTGTTGGCTGTTGAGCTTTCTCCGGACGCTGAAAACAATCCCCTTGATATAGATTCAAAGATTCGTCGATGATGGTAGAGGAAGAGCGCAGCCTCAAATTTGCAAGCACAAACTGCTGTAAGAACAAAAACAGGTAGAACGAATTGTTTCGATTCCAGTGACAGCTCCCGGATCGACATCGGTCTCGGCTCACGGCTGTGGCGTCACTGATCAGATCCAACGACTGCCTTAATGCAACCTCTCTCTAACATGCACGTCGTATTTTCACAGCAACTCCTCACTCCAAGTGCTCTTTCAACACGATGGTCTTCCAGATCGTAGCACCAGGTCCCACGAACCTCGCTCAGGCTCTCCCACAGCTACTGGAGACGGACGAGGACGAGATCCAGATCACCCTTCAGATTTACACGCCTTTGGAAGGGAAATACTCACTGCATGGTCATCAAACCGACGATTCGTTTGGCATCAGACTGCTGGAGCCGCTTTATGATGACTGGACACATGCGCTTCGTGACATTCATATCCAATATCCCCCAACTTCGGGCAAGAAGAAGAAAATTGCAATCGTCCTAGATCTCACCAGGCCGGACTTGCATCAACCAAATGCCGCGAACATCATGGTATACGAGCCGAGAGGACTGATGCGAATCACCGCACTGTTGTACGACAAGCTCAAGGACATGGGGCCTTTGCAGGCGACTATCATTGGCACGCCTTGCTGGTGTGTTCTCAAGGAATGTGAGAAGCACGTTGTATTACCGAAGGGAAACAGCTGGCCACTCCAACGGGCTTCGCATGTGTCCCAGTCTTCTGGCACGCCGTCGAAAAGTGCGTCGAAATGTTTGGCTCTGGCGAAGGAACACTGGGAGGATGATCATTGGGATGAGGGCGAGAGTTCTGGAAAGACGGCGATTTCAAGGTGACGGGTGCCAATGTGTGCGCATGGGCTGTGCACATCTTGTACCAAAATTTTGTGCAGTGTCAGAGTACGTTGCGGTAATGAAGAACCGGCGGTCGTCTGGTCCATCGGTGTCGATAACTCATACGAACTACCTTCACCAGCAATGGCGTTCGTGTTCAGGACCAGCTCTGGAGTTCGATTTTCCATGGAGGGACAGATCCTGCATACAGTCTTAGCGCTTCATCGCGGAACCTGCAGCAGAAACATTTTGGCCGTATCAGCCGCACAGAATGATATCTCGCAAGGGTTGCAGTTTCTTCATCATTTGGCTGCTGTAGTCTTACTGCTGACATAGAAAAAGACTCACCAAGTGGCATTCATTCTCCACAATTCTGGATTCAGCCAGATCAACGCCGGTCTGTACAGCCAACACACACTAAAGCAGACGATCTTTTCTATGACAATACCAAACTCGTTCAGCTACCACGTGGGGTTAAACAGAGGTCTTACCGTCGGACCAGCAGCCTTGACTCCAAAGAACCTACCTCCGCGTAACTTCAGCAAACTCGATACTTTGTGCACTGGTCAACAGCGAGCCATACACCATCAATAGATCGAAGGACCAAGGATCTATCTGTCGTTCCTTCGCGCCTACCGCCATGGGTTGCTGTACGACAGAGCTGAGCTCTTGTTCGGATAATCGACTGTGAGCTTCACGACATCTCTAGGCATCACGCTCCTGTCAAGGCGTATTGTCGAGGGCGAAGTCGGCTGGAGCGTGGGAAAGCATTATCCGTGGAGCCATGTCACCTCCCTTCGTGCAGCATGAAAGAAACTTGGACGTGCTGGAAGCATGCCACCAGAGCTCTCTACTCCGACGATTCAAACAGCCCAGACAGATCTGCTCGCCGTTGATGCTTCCTCGTCAAGCTTCGTCCAAATCCTTCAATGCAACTACACGCAATACTCAAGTTGTAGGCGCTGTGCTGCCACAGCTCGATGCATCTCCTAGTCTACCCTGCTGTTGTATTGTCACGATGATCATCTGCGAGAAGCTTGATCAGCAGCTCAATGGAGTGGAATCGAGTTGAAGGCCTGCAGGACTCCATCCCCGGTCTGACGAGGTTACATTGCGAGGAAAGCAGGTCGTCCGGATAGTGGTGGTATCGTATGGGTATAAGAGTGAGCATGATGAGTTGACAGTACTCCCCATTCCCACCTCACCTTCAGTGTCCTTCCTCCTCCCATCACAATGTACTCCATCAATCTTTTGGCCTTCGCAGCCTCTGCCTACGGCTTCGCCGACATCGTTCGTCACAACGGAGCCGGTTGCACAGCTCCTCAAGCCGTTTGCAACCATGCATCCGCAGGCAACTGCTGTCGCGCTCCCACCCCCAACAGCATGTTCCCAATGCGTGCCAAGGGTGTGACCATCGCCCTCGACCAGTCCTCCAACCTCGCAGTCTCCGTCCCTTACAAGAGAGGCAATGGAGTCTACTGCGGTGACCCCATTACCTCCGAGGCAACCTTCGGCTCCATTGGTTGCTACCAGAACAGCCTCTTGGGATCCGGACTGTACATCGAATGTAACCCTTCCTCAGCCAAATTTGCGACTCCGCCAAATGCCGCGACGGTTGTTGAGAAGAGAGACCCGCGTTGCCCGAATGAACGTCGGGATGAGCTGTCGTCTTCTGCATCCGAAAACGCTACCAATGTCGCCAATTCTTTCACCGACGAACATGGCAACCCGACCGATGAAGACGGCTATGTCGCCGCTATTCAACGTATGGAAGAGGGTATCGCCCAACACGGTGAAACGAAATACTACCTCCAGAAGCAGACTGGTCTCGCGCCCGAGGATATGGTCTTCGAAGCTGAACCCCTCAATGAACGAGCAGCATCCGTCGCGGACGCCTATGCAGGTATCCACCATTGCTCTGGTGAGCGGCTCGTGAGCGTTTCGCAGTCGAATACCTGCTATACGGCGGGTAATGGAGCTTCGATTTTGTTGCACGAAGAGATTCCCGCTAGATGTGTGTTGAATACTTGGGCTGCGACGCCGAATTGTCAGGGGGAGAGTACGGCGGTTGCTGTTCAGGGGAGCGCGCCGGGGTGTTTGAGTGGGACGAACTTTGATAGTTTGAGGTTGGACTGTACTCAGAAGAAGGTTGTAGAGTGAGGATGAGACTGCGAGGGAGGCTTGAGGGGTTCGATGGAGTGGTTCTTGGACGCTGGAGCGAATCAGCAAGGGTTCGATGAATATCAAAGACTTACTTGAGGAGTGCTAGATGAAATAATCTGGAGTTGCTCCGTCGAAATGTGAATGGGAGCATAGACATTCGTTAGAAGAAGAATAGGAGCCCGTCGTTCGTATGATGTATGGATCAGAAAAACTTTCCGTCGATGCCGATCTCTTGGCCCGGCGATTGAGACGCATCAGCGTGCTTCAAAGTATGTTGCTGTTGGCAGCATATGAGAGTCGTATTAGGCTTGCCATATCGCCGCGCCGATGGATCTTCGTATCTTTTGTCCACCAATATGTGCTTATAGGTTGAACATGTTTGGTCTCGAGAATGTTGTGTCATGGCCGCCATACCGACCGAATCATTCCAAGCATTTCCAGAGGCTCTGAGCCTATCAGCAGCGCTTCAGTTTCTTCTTCCAATTCCCAAGGTCTGTATTGGCCCGTCTGTGACTGCGTTGAGGCAACCACGTCGTTACGAGCCTTCTCAAAGACCCCGACGCCCACACTTGCCGATATGCTTAGAAGCGTGTTCGTTGGCGCTAACATAGCAGATTGGAGGCCCCGTCAGGCCTGTCTTCTTCTTTGCCCGTTGCCCGGGCTTGGATTGTGGTTCGAGAGATGCTGCGTAGGTATCAAGAGGACGGTGTCCTCCGATGGCCGCTCGACTGGCCGGGTCGTTTCAAGCATTGCCAAGGCTCATGGCTCTAAGATGTCTTCTCCTGTCACCCTCACGTATCAGATCACGCCCTAGACAGTGGTGAGTCTTGGCGGGCTGCTATCACTGTGGATGCGATGCATGTCATTTCCTACTTGGGCGTGCCAGGAACAGGACTCCCGATTGACCCAGACTGCCGAAGTTTATGCCGTCCTCTAGCTGATGCATGCAGGCGTTGAATCAACAGAAGTTGGGTGTGGAAATGTCGTCGCCAAGAAGTGCGTCGTCGTTGTCGGACGCGTCAGGGGCGAAGACATACGCAGGTGTGTATCTGAGGCCACCCGTGGTCGGCGTGGTTGTAGTGTGGAGGTGCAGTAGCCGAGTTTTGTCCATATTTCGGCGGCAGGGAATGGCCTTCTCCACGGTGGACTTTGACCCGGGCCAGCATGTGACGCGTTCTGCCGACCGAATGGAAGTCTCCGCAGCACCGCACCAGCCTGTTGACGACGGCCTCTGCGCGCAGAAACAGATGAAGTCTCTGGGCATTCGATGCACGTCGTTTCGCGGACGTCACGGGTGCGCTGACTGATGGTTCGAGCTGCGGTGGACATAAGCATCTCGTGTCCTCTCCACCTCACCCGTCTGCCTCCCCCCAGACCGCTCGGATAGCTGGGCATCTGGGCGCGAAACGCAAGGCACTCGCCGAGTCGACCACCTCACAGCGCGTGGCAGGACAGGATCGTTCCAGGGCCAGCGGCAGCGACATTGGCGCACGTGATCCGGCAATGTCGAACAGCGTCAATACCTCTCCGACATCACCTGAAGTCCAGACTCCCAATCAGCCTCAGACTCATGGCGGGAACCCGTTCGTCTGTAACATCTGTCGGAAGACATATGGCCGCATCGACCACCTCGCCAGACACTTCCGGAGCCGTAAGCCGAACATCCGAATCATCTCCCGTGCCTGCGAAGGTCAAGACTGATTCTGAATCTGTGCAGACACGAACGAGAAGCCCTTTAAATGCGTAGAATGCGGCAAAACATTCGCAAGAGCGTATGTAATCGCCCTCGATTCATATCCTTGCTCACTCCGAGGGACCCACTGCCGCATCGGCCGAGACCATTGTTCAGAGCGAGACGGACTTGATGTCGACATATGTCGTACATCCGGTTGTGGTCTGGTCTTGCACAAGAATCTTCACCTCTGACGCCGTGTAGCGCGGCGGGCTGTAGTGCGCGACAGTGGCTTCGTCAATTGAGCACCAAGCCATGCTGCCAAGACATATCGATCACGGCTAATTTTCCTAATGTAGTGACCTGCTCAAGCGCCATGCCACTCTACACACATCGACAGAACAATCCGGCAAGAAACGGAAGATCAGGGCATCCCAAGCTTGCGCGGCCTGTGCTACAATCAAGGTCAAGTGCTCACAAGAGGTATGAGTACTTCAGAACTTCAGGAATGTCATAAACAACGCTTACTTGTCCTAGAAACCCTGCCAAAGATGTCGCAGCAAAGGCATAGAGTGTCGAGTGGAATCAGCTCCAAGCTCCTCCAGTCGGTCTGACGAACAGGTATCCCCAGTGAGCCAATGGCCAACACCGCCCTCACAGCCAAACCCAACCTCAGACCTCCGATCTGTACCTTTCCACCAAGTCGCTGCGCCACCCAATCCTCACCATGTCGCTCCGATTATTCAACCGCCCATGCCCCCGCGGCCGAGCAACGGAGTGCCAATCTCTGATGACCCTTCGCTCACGAACTTCTTAAGCTCCGTCTTCCACCCAGCTCAGCCCATGAGCCAGTTACCACAAGCGCCGAGCAACCTTGCGTGGGATCAGAACCAGAATCCTCGAGATCTGATGGACTTCAGCCAAGACTTGAGCATGGACTTCAACGATTTGGATACAGTGCTCCAAGGTGACTGGGGTGGCTGGCTTGACCCTGCCTTGGCCGCTTCGACATCTTTCGACAAGCCTGCTACTAGATCCGAGCAATACTCAGACGTCAGTACGCCTTCAATTGATGACAGTATCAATCTAGGAACTGCGGCCTACAATCGATCTGCCTGGCGGTGGGTACCAAATCATGAGAAGGGCAACGAGGATCACACTTTAGCCTCCGTACTGGTGGATAGCCATGGACCCGAGAAGCTCGCAAGGCCTAGACCTATCATCCTCACGCAGCCGATGGATCTGGCCGAACGAGATAGAATCGTTGCTTTACTGCTTGCGGGATGCGATAAGCAGAATTACCAAAAGATTGTGGCACTTTTTCCGTCGGCACGGGTGTTGGACGTATTCTTGAATGACTATCTCTTGACCATGGAGCACAGCATAGACAACTGGATACACATACCGACCTTCAAGCCAAGTGAGACGATCCCGGAGCTTCTGACCCTTATGATCGCTGCAGGGGCAATTCTGAGCAAATCCAGTCATGCGCAAAAGTTTGGCTATGCGCTACAGGACAAAGCTAGATTGGCGAATCTAGAATTATTCGAGCAAGACAACAGCAACACACGGTATCTTCCGGCCTTGCAAGCGTACGCAACTTCTCTCAGTATTGGCATATGGAGTGGGAACAAACGCACCATGGAACTTGCTGAGAGTGCCGCGTTCCCTCTGATCACCATGATCCGAAGAGCGGGAAAATTCAGGAAGCCTCGCACAGAGGTCGAATATCCCCATGCCACCGACTCACTACAGGCTCTGGAGCAGAAGTGGCGGAACTGGGTTGAAGCCGAGTCATGGAAACGGCTCGCCTATCATGTGTTCCTGCACAGCGTTCAAGTATCTGTTGCATTCCAGACCCCGCCGCTCGTGTCTTACGCAGAAGTCACATTGGAGCTGCCTGCCCCCGTAGGTCTATGGCGCGCAAAGACGGCGGAAGAATGGCGCGATCAGTATTTCGGCCATCGAATGCCGGGCGCTCGCATCCCCAACTTTGTCTCAAGCATGGCCGATGCTCAGACAATGGGATGCGTACGGCATCAGATTGACCTGGAACTTACCCTTTACTTGGTACTGATGAGCCACTGGTGTCTCGCATGGGAGTTCACGCAGCTCAGTTCGGCAAACAAGGCACAGGCATCAACAGATCTTCAATGGACGGGCACTGTACTGGCTTCCTCGAAGTGCCAAGAGCTGAGAAGGCTCATGGATTCATTTTATGTGGCCATCGAGGATTGGCGTGTGTTCGTTCCTAAGGAAGTACATATGGTGTCGCAGCTTCTGCGTATGAACCTGTGCGTGGCGTTCGAAGATCTCCAGCTTCTCGCTGGCAAGGAAGGAGAGGAAGAAGCGCGACGAGTGTATCCCTCGCTGAAGCGCTGGTATCAATCACCGGAGTGTCGCCAAGCAATGTGAGTACGGACATATGATCGATCGCAGAGCAACTACTGACCTTTTCGCTTCAGGTGGCACGCCGGACAGGTCCTTCGAGCGGCACGCCGACCTCCGGGCAGAAGTCCGAATGCATCCCCAGTGGCGACACCTGACACTCCATGGCTACGTGACTTCAACGCCGTAGTTCTCTACCATGCCGGTCTTGCATTCTGGGTGTACGGCCTTCTTTCAAAGGCTATCTCCGCTGACCAGCAGCGCTTGGACCAAGCAGCCTCAGCGCAAGAACTTGAAGCGAGACGTCACACCGACTATACACCGGCCATTGACTACGAAGGCGAACCTATACACCTTGATGGCAACGATGAAGAGCTGACTGCCATCGAACGACATCGCTTCATTGGTCTCAACAAGGGTCGAGCAGTCATATCTGCGCACTCGCCTTTCCCTCGAGAGCCGACAGCCCATGTCAGCCCGAGCAATGCTAGCCCTCGTATGACGGCCATGGATCGCAAGCCGGAGACAGAAGCTGCACTCGCGAGACGGGAGACCGTGCCATTAGATGATCCGCGTCGAGTGATGGAGGTCATCATCAAGGCACTAACGCCCGCAAGCAATCCGCCGGAGTCTAGCAGAAACGGGAACCAGTCCTATTCTGCTGGACCTCAGCGACCGGCCATGGTCGAGAATCTCATACAACTCATGCGGGACCTTGGAGAAGCTTCCTCGGCGGTGTAGATGCCAGGATCTACCTCATCGCCCGCCGGCCTTCGTACTTTACTGCTGTGTTTACGCCACGATACCATGTATAGATAGAACTGGAATGAAGGGATGCGCGCTTTCAATGATGATGCTTCTGTCTTTCGCCAATTCTGCTTTTTGGGCTCTGTCGGTCTATTACTCACCAGTCTCCCGGTCGAGATGCCATCTGACAACCTTCTTGATTATAGGCCACTCTAGACTCGTGTGCCTAATACGTTTTCCAAGAACGAAGAACGGAATCCAACAGAGCAACACCGCCGCAGTAATACCCGCCATGGCACCAAAAGCATTCTGATAACCCGACTTCGTAATCCACGGATTGGTATAGAAAGAGAGTAGGAAGCCGAATGCCGCTGTCCTTGAAGTCAGCATACAACATTTCAACCTCGTATCCATTGACAGGAGAAGAATTCTTACACTTAAACCCCAACTGCGTAACAACCGTCTCCCCCGCCACAGGCCGATACGCATCAACAATATAACACAAACTCACATTCGTCGCCTGCGCAATCGAAAAATTCAACATCCCCAACCCCACCGTCGGAACAATCCAATGCCAACCTTTCTCAATCCCCGTCCCATACAACACCAACCCCAAAGGCGCAGTCACGGTTCCCAGAAAAATAGCCGGTAACCGAAATTCCGGCTCTCTCACGCCAGAATTATTCCGTGTGAAGTAATCCGCGACGCGGTCGGAGAGGTATCCACCGCATGGTATCCCGATTGCGGAACCGATAAGCCCGGACAGGAAACAGAGCCCTGCTTGCCAGGCTTGGAAGTCGTAGGTTGTGGAGAAGGCGGAGGCGAAATTTGAGGTGATGGCGACGAGGAAGCCTATGGTGACGGACATGACGAGGGTGGCCCAGAAGACTGGGGGGAGGAGGAGCATGATTATGGGTCGGAGGAGGAGTTTGTGGAGGGGTTCGGTGGTGAAGGGGCCTTTGTAGAAGGAGAGGGTTGAGAGGTAGGGTTTGAGGGGTGGTGGAGGGGTGGGGAGGGGGGTTATGTTGGTGGTGGTGGTCTGGGTGGTTTTGCTGCTGTCGGTTGTTGTTGTGTCTTGTTCTTCCGTGGAAAGTGGTGGTGGTGGTTTGTTGATTGGGCTGCGGTTGTAAGAAGTTTCCGGCATCGTGAAGAAGACGACGATGGTGAGGAATCCGATGAGGGCTGTCGCTACGTAGTAAATGTAGCGATAGCTGAGGTCGATGGTGATGAGTCCAGAAACGATGATGCCGATGCCGACTCCAAAATTCAGGGAGGCTGTTCTCCAACATTAGAGTCCAATCCAATTCAAACGAACATAACCAAACTGAACTTGGAAGAAGATTGACTTACCAGTATAAACAGCCATAACAGTCCCCCTCTCATGCAAAAAGAAAATATCACTAATCGTCAACGGAGCCAAACACTCTCCACTCCCCGCCGCAAACCCCATGACAATCCTCGCCACCAACGTATTCGCATACGTCCGACTCACACCTACCCAAATTGCCGTCACCGTATAAATCGCAAAACTCGCAAGATAGACCGGTCTCCGTCCATATTTCACAATGAGCGGCATCCAGATCAAGTTGCCCAGACCTTGGAGCAGGGCCGTGGTGGTGTAGAAGTAGGCAATTTTGGCGATGTTGGATTCGGTGGCAGTGCCGAAGTAATCGATTGTGGTTTCGACGACGGCGACTGAGGGGCCTGCAGCGAGGAAGTTGCACATTACCATTGCGAGGCAGACGATGAAGGCTTGGTAGTAGCGGAAGGGTTTGGACCTGGTGAAGGATTAGCGCGGTGAAGATACTGAGGCTGCTAGGGAGGTTCATGCGAGATCCAACTCACCAATTAAGCGGGTCATTAGGATCATTGGAAGGCTGAGGGACCAAGATCCTTTCTTGAGTGTGGACATTTTTGAGACGGACGCTTCCGAGGGTGTTGACTTGATCGAGTTTCTCCTTGGGCAAGTCAGCCATTGTGTCTATCGTAGTGACGCGCTCCAGATCATTCTGTTTGAAGAAGATGTCGATATGAGACGCCATGGCCATCTGCTCCTGCGTAACCTGAAGCAACACTTGTTCAAACATACACCACCTCGGCGATGCTCGCTCGGGCCTTCAACGAGCATGGCATCTATGTGTACCGCCGTCTCGGTTGGCAGGTCCCGCTCCAAACAACCCGCTACCGTGACAGGTACATTGTCGCGTCCGGATCTTAGATATTGAGAATGGTAGAGACTCACCAGGTACGACAAGAAACGCCTCACACCCACATGCATCTCCGCAAAATGGCGAGTGAGGCGTTTGTGGGGTCTGCGGAGGGATCGACAACGTCCAGACGACGTTCGACCGCGACTGCATGAAGTCAAAGCTGAAGGTTTGACATCCCTACTCCACGTGATTGAGATACTTCGCTTAACGAATGATACATGATCGGTTGAAGGTGGTCGTTCCGAGGGAGTGGTCCCGTACGAACCATTGGAAAGAAACGAAGAACGGGTTTGTCAGAATCGTGAGATTTTACAAGGTATCAGCACGAGGTTCAGCAAGGTCAAGCCAGCGAATGCAGAAGTAAAACCATCGGGATGGGATCAATAGGCTCCGAATCTGGATTGCCTATTGTCTGGCGAACGGATGATCAAGAAACTTATGAGAGAGCCAGAGTTGGACGAGTTTTCAATCAGCGAAGACCCAAGAGATATCCAATCGCAGTCGTGGAAGCAACTTGCGAGGAAGACATTGTGCGAGCAGTCAAGCTTGCAAAAGATCAGAATGCTAGGGTGTCAGTTCGCTCAGGAGGCCACAGCTGGGCAGCTTGGTCGGTAAGACACGATGCGGTGCTTATCGACTTGGGAAAGTACCATCATCTGTCTTTGGATAAAGAATCAAATATACTGGAAGCATCGCCAAGCACGACGGGACGAGTCTTGAACGCGTACCTAGCAGAAAGAGGATATGTGTTCTGCGGCGGGCATTGTCCAGATGTTGGCATTGGTGGCTTTCTTCTTCAAGGAGGCATGGGTTGGAACTGCAAGGTGTGTTCGGTACGACAATTACCATTTCATGCCACTGACCTTTCTGCGTAGAACTGGGGCTGGGCGTGTGAGCAAGTCAAGGCGGTGGACGTGGTGACGGCTGATGGCGAGCTCATTCACTGCAATTCCAATCAGAACTCCGAGATGTATTGGATGGCACGTGGTGCTGGTCCTGGTTTCCCCGGCATAGTGACAAAGTTCTACCTTGAGATCCGGAAGGCCTTCTCTCATACGATGATATCCTTCTTCGTCTGGCCAATGTCTGAGTATCGAAGAGTGATGGAGTGGGTGCTTGAAATCTGTCCGAAAGCAGACGAGGGGATCGAGATCGTCGCAGCAGCGCAGTGTCTTCCCGGTCAGACTGAGCACAGCTTGTGCGTTCCATTTGTGACTTTTAAGACCTCTGAGGCCGAGGCAAAGGCATCTCTAGAGCCCATCAACCGGACCAGGCCTCCTGGATGTGTCGTCGAAGCGATCAATGAGCCGACCAGCTTACCGGATCTCTACGAGGGACAAGATCGAGCCAGTCCAGAAGGGCATCGATACTGTGCCGAGAATGCCTACATCTCCAATGATGCAAATGTGGTGGAGGTCCTGGAGGAAGCTTTCACTATTTTGCCCAACCCCAAATCGTTTTGCATATACTTCTCGATGAATCCGTGTTCTCGTCGGGCGCTACCGGATATGGCTCTCAGCATGCAGACAGATCATTACTTTGCGACGTATGCTTGCTGGGAGGACAAGATTGATGACGATCGATGCGAGGGCTGGGTACGACGTATCATGTCGCGTAGAGCAGCATTCGGAAGGCGCCTACCTCGGTGATGCTGACTTCCAAGTCCGAAGAACGCCGTTCTGGTCAGCTGAATCTGGGCGGAAGCTTATGAAGTTGAGGCGAAAGTGGGATCCAGAAGGTCGCATTTGTGGTTATCTGGATGTTGATGATGCTTCTGGCGTTGATGGCCTTGCGAATGTGCATGAGTGGAAGGAAGGGAATGAAACAGCGAACCTAGCGACAGCATAGTATATGTTTCAGTATTCGAGAACAGCACTGATTTTGAGTACCCCCTTGCGCTACGGAGACGCATCTGATGATGATGTTGTCGTCGTGAAGGAGAAAGAAGGACGTGAAAGTGAGTTCGATCTCATCTCGGCTCGGCTCACGTCGGCTCGCTGGCTGCCAAGACCGAAGCGCGGAATTGACGCCGCTTCCATCTTCTCCTCGCCAACATCAGCGCGTCTCTCTTCCGCCACGACTGGAATCTGCTCCGCACGGAATCGCCTTCATCTACTCACCTCATCCCGCGACGAAGGTAGCGAAACCTGAGCGCCCATGGGGAGACGGCTGCGGGGAAGCAGGTATCAGCTTGCTATAAAGATGGCGATAAAGCGTAGGTGGACGAAGGCGTCGGAGGACAGTTGTGAGATGCAGCGATATGATTTCAGCATCTTTGAATCTGCTCCAAGAGCAGCTATTCCAGCATACTGTACGCTTTACACTGATTTTCCTCTTTCTAACGCCTTTCTTCTACTTCCTGGGCAATGAGCTCGTACGCCAGAAAGCACGATTACCAGCATTCTCCGGGCCGAGAGGTCTTCCAGTAATCGGAAACATCGCAGACATCCGATTCAATGCTGCAGAGAAATACAGACAGTGGGCAAGCAAATATGGCTCGGTGTATCAGATACAGCTTGGCAACATTCCGGTCATAGTCGTCAACAGCGCAGAAGCCGCACGAACAGTCTTCGGCCAGAATTCGCAGGCACTGAGCTCCAGACCAGTCTTCTACACGTTCCACAAGGTCTTGTCGAACACCGCTGGCACGACGATTGGTACGAGCCCCTTCTCGGACTCTCTTAAGCGGCGAAGAAAGGGAGCAGCCTCTGCTTTGAACAAGCCGAGCGTACAGAGCTACCTGGACCATCTGGATATCGAGACCCTCTCATTCGTTCGCGAAGCATTCAGATACGGAGATGCAGGGAAGAAAGCCGTGGACCCGATGCCGCTCATCCAGCGTCTCTCGCTCAGCCTCTCGCTCACCCTGAACTGGGGCACGCGAATGGGCGATTCCGAGAACGCGCTCTTCCACGAGATCACCGATGTTGAGGAAGAGATCTCTCGATTTCGCTCCACTACTGGTAATCTACAAGACTACATTCCTCTGCTTCGACTCAACCCATTCAGTTTCGGCACCCGTAAAGCAGCTGAGATGCGTCGCCGGCGAGACGTTTATCTCAAAAAGCTTAACAAAGATCTCGACGATCGTATGGAGAAAGGCACACATAAGCCATGCATTCAAGCAAATGTGATTCTCGACAAGGAAGCCAGTCTGAACAAAGAAGAACTCACATCCATTAGTCTGACAATGCTTTCCGGCGGTCTAGATACCATCACAACGCTCATGCAATGGTCCATCGCGCTTCTTGGCCAACGGCCCGATATTCAAGCCAAAGCCATTGCAGAGATCAGAAAGATGTACTCGGGCGACAATGAACAGATCCTCTGCGATGAGCAGGACGATATGAGATGCGAGTATGTCATGGCCCTTGTCAAAGAATGCCTAAGGTACTACACCGTCCTTCGACTCGCGCTACCTCGTGCTACGGTCAAAGATATCACGTATCAAGGGAAGCACATCCCCGCAGGCACGACCATCTTCCTCAACGCATGGGCGTGCAACATGGATTCTGCAGTATGGGGGCCCGATGTCGAAGAGTTCAGACCAGAGAGATGGTTAGAGCAACCTGACGCGCCACTCTTCACGTATGGAATGGGCTACCGGATGTGTGCTGGATCACTCTTAGCCAACAGAGAGCTGTACTTGGCATTCATGAGGATGCTCAATTGCTTTGAGATCGTTGGACATGGAGACGTGGACGTACATCCGGTGAGGGGGAGTTGTGATCCCACGAGTCTAGTCACAATGCCGCATCGGTATACTGTGAAGTTTGTGCCGAGGAATGAGGGACTTCTGAGGGGTTTGCTTGAAGCGAAGGAAGCTGCTGGGGCATTCGAGTAGGGGTCCAATCTATGCTTTCTAGTACTGACTCCATCTAGGTGGTGCCAGGGACCGCTTCGAAAGTTGCGAGACCAAAGTCCTGCTGCAAGGGAAGCAGAACGAGGTTATTGCCAAGATCATGTGAGCTACTGTGTTTCAGCCATGATATTCAGCTTGAAGCTGGCAATGAAAGTTTGTAACACAATTGTGCGCACCTCATTCCGTGCACTGCCGTTCTGTACACCAAGCCAAGCCCTCCATCTTGGCTTCACCAGTCTGATCGGCTTGAGCCACTACTAAGGTATCACGAAATGGATCAGCTGAAGCCTGGCGTTGATGCTGCGTCTTGCCAAACCGGTGACCCTCTCGATGCTGTACGGCACAGCTCAACTCAGTCTGGTGAGGCTGTCCTCTGGTGGCGGCTGAAGGAATTCAACGGACCCTTCAGTATACCCCCATGGGGTATCATAAGAAGCGGAGAAACTGTTCAAGTCAGACGTATAAAAAGAGACACTGCCATGCCACAAAACCCAATTATTCAGCCTTTCAACAGAGCGCTCCAGCAGTATGGAGCTCATCAAGACATTACTGCTCCTCGGTCAGACCTTGGCCCTGGCATCGCCAACGTCGATCGGCAAAATTGAAATCGAGGCCAACTCTCGCACCCAGTCCGACACAGCATCCAACAAAAGGCAGAACCTTCCGGAGGTACTCAATTTCGATGGCATAGACTGGGACGCCACCAACAATGAGTCTATCTGTTCGGTCGAACAGAGAAACATACTCATGAAAACTGCTCAAAGCATCTACGATTGGTACGGCATGGCTGCATTGGAAGCTAATGAATCTGACAACAATCCTGCATGGGAGCGCTTCTTCGGCGGACGAGTGTTTAGGAACGTACCTCAACCAAGATATTCCTGGTTCAGCACCAGCAACGGACGAAGTTCGAAGGAAAAGGCTTGGTTCAATGTGATCAGAGGCACTCATGTCTCCATCCAAACGTCCATGCGGGCGGCACGAGACTATCCGGCCCTCGGCAACTCGGTGCCCAAGAGGAAGAATCAGCGTGTACAGTTCCTCTGCCAACGTGGGGAAAAGCGGCCAGGGAGATGTGCTAGAGACACTCATCCAGCGGCGTACACAATCGTTCGCGATAGAGACTGGCCTGCCCCAGAATCTTCCCCTTGGACCATCACGTTCTGTGACCTATTCTTCGACAAAGCCCGAGCCTTCGCCAAAGATCTTGTCATTGGCGACCCAGTGTACACAATCTCGAAGCTCGAAACTTTCGAGCACCTCATGTATCACGAATACATGCACGTCGACTGGTTTGGTCACGTCAAACACATTGAGGATGTCGTAGATACACTGGAAATGAACCAACCTCCTTCCGCGGCTATTAAAGTCTATGGGGCAAACCAGTGCTCCGCATATGCACGCAAATTTTACGAGTTCAATTCCACTGTCAATCCCAGAGTTGGCATCAATGCAGATAGCTTCGCCTGGTATGTCACGAACTACGTCTTCCGAAAAGCATGGGGTCCGGCAAGTGATCCATTCAATTATCTCGATCGGGACCCGTATCCTCAACTTTCCAATCCCAAACGACGCCGATCGGAGGAAGAAGGCATCGCGGCTCCATATTTTGAAGACCAACTCGAAAAGCGTCAATCTACTGAGGACGACGATGATTCTGAGGTATCGCGGATCTACAGGAATGGCCTCGAAACTGCATCTGGTCAGAGAACGACGATCAAGAACTCTGCAACGATATCCTCGACGATTACGATTTGTACGTCGCCGAAGAACTTGGAACGACTTTAAGTCCACAATGCCAAATGATCGACGCTGCAGAACCGTTCATCTCTCTGAACGCTGTGCATCCTGATTGCAAGTGTATCGACAACAGCAGCAAGAAAGATATTCGTCTTTATGATATCGCGAAGTGTCGAGGTTTTGTTGGTAAGGTTATAGGGTGTCGAGATGGTAAAGATGGTGGATGCGACTGTCGAACGAACTTGAATGATGGGCCGCACTATGTTGGTCAGGAAGATAGGAATGGTATGAAGTGCAGTGAGATGTCGAGGGGCGGGATGACGGAACAGGATATTGATGATTTGATCGCGACGGGAGGATAGCTAGAACAGACGATAGCTGATCATGCCGATGGTGATGGAGGCAGCTATAAGCAAATTTACAAGCCGACGTCTAGAGTTCTAGCACGAGAAAGAGTCTTCTTGGTTGTTGATCAAACATCCTTTTGCAGAAGCTCCCTCACATACTTCTCCCATATGTCCGCGTGCCTCAAACTCATATGACCGAACGTCTTCTCCGAAGCCGGAATGATAACATACCTCCCCTTCACAACCTTCTTCATCTCTTGCTCCAAGATTCCAAGTTCAGGCGGATTAATCTGATCATCAGCAAAATTGATCGCCAAAAACGAGGCCTTGATGTCTTGGAGCTTAGGCCGTGGATCATAGTCGATGCTCGCAGCAAATGCATATACGAAATCATTAGCATCCAGACCTTTCATATGCCCGTTCACGAAGTCGTCCATCCAGGCATCGGAGCCCTCGCGGGTAGGTCCGTTGATCTGCCATTGTAGAGGGGAGCTGAGCATGAAGAGAGCAATCCGAACACCGGTCGCTAGCCCACGCGGCTGTGTCTTGTACTTTCCATCCATGTAGGTAGGATCTGTAGCGATACAGTCCATAGCAACTTTACGAAATCCTCGATTACGTCCTCCGATTTCGCAAGGCAGACTGGCAATGGCGCAGCAGTAATCCATGAAGTCCGGATACACAGTGGCCCACATCCAAGTATGCATTCCGCCCATGCTCGTTCCGAGGACCAAATGAAGGTGATCGATTCGCAGATGTTCTGTCAGCAGTTGGCGTTGAGCATGAACCATATCCGCGTAGACGTATTTTGGGAAGGCCGATTGAAGGCCATCGGAAGGCTTGCTCGATTGGCCGTGGCCGATGCTGTCGGGGATTATGATGAAATACTTCGAAGCATCGATGGCTTGTCCACTTTGGAAGAGGTTGCCTCCGCTGTCCTCGGTCAGGAATTGAGCGCCACTGGCGCCGGTCGCGTGCAGAAGAAGGACGGCGTTGGCTGCCTTGCCATTCTCATCTCTTCTTAATCTTCCAATGGTGCGGTAATGAATCTTCAGATTTTCGATGGCTTGGCCGTTGTTGAATTGGAACTTGGGGATGTGAAAATCGTCCACCTTCAAATTTGGAAACAACATTGGACCCGACGTTGACAATACTGGGGAAAGTGCTGTCAGAGAAATACGACAAGACCTACTTATCCATATATTGCCTTGGTCGGAGACTAATCTCTCCCCGGCTCCCGGTACTGCAGTAAGACCAGGCTGTGCGTCTCTCCAGGGCATGATCCATTTGAGAACGCAAAACGGTGCCTGCAATCGTTTGGCGGTCGCAAGAGGACTTACCAACCAGGCGACCTGATAGGGGTATTTCGGCCAGCTTTGCACGCCCTCAGAACCCATGAGTCCGGCGGAGCGTGATGCCAATGTCCGAGGGCGAAGCGAAGGCCAAGACATGAGGTCAATATCAATGGCTCTCGAAGTCCGGGAATCTTGTCAGCACGACGATGACTTGGTAAGACGAAACGTATCTCCATATTCAAGTCTTGTGAGATAGCCCTGATTCCTGTATAGTACGTCCCGCTCTAGGCTTCGGCCCGAACTGCTGATTGTGGAAGGGTAACTTACAGCGAAAGCTGCTGGACGTGGCAGGACGAGCGCTGTGAGATCAGTAAACAGGGCAACGTTCGAACTCATGGCAAGGCTCGTGGCTGCATCGTCAGCTATACGTTCTACAGGCATCGCAATAGAAGGGAAGCGGCGGGCATCGTAGTCGCGTCTTCGATACGTGTCATCCCGAAGCATCTTGAGAGCTTGATCGAGCCATTTTCTCGAGCTCCTGTGGTATCGTTGGTACATCTGGCAATGGAAGCGTCCAACTGCTTGTGGCTTGAGCAAGGTGGTTGATATTGCCACAGAGGGTCTGAAGCAAGTGTAGGGTGAAAGGTGAGCCGCAGAGCAGAGCAGCGAGAAGAGGCGCAGTTGGCTGTCTCGTTCTCACACGAAAGCGCAGCCAATCAGAGATAGATACGGGGCCTGGGAACAAGATAAGACCGAGCCTCTTTGGCTTCGACTTTCCTTCGAGCGTGAACACATTCCAATAGACGCATCAACCTAAAGAATCTCGGGACGCTGAAAGATTGCGGAAGCATAAGAGTACTTTCATATTACATGCGAACGCCTGTTCACGCCATCAAGCTTCCACACCGAAACACCAGCACGATATCTACAACTTCGGCTTCGTCCATTCCTTGACCTTATCAACCTCATTGACCCTCTTCACAATCAACGGCGTCCCAGCTGACCCCTCCATCTTCGGCAGCTCCGCCCGCTTGATACCCAAAGTTGCCGCCATAGCCTCATGCGGAATTCCCTCCGGAGTCGACTTATACCCAATATCCTGCGGCATGGGCTGGTCAAAGAAGATGCAGAAGTGGATGTCCTTTCTACCCTCTGGCAGAACCTCGATCTGGTGCGGGTACGCAGGTGGGATGTAATACATGTCACCTTCTTTAAGGGTGTAGGTATCTGTTTCTCCATCAGGGTCGAGGATAGTCATCCGGGCTTGGCCTTTGTTCACGTAGCCTAGTTCTGCTGTGATGGGATGCCAGTGTGGCTCTCGCATGGCCTTGTCTTCGACGACGAGAGAGTACATTGCCAAGTCCTTGAGGTATGGCCAAAATTGCGCTTTTGCTTGACGAGCACTGCCTAGACCTTCGCCTTTTAGTTGCGGCTCGGCGCCTTCGACATCGAACTTGTGCGCATTCTTCTGGTACGCGGTCGCGGGGATGGTCGGCTCGCCCTCTCGAAGGACGATTTCCTTGGACTCAGTCGACAGCTTGATGTTGCTGAAAGCCGATTCGGGAAGATTCCAGGTATTGCCAAGGACCGCTGGAGTCATGGCTCCGAAGGACGCTGAAAGGGAGAAATCTTTGGGGCTCTCGTGTCGGAAACAAACCAGAAACTCTGCGCTGTCGGTATCCGAGAGATTTTCAATGTGGTGCAGACTTCCGGATTCGATGTAAAACATTTGACCAGCCTTGATGATGAAAGTAGAGAAGGCCGAGTGGCTGTCCGTGACAGAGACGATGGCATTTCCAGAAAGGCAGTAAGTCAGCTCGGGCGTATTGGCGTGCCAGTGAGGCTCTCTGATGGCTTTGGCTTTGAGTACAAGTCGCTTCAAGGACATCCCATTGAGAATGGGTAGCTCATTCTTGGTTGCTCGTTGGATGCTGCCATTGGGAGAATCAAACCAAGGCTTAGAGTTCTTCAGATGAAAGACGTGTCGTGATGAGGAAGTCATGTTGGTTGTTGAGTACTGATTGAATGCCTAGCGAAAGGTGAGCTTCATCTGCATTTATCTCAAAAGACCTCAGACTTGTCTCTGGCATATCACTAACCTATGGGTCTGACGTCCGCCTTTTGGCCGCTACATCACCGCAGCTTACGGAGATCACCACCATCGTCATGCTATATGACTTTGATAACCGAAAGGTCGGATGACTGATACACTCTCAAAAGTCAATTCCTGAGATCTGAGTTCAGCCCTGTGACGCTATCCGCATCGGATGTTGTGCGGACATGGTAGTAGGAGCGCACTGCATGGTCGGGCCGAACGGGGAGGATATGAGTTGATTCGGTCTCCCGCTCTATCCAATGCCTCGCAGATCGATTGGCTCTACAAAGAATACGCGTAATGAATCTGTTGATCTTGAACGCTGTTCGCGCCGAGACCTTGTTATCGAGCAGTATCAACGTGGGATTCCAAATTTGAGCTACTGTAACAGCCCTTCGGCCGCCAGCTCCTACCGTGTCGGCCGCTGAATCCTTTTGCGCCAAGAACGCTCTCAGTCATGAACGATTCAACGACATAGCGACGTACGAGGCGTTCGATGGTGTCTTCCGATGAGCTTGTCCCTGTACGTCGCTCGGAGTTCGTTATGTCGAAGGCCGGGCTGAAGCTGGGTGAGATATACAAAAGAAAGATGGCTTTGGGCCCAGCGACGCTCAATAACAAATACATGTTTTCGGAACACGATTGATCTCATCAGCTCAACTTCAACATTCCCAATCATGGCGGACGCCAGCGACGAAGACCAGCTTGAAAAGGGTCAGGCTGAGGTTGACCAGCCCGGACCAGGACCAGGGGACTCTCCTCGCAACTTCAACAGACGCCAAGCAGCAGAGGCGTACATGCATCGCTACAACGGCGACAATCGATTCGTCCAACACGTCGAGAGCATGCCATGGTTACTGGCACATCTCCCTCTGTACTCTTGGGCTTGGTTCCTCATGCCAATGACGACGCTCGGCCTTTCAACCCTACTCAACGCACAGCGATCCGTGTACAACTTTCGTGGATTATACACCATCGGACTTGTGATCTACTTCATAGGTCTGGTCCAGTTCGTGTTTCTGGCAATCGCGAGGACGGCGCAGTTCGTTGTCTTCAAAGGCAGCCTGAAGAGGAGTCTGCAAGAGTCGGAACAAGCCATGTTCTTCTCGGCCTTCTGGATCTCTTGCTATGGTGTCATCACTGCAGGCGTAGACCTTTCGGAGCCGACGCCGAGGACATCGCTGAGTGCGACTTTCCGAGCATTCTTCTGGATTTATTTCATCTGTGCCCTTTGTGCAGGCCTCGGATTGCATCTACTGCTGTTCCATGGGCCAACCCACGGTCGACGTCTCGAATCAAAGCAGATGACCCCTGCTTGGCTATTGCCCGTCCTACCAATCATTTTGATAGGCGTAATGGCTGGGAGTGTGTCGAACTATGTCACGCCAAGAGAAGCATACTCTATCATTATAGCTGGTCTGTTCACTTCAAGTATGGGCTTTCTTCTGAGCTTGCCCATGGCGGCGATTTACCTCCACCGACTTTTCGTCAATGGCTTCCCAGATCCAGACACCAGACCGGGTATGATGATCGCCGTGGGCCCGCCGTCATACGCTCCGCTTGCTTACTTGAAGCTGGCAAAGGCACTCCCAAACGGGTGCGGCTTCTTCGAAGCAGATGCAACGGCAGCAGAGATAGTGCATACAATTGCGTTGGTATTTGCCATCGCCATATTTGGCATGGGCATCTTCTTCTTCTTCATGGCATTAGGGCCACAGGTCCGGCGAGCCCACCAGATGAGCTTTCATCTGACATGGTACGGCCTCGTGTTCCCAAATGTGGGATTGCTGTCGACAATGGGTATCATCGGGACGGAGCTGCCCAGTGACGGAGTCAAGTGGGTGGCAAGTGTACTCACTGCCATTTTGGCTGGAGTATGGTTCTTCGTGACGCTGTCACATCTGCGAGCGATTTGGTTGAAGAGCGATTATTTGTGGTAGCTTGCGGTGTAGTCGAGCAAACATAATGTGATTTCCTTAATCTAGAAGCACATAGCTCCTACTGGCCCCTTCCTGACATTACCGTTCGGTCTCAGCATTATGTCACCAGTCAGCCCTAGTGGATTGAAGCCTTCCTGAAGTTCCAGAGAATCAGCCTGCTGTGGAATGTCTGGCAGCACCAATAACTGATCATTAAGTTGGGGCTGAAGAAAGCCGTCCTCCGAAGATGAAGTCTTGTAAGACGCTCCTCCAGGCCCGCCAAACGTGACTCCAGAAGCCATACACATAGAAATCGCGTGCGGCTGTCGCTCATCCGCCATAGGACTCGCGCCGTTCGCAGTGACGATGGGCTCACCATCAAACGCCGTTCCATAGAGACTAGCAGTGAAGCTGTTACTCGTCATGACCTGAAAGGGGGATGCGTTGGCCTCGAGGGATGTTCTTGTCTTCTCATGGGCTTTCATCTCCGAAGCGGTCCGGAAAACTTCCCTCGCAGCGTTCGCAATCTCAGGTGGGACATTCCATCTCCTCGCTTGGGTTTGGTGCTGATCAGGACAGCCTGTGAAGTCGCCATCCCCACGGGGAAGGCGAGGGATGTAGCCAGTACTTGGGTACTCGCCTTCTAACGTCAAGGGGGGCTTTGATGGAACGCTGCCGTCCTGTGTATCTGTCGTCGCTTTCGAACCTGACTTCCACGGCGAGCGCACAGTACTCGATTCCAACATCCTCCTAACCGAGCGACACCATTCCAGCTCCTGCTCATATCCTGCGATCTCGAAGAAAGACTGCGAGATGCGCAGCATGAACGTGCCGATGCGACCAGCTGAAGCCGTGTCAGGCTCACAGCAGTATGGTATTGATCGGCAATAGTCTGTTGCGCAGACGTACATTGATCTCCAAAACTCCGCTTTGCTACGCGATGTGAATGTCTCCACTGGTGGCAGAGCATATTTGTCGACGTACATTCGGTAAATATTTGCGAATGTAAAGTCCACTAGTAGACATGAGATGTAGAACAGCTGCAGCTGACAGCAGGCCTGTACTGAGTCAAAAGTGAAAACAGTGACGAATGTGCGATCCGGACATCGTTTCGCGAAGTCGACCATGTCACGGACATCCACGGTGGTTCTCGTGCTATCGGCGTCGAATCGAGCGGCCCACTCGTCGAGTTTTCTTCGGAGTGTGCAGATTTCCTTGCAGAGCGCATTGAAGTCTTCCACGAAGCAACATGAGCCAGCAAGTGCGTCTGAGCGATCCAGAACGCCAGGCAGCTGCAGTGCAAGATCATACAGCGCAACATGAGAATCGGTCTTCGAAAGCTCACTGGTGAGACGTAGCCATTTGGGATCCGCAAGGAAGTTGTGTCGGCGCTGAACAAGTCCCATGCATAGCGAGCTATGCCGAACATTGTGAAACAGGAGCCATCCAAAAGGTGACTTCACGATATCCGGCCCATTAGCTCGAATGTATTGCTGAGCTCCTTGGACATGGCTGATCCAGCCTTGACCATTGGGATTGCTCTTCGCAATAGCATCAAACAGCTCGCAGAGTGCCAGCACAATGATTGAAGCAAGCAGGGAATCTTTAGGCAGCTGTCGTGCTTGTGGTCTGTTGAGCTCTTTGGAGAGCATTGGCAGGGCGCGAACATACCGACCTCGCGCTTCTTGCAGACATCTTTCGTCGTCATACAGAGAGCCCAGCTCTGCTAGACATAACGTATCGACTGCGACTTGCAGCAGCGGCGTTGAGAGGTCGATATTCGGTAGTGCTGCGATGTATGCGAAGTGGCTCATCACCCTCGTGTCTCTCTTCTTCGGCAGATAGAGGTCCAGGAAACAGCTAAGCAGCTGGACACGATGAAGGTTGCTGCTGCTGACACTCCCCGGCAAAGCAGTAGTATCCGCAATGGTCCCACTGAACTGATTTCGCCATCGAAACTGAGTCGTTCTACGATCGCTGGTGGTAGCAGGTCGACAAGCAAACTGACTTCCAGACCTGCGAGCAGCGTGGCGAGTTTGGTCGACGAAATGTAAGTCTTTCGCTGCGGGTGGTCGATATCCAGGGCATGTTACTCCATAATCGGCACATCGCTGGCAGCTGGGTTTTGCTTCGTCACACTGCACCTTGTGTGAGCGGAGAGTGCATATCGGGCGATTTCATAAACATACTCGCACTTTACGATGCCTACATTTCTCGCATCCAGTGGATCTTCGAGGCATTTTGAAAGTTCCAGGGCGACCACCCAAGCCTCAGGAGCTTATAGACTCGAAATTGCCGATGAGAACCAGGAATGCGACTGCTGTCCTAGGATCGATACATTGGTGATATTCTACATGTTGGCCTGCATTTTTGATCCGGACGAGATGTAGCCCGATTGAGCCCGGAAGGATCGCCATCTTCAGCCCTGGGCTTGGCCAGAGTGTTCTGATTCGTCATATCTGCAGCATTCGCAGGCGGAATTTCCTCCTGACCCGATCCCGAACTCAAGTTGCTCACATAAGACAGAGGTATTGTTCTGACTAAGTTCCAAAGTTGGCCGATATTCGACGTTCACGATGAGTCCTGTTCACAAGACGGCAGAACCTGCCTGCTTTTTTCCGATCCACGCATGAACGCGCTGCTTGTCACAGGTGTCCATTACCCTCTCTTTCGTTGCCTGCGCAAGAGCCGGCTCCGACTTGGCGATGATGTCCAGCCAGCTGAGTATGCCTGTCCTCGTGACAAGCACACTACTCCCTCCCTCGACACAAGTCGCCCTGTATAGGAGTTCCATAGCCCTTTCCCTGACGCTCTTATGCACTTTACTTCCCGGAGAGAACCAAAGCGCCATCTCCTTCTCAAATAGACCAGCACGCCTGAGAACGTCCAGATCCGCTTTCGTCCGCAGCCCATCAGCAAGCCAGTCCAGAACCCATTGAATCTCTCTCCATGAAGCATCGTCCTCTTCCGGCTCGCTAAGCAAGGTATTTGCAATCCACCAACTAGGCATCTTGCTCACTCGCCATTCAGGTCCTCGAATCAGGTACTTGTTCAGCTTAGGGTAGATGTGATGAGCAGGGTTCGCTTGCACATGCAGTGCTCGAGCCGCAAACGTTCCGGCGATGTACGGAAGTGCGTAATCCAATTCGGTATATTGCTGCTCGTATGTCTCTGTGAGCTCGCCGATGAGGAGAGATATTTGCATCCCATTGTCGATGGCACCTTCAGACCGAAGTTGGTGCTTCAGCTTGTTGAGTTGTGCGACAGCCTGTTTCCGTATGTTTGTATGCTCGGAGCAGAGGCAGAGTATTAGCGCATCGATGTCGCCGTCTTCAACAGCCAGCTCAAGATCCTTTTGGCTCCAGCGCGTTAATTCTGGATGGCTTTCTGACTCCGTCGGGGGTGGTTGATAGGGCAGCTGTGGCGTTGCTTCCTCATCTCCGTTGGCGTACTGCTCTTCAACTTTCGATGACAAGTCTTCACTCAGCCGCACAGTTCCCAGCAGTTCTGTAAGCGCACTTGGCCTCTGCCCCTTTTTCACCGACAATTGGTCCTGCACGAGCTCAATCACTCGCTTCAATACTGCACCATCGTCCGGGGTCTGGCCCAGCAGGGAAACAAAGCTATGCATCCACGCGGCCGCCGGGCTAAGCGTCGAGCTCTTCTTGGGCGCGTTAAAGGGCGCCTGCTCCAAAACGACGGCTGCAAGCACGCTTGGCAGTTGCGAGCTAGCATTGCCGACGATCGCCTGAAGGTCGTCGACGTACTTGACCGGCTTTCGCGTGGCACGTCCAATGCAGTCGTCCACCACGCTCCATACACTTTCATCATCGGAGCCTTGCTTGATACTCGCGACCAATGCGTCAAGTGCAGATGATCTATTTCCGTCCTCGGCAGCATTAAGTACACCGTTCTCCGTGAGGACGCGGCCAATCAGTGATCGTATCTGTCGGCTTGAAAGGTCTTCACGATGGATCTTAAGCAGGGTCACAATTGGAGCATACGAGAGTCCGCCTTGCTTGTGGAACCATTTCATACCCGTGCTGTGGCGAGCGATCGTGATCAGGTGCTCAAGCTCGAGTTCTCGCAGCCCTTGTGTCTCATCGTTTGCATTAACAGCCGGTTGCTCGCTGCGCACGAGAGCCGCAGTCAAGGCAGACGAGACGTCGAACTGCTCTTCAAGAGCCTGGAGGGGAAGCTCTTCATGATATAGCCTTAGTAGCCTGGTCACTGCTTCGCGCTGCATGGCGTGCTGCTCGTCATCAGGCATCTTTCTGAAGACAGCAATCACATCCTTCATTTTCGGCGCTCGGCTGACGAAGCGCTGTATGAGTCTCTGGCAAGCTTCACTCCACAAGTCCGGTCGGTCGGAACGAGCAGCATCTGTACGAAGCTGCCGCAGGACGTTTCTGAGCTTTTGAAAAGCTATCACGAGAATCCGGATCGCAAAAATTGTGATCAAGTCGTTGCTTTGATTCAAGCATCGCGTCAGAACTTGTTGTGTCAGCGGCCGTGGGAGCACGCTCTCAATCATAATTATTGACTGCGGTGGCAGCGTTGCGCCGTCCTCATCTTCACCAAGGATTCTTGGCATTGGCAGACGAACGATTTCGAACATCAGCGACGCATATCCGATCCAGGTGTTCGAGAGTTTGGGATCCAGCTGCAGTGTCTTCTCCGAGAAGAACGCAGCTACTAGCTCAGGAGCAGACTGGAAGCAAGTCAAGAGCAGCTCTCGCTCTCGCTCATCAGCGTGTGCTCGTAGATGCTGAGTCCATGACAGCAAGGTAGTATTTCGCACATCGAGCAAATCGCCTCTGTCGTAGAACTCAACGCTGTCCAAACCCAGGTCGATTGAGGTTTCTGGTCGCCGCTCGTGTTGTTTCAGGGTGCCTGGTGGATACCAGCCGCTTCTTCGTAGAATCCCATATTCCGGCGTCGTTACGACTGTTTTCAGCCAAGTGAATGCTTTCTCAGCAGCAGCATGCTCAGATCCACTTCGAGCCGCAACTTCGGTCACCCGCTCAAGGTTTTGCGGCAGTAGCAGGTTTGCCTTCGACGCGCGATGCACCTCTCCATTCTTCAGCACAATCTGCTCGACCGTGGTAAGAAGCTCCATAACCAGCTCCGCAGGATCATCTCTCAAATACTGGAAAAGCGCAATGCAAATCGGCTTGCTCTTCAAGATATCATTCTTTGCCCCCTCGTGCAAATACTTGAACAGCGCACACACATATCGTATCGTCAAAGTTCTCACAGAAGGCTTCTTCTTCGCCTCCTCTTCCGAAACCTCCAACTTCACTGCTCCCAAATGCCGCCTGATAGTATTAACATCAAAAGTCTGCTCCCGATGTCTGCTGTACGCATCCCGCGCGACAACACCGCCGTCAAACGATACGACTTCCGTGAGGAGCCTTAAGCATGGCGAGATGATGAATTCTTTCTTGTTGGAATCCAAGCATCGCTTCACAAGTCTCAAATGCTGATGTTGCAGCACAGTCCGACAGAGCAGAAGTCCATAATCTCTCAAATCCAGAATTCCAGAAATCGTCTTCAGAAGAAGCGCAAGGACCGCACTCGTCGAAGAAGCCAAATGATCATTATTATTCTGATTCGCAAAACTCCACGCCTGCCAAAGTTGCGTAAGAAATGGCCTTTCGAAATCTTTCGGGTCGGCAGGCTTCTCACTATCCAGGTACTCCCTCAGGATCGAGATTTGTCGCGCTCGGCTCTCTTCTTCTCGGTGGTAGAGAATGCTTTCAAGGAAGTTTTTGAAAGAGGCGATGCCGTTCCGGAGTTGCTGGATCCCATCTTGGCGGAAAGTCAGGAAGTTTTGTAGGTCTCGGGCGAAATGGATCTCTGATGCGACGGCAGGTTGCTGATATTCTTGTCGCGCGCGCTTCGGCGGCCTTTCGCTCTCTTCTTCTGGTCTGTCTCGCTTCGACATGTTGTGTTGTCCAAGAAATGCGTGTGGTGTTTGATGTTCGAGATGAGAGAACTTTTTGGCGAGATGCGGTTGCACTTGCCGCAAGGAGAGTGAGCGCACGGACATGCTTTTGGAGCCTCAGGCACAGCGAATTTGGCCCGCAGACCTTGACCACTTTCACATGCACTACAACAATACATGCACCATGAACATATTCCATTTGTACAGACATGACGATCATTGTCCGCTGCTACCCGAGTTCAACTGTAATCAGCTACGTTGAGTAGTTTGCTAGGAATCAGATGCCATGCAACCTTGAGCACACCATGTGAATAACAGCATCTGCACAGATATATCTGTCAATCTCTTCCGCCTCCCAGCCTAGCTCGTTTCTTCTACAGACGCGAGCAGATTAAGCTCGATCACCGGGTCTCGTGGCTCCCATCAATCCATCTGCCGCTAGCAGGTACTGGGAGGGGGCTGTTGAGAATCGAGCATATGAATCCATATAACTCGTGAACTCAATTGCGAGTCCGGGAGCGGCAGTTCTTATTGTACCGAGATGGTATGTTCTCCTGCTTGCACCTTTTCGATCTGCACAAACCCATCGTCGTCAGCCTCCCCACCAAATTCTTTTCCATCAAGCATCACAATCCTGCCCTTAGCATTTGGCACATTCATGCTCCCAACAGTCCCCTCAGGCGCATTGATCTTCGTCTCAAACCCACCCTCCTCAATCTTCTTCCACTCAACCTCCAGACCCCCAAAAGCCGTCTGCATTCTTCCTCTCGCCCAATGCAACCTCGTCGGCAGGTACGGCTTGACCCTCCACTCTCTGTACCCCAGCCCGACCGGCCGCACACCCAACACATATTCCGTCAACAAGCTCACGATACCAGTACTCCACCCATGACTCGCGCTCGTATACGGCCCCTCATACTTCGTCCCATTCGGTCCAATACCCTCCCACATCGTGATCCCGGGGTCTTGACTATTCATCCATCCATACATCCTATCAATCTGCTCGAGCGCAGAATCTGGTTGGTCTGTGAGAAACCGAGCGTGGAGTTCGAAGTATGAGATGAAGGCGTAGACGCGGTCGGTGGTATTGTCGACGCCCGGAAGGGGACCATCGTAGAAGGCATTGCCGTAGAAGCGAGCGTTGCGGGTTGACAGATAGTTGAGAGAGGATAGGGCGCGAGAGCGATTGGCTACGCCGGATAGGATGGCCAGGGAATTGCCATCTTGAGGGTGGAGGATGCCGTTTGTAGTGTTGGTGGAATCGAGGTATGCGCCTGCAGATGAGTCCCAGAGGCGGGCGTTGATCGCTAATGAGACGGAAGCTGCGCGTGAAGACCAGCGGGAGGAGGATGTCGTATCGTTGAGAGATGATGCCCACGATGCTGCGTTCGTGAGAGCAAGCACATATAGCGTGCTGTAGTATGTGACTTCACCGTAACGAGGCAGAAAGGCATAGTCGCCATAGCTGCTGGTATTTTGCAAGCCCTTGGAGAGCAAGCCGTTCTCGTTTGTGACAGAGACGTACCAAGAGTCCAGCACAGACACCAGATTAGAGAAGTAAGCTCGCGCATACTCCGTATCTCCGTTGTACAGGATATACTCCCAGCTTGTCACTACCCACCACAGTGGATAGTCAAAGAGTGGAAGTGTGTAATTGTTGATGCTAGCTGGTGGTATCCAACCATCGCTCCTCTGATGATCAGCAAGATCAGCGAGTACATTCCTTGCCGCTTCGCTGACGTTGTGCGTCAAATACGCAGTTCGACCAGATACCGCAATATCGCCCACGTACGGGTCACGATCTCTCTTCGCGCCATCAAATAGGACCATCTTGCCCTCGAGTGTAGGAGTGGAAGAATTTCTCGGATCAGCATCAGACGCGCGGAAATGATCGGTACTCATTTCGTTGGTGTAGGAGCCGTCGTACCAGTACTGCGTGAGTCTCTCGTCTGAGCATTCAAAGTATCCAGAGAATGTGTCTGGTGTGCCCAGAAAGGCTGTAAACTGTAGCGACACCGACTTGATCTTGACTGTGCCATTTGGTGACGCATATGGCGCGTCTTCCGGAAGAGCGTCCAACGCTATTCGCAAATATCGAAAGCCGTGCAAGCCATCTGCGCAAACCTGAGTGCCGTTATACAGACAACCATGCGTATCTGTCCAGTTGTATGGGCTCGCGGGGACTGCGAACTGATCTGTCCCCGGAGTGATCGCATCTCCATTGTCTGACCTCGTGAAGTCAGAGATGTTGGTCAGGTACTCGGTAGTCTCCGAGAACGTCAGTCTGATACCGGGCTTGTTGTCCGACGCTCCAGCAAAATCCAGTGCAGGATAACCCACGATGTTCTGTCCAAAATCAAGCACCAGGGAAGGGATTGCATCCAGTGTTCTCGTGCGCTGCAAAATGGCTACTCCATCATTCCTCAGAAGCACCTCTGAATTTAAAACGTCGCCAGTAATGTTGAAGACCGACTTTGGATAGACCACCCGCGAGCTTGGAGCCCGTACGTAACTGTGCCATGATGTGAACGCGGAAGCAAAGGCTCCAAACAATTCTGCGAATACGACCAGCGCTCCCAAAGCTCGCATTCTCATCGTTCTCTTGTTGTCAAGGCGGCCCTGGCCATTGACCAAGAAAGAAGATGGGAGGAGGTCCTCATCAGTTTTGTTTGAATCCTTCTTGCGGGGAGCATTGCATTGATCGACAGCGTATACCCGGCCTGCATTGGACCGAAAGCGAAAGCAAATCGAGGGTATTATCCAAGGTCTCGTCCTTTCAGAGACTCGCCGTACGGAGATCTGAACCTCAAGGGCACAAGTGCCTCATGTACGGTGATCTGCTGTTCGAGTCAGTCTGTGGCTTCCAATGCGCGGTGGATACAGCTGCAGGCACCTTTGGGATTGCTCTCGTCCGTGTTCGCATCCTCAGTGATATTCCATTTCGCATTGCTGTTTGTCAAACCGTCCCAACTCCTCGCTAATTCTCCAATTCTTCTCAATCGCGTTCTCAGCTCATCAATTTGGCTACTTCTCCTTCGCCGGCTTGCCCTTGGCTTCTCCTTCACCAAGTTCCCTGATGTAGATTTTGATCAGCTCTGGCGCCGGCTCTTCCTCTTCTTTTCCGTCCTCAAACCCAGGGCTGACTCCAATAGCTAGCTTCCTACCATCGGCGCTGAAGTCGAGCGACGCAACGCTAGATGGCAGTTTCGGGTATTGTCGAATCCTTCTCTTGGTGTTCGCATCCCATAGAGCAATCACGCCGTCTCCGCCTCCTGTCGCGAATGTGCCATGTACTGGGTGGAAAGCGATCGCGTTGACCGGGTATATGACGTCCACTGGCATCTCCTGACCCTCGTCATTCGTCGTCGTTTGCTTGTCTCGATGGCACTTGAACGCGTACATCTTCTTGTTCGCCTCTTCGTCAAACCACTCCACACCAACGCGTCCCTCAATACTGCAGGCTGCAAACCCAGTCCCGTCCGGCATGCAAGCAGACGCGCGCGTCATGAACTTCAAACTGCTCTCTCGTTCTTGCCATGGCTTCGCTTCGAGCGGCTGCTGTCCTTCTGCTGTCTCGCCGGCCTGTGCGATGAGGGCTTTGAGATCGTGTAGGGCGTAGACATGGACTTTGCGCTCAGCCATGGTGACCAGAGCCTTGTCTGCTGTGAGGGAGAGCGCGAAAGGCTTCGCGGCGAGTTTGATCGGTACGTATCGAGAGGTTTGCGGGTCGTGAACGTGCATGGTGCAGTCCCAGCTCACGCTGATAACCACGTCGTGCTCTTTCGAGTATGCGACTTTGTTGCTGGCTTTCTCGTGGGTACTGAGGACGTTCCTGCTGCCTTCGCCGTATTGGAGACTGTACCGAGCGACTTCCTGATCAATACCCACTGCGAAGAATGTGTCGTCGTCTGCGCCCCATGCTACATCCAAAACCGGCGCATCGCAATCGAACTTCTTTAGGAATTGGAAGGTCTCGCCATCGCGCTGATAGACGTGGATCGCGCTGTCCCACGCGCCAACTAGCAGGATGTTGCTTGATGGCGAGAAGCGCGCCGAGGCGACGACATCTGTCGGTGGCTGCGGTAGCTCGTTAATGCTCATGTCGTTAGAGGTTGTTGTGGTGTGTAGAATAGAAGTTGTTGATTTGAGGTTAAGTCTGAAAGTCGAGGCCGAGATGGTTGCCTGAGGCAATCACGATCCATCACTTCACTTTGGCAAGCATCAGACCTCTCCTACGAACATGACATCGTCAAAATCACGAGATGGATTCAACTGAGATGCAAACCAGTGGCACATGTCCGTCACGCAGATAAGTTCGGCAACAAAGGCGCTTGGAAATCACAGCATGTTCAAAATACCGGCTCTCTATTCTACGATTTGACCTCCTCGATCTCCTCATGATCACCATCTCTGTCACCAGCGAACTTCTCATCGACATGACTCTCAAAAGCATGCTGGTGTCTCTGGACTGTTCGCCCGCCTTTGGAGGTCGCTACTCCACCCGTGATGCCACCCTTGGCGAAGAGCAGTGGGATGTCCTCCAGCTCGATGCCTTTCGTCTCGGGATAGAACTATGATGAGCAGTCAATGGACGGTCGGGAAGCCAAAAATGCCAGGCCATGACTTACGAAGTACACCATGGGCAGGAATGCGGCGTTTAGCAAGGCGAAAATGATAAACGTACGCCATTGAATGTTGGCTGCGAAGAGATATCAGCAAACCTTGTCAAAGAAAGCAGAGGAGTGTACTCACCAAAGGCAATCGGGGTGATCTTGACCACAGCGAACACCGCCATCCAGTTCCAGCCAGAAGCAATAGCCTGCATACGAGTCCGGATCCTCGTAGTTGCAATCTCCGATGGATAGAACCATGGCACCGGCAACCAGCCAATCCCGTAAACCAGCTGAAAAATAAATATGAACGCTGTCGCTCCATAAGCAGGCCCAGTGGTTCCAAGTGACAGCAGAATAGAAACCATCACGAAGCATAGACACAAACCAACTGTACAGCCCAGCAACAGCGTTCTCCGTCCGAATCGATCCATTACGAGGACTGGAAGCGCACTTCCGACGAGATAGGTGCATTGCGCCGCCCCGGCGACGATCAGAGAGAGGTTGCGACTGAGTTGCATATTGTCTTGCAGAATTGTCGGAAGATAATAGTTAATCATGTTCGAGCCTGTGAATTGCTGACCGAGTTCGATCGATATGGTGATGAGCAGTCGTCGCAGGTTCTGGACTTCGCCCCAAGTGAACAGCTCCATGAAGCGGAATGGTCCTTCCCTCTGCTCCTCTTCAAGACCAACTCGGATGTCCAAGATGGTGCGCTCGATCTCCGGGTCGTCCTGATCTTTGTTCTCCAGCGCCGCTGCTACCGCTTGGGCCTCTTCGTACAGATCATGCTGTACTAGCCATCTTGGCGACTCTGGCAGCCCGATAATCTGCACGACCAATAGTACGGCAAAGACTCCCTGGAACGCCAGCGGAAACCTCCACTGGAAACTGCTGCTGTTGAAAGAAGTCCCATAATCCATCCAATACGCAATCACCACCCCAAGAATCGTCACAGTCCCCTGCAAAGTCAACAACGCTCCTCGATAACTCGCCGGCGCACACTCGCTCAAATATACCGGCGCCGTCGAAGAGTTCATTCCGTTCCCAACACCCGTGATAATCCTCCCAGCAATCAATTGAGCCACATTGATCGAACTCCCCAGAATCGCTGCACCAACGATCATGATCGATCCGCCTGAGAGAAGCATTGTCCGTCGACCGAAGCGCTCTCCGACGAAATAGCAGATGATGGAGCCGACTACGCAGCCGATGTCGTAGAGGGCAGTTATGTTGCCTTGCATATCGGCGTTGGGGTTGTTGAAGTAGGTGCCGAAGGGGTTGTCTGCGCCGACTATACCGGCCATTACTCCTGGGACAACGTTAGCTTTGCAGGCTGCTGAAGATGCGGTATTCCTTGAAAGAATTCTGACCTTGATCAAATCCTAGCAAGAGAAAAGCCTGACATGCTGCAGCCGTAATGGCGAAGACTAACGTCTTGCCCCGGAACTTGTGAGACCAGAGTTGGAGGACCATCGTTGCCTGTCATGAAGCGCTGGCCAGCAGCTCAAAAACAAATCAGAAGTCAAAGAACATATACTTGAAGTAGAACACATCAATATCACATGCATACATCTCACTAGCCTCGCAAACATGCCGTCGGTGGCTTCCACCGAGAGCCGGGACAATGCTGCACCGAAGTGCGGATTCCAAGTGAATGCCGAGAGCCGGACAGCATAAGATCAACGGAAAACCACAATAAGCAGTCAGCGTCTTCTGTTCTCTTTCGCTGGCCAAGATCCGCATGCTCCGCAACTCCACGTCCTGGCCCCATACTCCAGATAAGGCGAGGCGATGCCGTGCGATGCTGACGGTGGCAAAGGCACTCGGGATGATGTCCTGTCGAGATCTCATACTGATTGCGGGCGCGGTCCAAACTCCAGCCTGCGAGAGGTGGTCTCTATCAGTGCTTTTGTCAAATTTGCAGAACTATCTATAGCTGCATCTCACGGGTATCTCTCTTTCCTTCATTAGTCGAGGCAGAATCTGTCGAAAAGCCCAAACAAACAAACACCTTTTCCGCTATGCATGCAGCGAGTGTGAGAAATCAAATCATCTCCTTCCCTCGCTCTCCTTCTCGTCATTCACTGTCTAGGATTCACCCATCTCCTGTAACTTCTGCTGCTCATCCGGATTGAGAGCATTGAAGACCTCGCCAAAAGCAGGGTTATTCGCCTGCTTTCGGAAGAAGTCAAGTAGATACTGCTGCGTCTCGTCATCCTTGCCCCGTGCGGTTGGTCCATCCTCAGCCCCAAGAGCCATGAGTTGGGACTTCGTCATGCCTGAGCCAAGGTCGAGGAAGTCATTCGGGTCGTCTTCCCAATCGTCGTCTCCGTCATCGTCATCGTCAAGCTCTGCGGCGGCAAGAGCGTCTAGAGCACGTCCAGTACCGGAAGCGGACAGAAGCTCTTCAACTAGCACTTTGATGATCTTAAGCTGTGCCGGGATGATCGTGTATTGGTCTGGTTGTTGGCGAGCGCGCGATCTTGTCATTATGCGTCCTGATTCGGGTACGATGAGATCGCCCTTAACTTGGATTTCGGCAAGTCTTGAGTCGCTGAGCTCGTAGAGCTTCGACAGGGCGACAACGCTATACGATGTCAGTGGCGGTTCTCTCGAACTTGAAAATTAGATGTCACTTACTTTTGCCTGATATCTTCATATCCTGCGAAGTTGATAGAGTTCTCCAACCATTTGCTGATGACCACCTGCAAACCATTCTGATCGCCAATGCGGATATCAGCAAGGAAGCCTACAACCTCTTGAGCCGAGATCAAGGACAGGCGAGCGAAGACTAAGATCAGGCTCTGGATGAACTGCGCCTGGGTCGCTGAGCCCAAGCGGACAGCGACAGCCTGGAGCAATTGCGGAAGGTAAGGGCCAAGCTTCTGCGAGCCGGCCTTCTCAACAAGCTCGGCAGCCAGTCCACCCACCTCAGCGGCTCCATTGTCATCAACGGATGGGTTGAGCAGTCGATCGATGATGATTAGCAGGACCTCGAGACCAGCCTTGCCAGATTGATCCTGGAAGTTGAATACTTGGTCTGGATCGTGGTGAAGCATGTGCTTGACTGCAGCAGTGGCGGACTTGAGAAGCTCGTCATCTTGGGAGCCAAGCAGCAGTCGGTTCAGTCTAGGCATGACGGTGTTCACGAAACCCTGCGGTAGAGGCGTTGAGCCGTTCTCCGCCATTACTGAAAGTAGCTCTGCCGCAAGATTGGCCAACGCATCCTCTTCTGTCAATGTCGCAACGTCGAAAGCGCCCATGAGAGAAGGCAAGACCTTCTGCGCAAGCTGTGCGTATGCTTCTGGGCCGGCCTCAGCAATGGTACTCCCGATCTCTTCGAACGTCTCTGCTACCAGAAGGGCAATCTGGAAGTTAGTTGCGCCTCGGCTCGCAACAGTGAAGAGGAGATCTATTCCACCCCCTGTGAGGCACGTCCGTGTGTCCAGAAGAATGGCGTCTCGAAGCGTTTCAATGATCGTGATCAGCAGGTCATCGCTATCGTCGAGGTCGCTTAAGTCTTGAGTGTTGAGGAAGTTGGAGAGTGTCGTAATGATATCTGGCTGTCGTTGGAGCGTCACAGCTGGAGGCAAAGACGCCAGGTAATACTGCAGGGCACGGATGCAGGAGACCTTGACAATCTCGGACTCGTCACCAGAGATAGCATGCAAAGATGCCTCCATGAAGGAAGCGGCGACCGGCTGTAGCGCATCGCCTGATGTGCGTGTCAAGCTTCCCGCAACCAGATATCCTCTTGCTCGGAGGAAGACCGGCTCCTCTTGCATAGCGAGCTTGATAAACTCCACGTAGCCGTTCGCTGCTTCGGGTCCGATTTGCTTCTCGACATCCAAGAAATCGCCCAGCAGCTGGTTAAGCAGGTAAAGGGCGGCTTCCTTAGCCTTCCAACCTGCCTTTTCAGAGTAGAGCGAGCGTGTATACCCGAGCAGGGCTTCAACGGTCGCCGTGTTGAGCCACTCGCCCAGCTTGATGACTAGATCGCCGCAGGCCGAGCGAGGGGTGTAGTTCGCAGTCACATTGACCTCCTCCGACAGAAAGACATTCACATCGATGTCCCACATCCCTTCCTCTTCGTTAGTGATCTGTGCGTAGGCGACCGCCACTTTCATGACGTCTGTGATCCAAGTGGCGCCGCCAGATTGTGCTTGAAGTTGCTGTTCGAGTTCTTTTCTCACGGGCGGTGCTCGCAGACATGCCTGCATGAAGTCGAGCTCTTCCAGGACAAGGAAGTCCAAAGTATATGGCAATCCATCGGCATCTTCGAGTCTTCCCTGGCGATCATCTTCAATGTACATCTGATAGTACGGGGCCTGTAGAGAAGATAGTTCCTCCCATGTTGCAGAAAACAGGGCTGGACTATGTGGTGAGAGCATCTGCGCGAATAATGTGCGGATACGCATCAGGACCTTCACGACCTGCAGCTTGAGTGCGACACAGCCGCGATAATGTTCAGCCGAGCCATCCTCCCTGCTCTCTTGACCTTCCGGAGGTGAGGGTGGTAGTGGCGACTTTACCGTTTCGATGAAGAATGGAATCCAGCCAACAACCGTTTCCTCTGCGAATGCCTTCACAGCGGCTTTGTGATCCTCCATGACCATCTCCAATACGTCAAAGCAGGACCTGAAGACAGATACGGCCAAAGCACGGAGGGTGGGCTTGCGGTTCTCGTTGACAGCGACATCGTACACGACCTTCACTAGATCGCGACCGACTTTGAAGAACTGCTCCTCGTTGAAGCAGTCCTCTACCAGATCGTTCAACACTTTCAAAGCTCCATGCAGTTGGGAGTCCACGCCGGATGCTACAACATTCATTACAGTCGGAAGAAGATCCTGCCATTCGTCTGGAAAGTCGTTCGTGGCGATCTTGCTGACGACCAAACTTGCGGCCGCCTTGATCTTTCGCTCATCTCGACCACTTAGGGATAGGTCGAGAAGTTGTTGCCGTATCTGAGCTTTCTTCCCCTCGTCTGTGTAAAGCTGGCCACCAAATTCATCGAAGTTGGTGGACCAGCATGCCAGAACGAAATTCTTCAGAACATACAAAGCTGCCTGACGAACGTCCAGTGGCACATCATTGTGTGCACCAATTGAGAGAAGACCAAGCGGGAAGTCCGGGTTTGCGTGTTGTTGCTTCAAATGCCTGGTGCGTGTCAGAAATGTTAGATGTGTCACGCGGTAGAGAGGTCGGGTCTTGGAACTCACCACTCAGCATTCTTACGAGTTGCCTCTTGAGGAGACTGCGTCTCGGTCAAGAGACGCAATAGCTGCTCCTCCATGGCTTCCAATCATCCGGCGTTCTCCAAGGGATCAAGATATCAAACGTCAGGAGCGACGCCCAGGCGTTCTTAACCCGCGTCTCAATTTGACAGATCGGACCAAGCGGCTTCGGAAGTGCTTTCAATCGGTGAGTCGTAGGTATTTGAAGATATCCGTAAGATACAGTAAGCCAGTAATTGCCTAGCTATACCGCTTCCGAAGCTGAGTGAGTCCGATGTTGTTGTTTGTCCTCAAACGATGAGAGTTTCCATCAAGATCTGCAGATTGACTCCGGCTTTGCACGTGTCAACGCGTTTGGCTTGGCATCACGGGCCGTCGCCGTTGCGTCATAAATCCCTGCACGCGTCCTTCCCAAACATTCAACTTCTCCAGCACCCTTGAAACCTCAACACAGACCTCAGAACAATAGAGACTGACTGGATCTGAGACGAGGATGCGGCATGGCGAATGATCAGCCAACGTTCCGGGCATTGGTCACGGCTTTCACGGACTTCTTGACAGTAGCGATTCATACAGTCCTCTACGAGCGCGGCATCTACCCTTCGACTTCCTTCATCTCAGCCAGAAAGTACAACTTTGCTGTACGCCAAAGCCGACATCCCAAAGTATGCGAGTGGATCAACGATGCAGTCAACGCGGTCGAGAATGAGTTACTAAAGGGCTCTGTCGGACGAGTGGCAGTCGTCATCTACAGCAAGCAGAACCAACCTCTGGAGCGAGTAGTGTTTGACGTGTCGCGCTTCCCACGCGTACCAGCTCCCGAGCTGGATGTGCCTTTAGAAAGGATCGAAGCCGATGGATCGAAGTCCAATATCCTGCCTTTAGTCGATCTTGAGGAGCAACTACGCGCCACCATGAGCAGGCTATCAAATTGCAGTGCCGGCTTGAAGGCATTACCGGCTGGCTGCACATTCACTGTGGCAATTGAGCTGAGGCCCGACGGAGAAGCTCCCACTACGCATCCTCAGCCATGGATACCAGCTGAAGTACAAAGCAGAGATAAGGGTAAAGCCCCTGCGTATCAGAAGCATACGAAACCAGTGAGAGCTGTAACAGCTGGTGAAATGTCATTTGAGACTTGGATTGAAGAGCTGGATGAGAAAAGTGTCTCCGGCTTCAGCCAAAGCACATCTGGATGAGCCCCAACTAGCCGACTGCGGCATCGAAGATCGCGTACACGCCCTGCTGAGACGAGCCGCCTTCACTTTGCTCCGGTGGGGCCTTACTGTCCACCCACATGCGATAATACTCAACGCCTGCGTGCTGCCATCCGAGGTCGTCAAACAGCTTCACGGCATCAGCATTCCCTCCCCAGACCTCTGTTACGAGACTTCCATCGCTGGCAATCTTCTCCTCTGGCCACTCATTCATGGCTTCGTGTGGTAGAGGCACCTTCTTGATGGTCGATGGTGTTGCTAGCTTCATTGCAGCAATCAGCACAGCATTGGCTGATGCTGCGTCATCGGCGTAGATTGGGCCAATTCGAATTCCTCCAGAACAGCGTCGGGTCAAAGCCCAGGCCTGCAACTCGTTCAGCAACTTTGGGTTCGCCATCGAGACAACAGCCACACCATCCACGTCAGGCCGGTTGAACATGTGCTTGTCACTCCACAGGTCCGGTCGTGCGAAGCCGGTGTATTTCATCTCGTGTTCAGCCAGTAGTTTTTGTGGCACGTTCCGGATGCTCGTAAGGATGTATCCAGAAGGCACAATCGCATCCGGGACAGGCTCTTTTGCCATCAATGGACGGATCATGATGCGTATGGTACCCAACGGCGACGATACAAACTTTCTCCGCTCATCTGATCCGTACTGAGTGAGGCTTCAGGACCACGCGACTTCGGTTGGACTTACAAGTGGCCTTCTGCTCCTTGACACCATCCAGACCCTTGAATCTCGTTCCACTTCTCTGGAAATCCTGCTCGGCGGCCTTGAACAGCTCCCGTCCCATGCCTTTGCCACGGTGCTTCTCATCGATGATGAACATGCTGACCCAGCCGGTAGAGTTCTGGTTGATCACTGCAGAAACATGCCCGACGGGCTTGCCCGATGACTTCTCGACCAACAAGATCATGCCATATCCGCTGCTCGGATTCATATAGGTGTCAAGATCATAGTATCCACGGTTCTGTCTCCAATCAGCAATAGTCACAGCTTCGAGGCCAAATGTTTCATTCTGCGTACCCATCCAAGGACTTGCATAAAACCCCACCAGACATCTCTGAACTCGTCCGTGTTCTTGGCTGGGCGAATCTCGTACTTGTCGTCAGAGTAAAACACTGGACCTGCGGAAGCCATCGTCGCGGAGCGACGCGCGACCTTGAGACTTGGGCCGGTAGGTTGACATTCAAGAATGAAGTTCAGTGAGATGAAAGCGAATGGGGGATGGAGTCGCGTGAGTCAGCTTTGGAATCGCGCCTTCCTTTTCATATGGCGGCTAACTTTCAGCGCCAAGCCACCCTTCACCGACTGCAGTCAGCCGCTTCAGCATTGAGTGTAACAACGAGCCCTCCTTGGATGTATCTGGCATTGGACGCGGCCGACGGTCAGGCATAAACCGGCGTCCATTGGTCTGCTTTCTGCTATACTAAGATTGCAGGTGCCAATCTGCAAAGCACCCCGCTGTGGAGTGGTCTAGTTCGAATCCTTCAGCGATCGTGCATATCAAGATGTCTTACAACTTTACCATCCTTCATGGCGTGGCATTTAGGTCATATTTCCGCCAGCGTGTTAGAACTGCACACCATTGCAGAGCGCTCCATCGGCAGTCAAGTTGGTTCCGCTGATGAAGCTGGCTCGGTCACTCGCCAAAAATACGACAGCTATCGAACAGCATCAGCAACAATACAAGAGAGATCCACGTTCATACATACCATCGGCAATCTCCTCAGGCTTTCCCATCCGGCCCATTGGATTCAGAGCCATCTGGCCCTTGAAGAAGTCTGGCATATTCCTCTCGATATCACCCCAAGCGCCGTCCTCGAAGTAGATGTTTCCTGGACTCCTGTCAGCTCAACCACAATTCACCACTGCCCTCAGAATCTGTTCAACACATACCAGGACTCAACGTATTAGCCCTCACCCCCTTCGGCGCCAACGTCTTCGCCAATCCCGCCGTATACCTTATCAGACCCGCCTTCATAGCACCATAAGGCCCAGCACCCGTAAAGTCCACGTCCCGACCAGAAACGGAGGAGATGTTCACAATGTTCCCCTTCACTTTCTCGAGATGAGGAAGTGCAGCTTGAATCAAATAATAAGTCCCCATTAAATCCGTCCGGAACGCAGTCTCCCAATTCTCCACAGAATCCTCGATGCTCAGCGAAGAAACATTCGCCACGACCACATTGATGCGCGAGGATTCTTTCGCCACAGAAGAGACCCATTCGTCGATCTTCGACTTCTGCGTAACATCAACGACGGCCCCGATGGCTTTCGCGTCGGGGAAGTCTTTGGAGTATGTCTCATTCGCGGCTTTGACGTCTGCGGCTGTGCGGGAGCAGAAATGGACTGTAGCGCCTTCTTTTAGGAAGGAGCGGACGATGCTGCGGCCGATGCCTTTTGTTCCGCCTATGTTTTCTCGTCAATATCTATCTTGAAAAGTATGAGACGACGATTGGTGATACGTGCCTGTGACGAGCACGACTTTCTTATCGAGGCCGAGATACATTTTGCCGGAGGATCTGCTTGTCTTTGGGGAATAGGTGACGTTTGGAGTTATGGGTTGTGAATCAAGAGTAGTAGTATCAATAATGGTTCGTATGTACAAGGCTGAAATCGGATCGGGTCAGAAAGAGCAATATCTTTCTTCGTTCGGTCTGTACCTTGCAGCTACGTCAACAGGGTGGAGTAGAGCTTCCCTGGCTGTGCGGTTACGTAACTGGCAAGGCAAGGCTACGATGTTGCTAGATTCTCAAGACAATTGAGCAGAGAAGTCTGTTGTGTTTGGGGCCATTTTCTTCGATGTACTACCTCTGTATATGTAGACATGGTCGTTATCGTTCTCAAGGCTTCCCGTCATGGGCGGCTTCGAAGGATTCGCGGGCTTCACGTGAGGGTCTCTCAGAGGCCATCAAGGGTCTTCGGACGTAAGACACTTTGTTGCTGCAAATGCTGAATTGATATTGGATATCTCGAACATGGTCATGAAGTCGTTCAGACGTATCTGTACAATGTGATGGATCTCTCTCTTTCGTTCCGATCTCGAGAACGAGCCTTTCTCCGTCTTGCCTCGCCCTCTACCGCCTCTATTTGAGCACGATGATCAACAGCACCAGTATGATAATCAGTATGGCAATCGTAAGCCAATTCCAATTCTCTTTAGCCTTCCTCGAAATCGTCCCCAATCTCTTCTGCGCCCCCGTCAACTGATTCGAATGCCGGTCTACTCCTCTTTCCACATCGTCCAACAACTCCACCTGTTCATCCAGCTCGTTCCCTATTTGTATACCCAACATCCTCTGTCTGCCTATACTCTCCCCTAACGTATCTAATTGCGCATCTTGATCTTGGAGGACTTGTTTATGATAGGCGTGAATTTGTTGATTATCCATATTATTCTGGTCTGGGGCTTCGGGCTCGTCACGATAGCGTTCTTGATCGGAGAAGAGGGCTGTGCGGTTGGCGGTGTCATCTTCGTCTTCAGGGTTGTCGCGGAATCGGACATTTTTGTTTCTTTGGCTGCCTATTTGGCGCCCGGGTCGCGATTGTGCGGCGGCGAAATCTGATGCTAGGGAGGGGTTGTTTGGGCTCGTGACTTCTGCGGAGGGAGGCGCTGAGCCATGGAATTGGGAGTATAGTTCCTCGTATTGTTTTCGTAAGCGCGCGAGGTCGGAATTATCGTCTTCGGGTTCGTCGAGATCTTGTTGTTGGCTTTCGAGTGTTTCGATGCCATCTTGCAGTTGTGATAAGGAGCGCTGGATATGGCTGTCTTGCTTGTTCGGTTCGAGATTCAGGCTTATGGCTCGTTGGCGCTCGAGGAGCGAAAGCTTGAGGTGGTCGGCCAGCAGGAATAGCTGACGCGGTGAGGTTGACATGGTTGCTGTTGTACGGCGTTATTGTTCTCGTTTGAAGACGTATGCGGGCGCTCAAATATAGAAGCATGGGCGCTGGTTATGGTGGTGCCTGCATGCGGTCGAGAAGGTGAGATGATGGGGCCGATGCGCTGAGTTTGAGGGAGCGCGAGTCGTGTTCGTTTCTTCGTTATTCCAGACAGAAGCCTCCAAGCAGGCGGGATGCTTCACATGCGGATGTTTGTCTGAGCTCACGATCCGGTCTTTCCTGAGATGAAGCCAGCAGTGATGTGAGTGAATGTTGTTTTCATGGTGCCTAAGGAAGACGACTTTATGTCCCTTCCGAGCCGACGATGGCGTCGATGCCCAGCGCTTTCTGGCGGCAGAGAGTGGTTCGCGGGGTGATGGCACGTGCGCATCTTCGACGATCAAGGATGCTCCCAGCCCATGACTTCCACCTTTCAGTGCACGAGCACGCTGTTTCGGTTTCACCACGTCCACCATTCCAAGTCAGCCACCTCCAACAGGGACCCTCGAAAGAACAATAGCCCTGTGATTTGAACAACGCGGCCGTGTTGGCAGCTCTCCGCGAGAAGGCATACTGTGCTGCACATCACAGGAGGCATCGCACGCAAGAACAAAGCAAGGAGGCTGGAGTCCATAAGCAGAACGAGCTCGCGTAGCCGCTGCATCCTCCAAACATTGATCGCTATCCGGGATCTCACGTACGGCATCTCGCATAGCCAGGGGCCAATCCGTGCAGGCGTGCATCTTCCTTAATATCCATACTTCTTCGTTTGAACAGGCCTGAATCCAAAGTCCAGACCGCTTCTCCGGTATATATACCTACTGCACCTCTCCGTCGCGAAGCCGCACTGCGATCGACCCTAGGATCTGTATGAGACGCTCAGTCGGGACCTCTGTCATTGTAGTGCGCCACTACTGCGAGTAGCAGTACTTACATCTCCACCATGTCAAGATCACCCCGCGAGTTCTTCAGATCAAACCGGAATTCTGGCTCTCACTCCACCTTCTCTCAAGCACACAGGCGAACGACTTCATATGGAGGCAACTCACTCCAGCCGCAGCCTTCCGAGATTCCACAACCTCAAAGAAGTCTGTCTACAAGCAGAAACATGGCGTCCAGCAGCACATCCGCCCAAGTGACCATGCGGGGTATGGAGAGGCTGGAGAAGCGTAGGACCATGGAGGAACGGAACTTCTTGAAATCGAAAGCGAGATCACAGAACCTCAATCCGCCCGTGGACTTGCGATTGCTGGATTATGTCACAGCCTACGATGATAATCTCATGTGCCCGATATGCCGATGTCCATTTGTGGATCCCATAATACTCACTGAATGCGATCACTGCTTCTGTCGAGACTGTATACGCCAGACCTGGACCACTTCAAGCAGCTATAATCCTCTTGGACCTAAAGGCGACTGTCCATCATGTCGAACGCCAGCAAGACTTGGACCGCGATCAGCCACGAGTAAGATCCTCAACAACATTCTCGATGATATGATCGTGAAGTGTCCCAAAACAGATGAAGGCTGCAAAGCTCAGCCGAAACGTGGAGACATACAGGATCATATGAACATCTATTGCGGATATGCTTTGGTTGAGTGTCTGGACGACAAATGCGAGTTGCCGGTGCGACGGAAGGACTCCACCCAAGGCTGTCTGCACTACCCTGTCAGTTGCTTGGCTTGCCATGAGGAGATGCAAATATGTCATTTGGAGATTCACTGGACATCTACATGTCTGGATCGAGAAGTGCTTTGCGATCTTTGCGCAACGAAGGTGTACTACCGCGAGTTGGGTGATCACAAGGCCAAGCTCTGTCCTGCCACGAGTGTACCATGTCCGGGGCAAATGCTAGGATGTACTACACGAAGTATGAGGTCTCAGATCGAGACTCACGCGAAGACCTGCACGTTTGCAAAGATGGCACCCATGTTCACGGCCATGAAGGATCGCATGGACGAGCAGGAGACTGCCCAGAAGCAGATGAGCCGGAAGCTGGAGGTGTTAGAGAGTGGCTATTCCGCCATGCAGTCAATACTCTACCCTGGATTTGACGACCCGGACAAGACCAGCGCAGATCCGAGCTCAATACCGCTGCTTCGCGGCCATGGTGGGAGTAGCTGGACCCTCGGTGCCGATGCTGTCTCACCTCTCGAAGAAGCCGAACTTCCATTCGCCTCCCTCTCCGACTCACCTAACAATACACGCTCCCAACACACTGCTATTCATGACCATCCTTCTCGCCCAGTACCAGAAGCACCCGGCCCTCGCCCCACCGACATTCCAGACCCCTACAGCGTCGACTTCGACCTCACATCTCCCTTCCCACCCCCAGCAACCAACGGCGGGCCCTACGTCTCCCCTCTCCACCACCTCCTTTCCATGCACGAGTCCCTCCGCGACGAAATGTCCCGTGTCAACACCGCTCTGCAAGAACTCGACGGCCGACATTCGATGCAGATCCTGAACGAAAACCTCCGTACGCGAGAAGAAATCACATACCTCGGTGCACAGGTCGCAGGATTGAGTAGGCAGGTCCATTGGTTGACTTCTGCGCAGCTGCAAAGACAGAGTCGGAGTGGGACGCCAGGGGCTGCTGGGAGTTCGGGCGATATGGCTGCTGCTGGGCCAAGTGTAGAGGCGGCGATTAATAGTGCTGTTAGAGGGGCGGCGAGGATCGTTAATGCAGGGAGGGACGGGATGGTTATGAGGAGAGGGGCTAGTGAGGAAGGGAGAACGAAGTTGTGAGCCAAAGGATGGTGTATGTCTTTACCGATGGATGTGCCTCGTCTATTTGATCATTTAGCGAGGAGTCTCGGCTTCCAGGCATCGAGTCAATATCGTGATTTCTCGAATTTTTGGAAAGAAAAGATGTCCAAATTATATGCTATCGAGAAAAAAGCTGTCACCAAACTCTCAACAACGGTTTTCTCTCCTCCCCCTCCTTCGCAACACCGCCTCACTTCTTCCCATTCCCCTTCCCCTTCTCCTTCGGCGGCGGCAAAAACACATTCAACACCTTCCTGGGGATCTTCTTAAATTTCACCCCTTCCCAAACACCCACAATCTCCCCCTCTTGCAATATAAACACATCACCCTTCAATACGCTTTTATCAGCTGGATCTGTCCTCATCTGGACGTAGTTCCTCATGCCCGTGCGAGGGTCTGCGAAATCGTTGACAGGAGAAGTAGGCGTCGCGGGCGCTGAGGAGGTTTGGATGGCTGAGGAGCTGTGACTAGCCGCCGAGGGAGATGGCGAAGACGCGCGGGCGATGTCGTCGGGGCGGAAGGATGGAGATAACTTGAGGGAGGTTATACCGGCGTTGATGAAAGCGTTTTTGTCCTTGTCCTTTTCGACGGCGTTGCATACGAAGCCGGAGATGTGGCATGAGCCGTCAATGTAGTAGGGACCGGTGAAGTCACTATTCGGTTCGATGTGTTTGAAGTCGACTGTGGAACAGGCTTCTAGCGTTTCTTCATCAAACACAACTTCGGACATGTTTTGGTATTTGGCCGAGTATTGCACGAATGATTCGAAGAGTTTGTACGCTCCGCTTCGTTGGACGAGGCGGACGGTATTGTTGTTTTCTTTGATGGCTCGGGTGTGGAGGTTTGAGATCCGGGAGAGGAGGAAAGGTGTCATGTGGGACCAGTCTGCAAGCCATTGGGCGGAAGATTCGAATTTGACGATGCAGTGGCCGCATTCTTGGAGGCGGACGCCTTGGGGTGTGATGCTGTGGAAGGTGCATTTGATCTCGTCCGTTGGAGGTTGGCTGTCTCCAGTGGTTTCAGATGTTTTCGGGGATGGGGATGCAGGTCTGACCACAGTCTCCATCTCGACCCAGAGCTGATCGATCTTCTCCGGCTCCTTAACGACGAGCGGTTTGTGGACTTGGAGGTCGTAGACCGCAATCCCAGGTGGTTCGATATCTTGGCCGTGCTTGGTTTTGTAGATGTGCTTCGCGACAGTGACGGCCATATCCGAGTAGAGCCCCGATGGCGTCAAGACGCAATCATTGCACTTGTGGTTCATGACGATTGGGACAAGTTCGCGATCTGCCAGACATGATCGGATGATGATCTTGGAGATGGACAGTTTGTCGTCGAAGACTTCGCTGACGAGCTGCTGACAGGAGGGCGAGAGTCGTCTCATTTCGCGTTTGGTAGAGGGGGATTGGGGAGACGTGATCGTGGTAGTTTCAGTAGACATGATGAATTCGCTCGTTGTGCAACGGGTGCCGTCAGCTCGGTTTGTAAAGGCTTATGGCCACTTGTAAAGTTGACAGCCCGGGCATGCTGTATATATCATTCGTTCGATCTGCGTGTGAGATGGGAGTTGGTGCGACGCCGTTCCTGCATGTTGCCAAGAATAGCAGATACGTATAGCAAAGGTGCATCCGCTGCGAAGTTGTGGCCGAAGTTGCAGCAACCCACCGGCCACAAAACTCAAAGTGAGTCCATGTGAGTCCATTGCGGTACCATTATGAGATGATATGCGAATACCTGGCAAAGGAGTGTGGCCTGTTGTTGACTTCGGCGCCGACGTTACATCCAGAGTCGGCGCTGTTGTTGGGCTTGGCGCCGAATCCTACCGGACATGATCCTTCCAAGGTGGCTTCAGCAGTTCAGCTCGTCTCACGCTGACTATCTCTCTGCGAGTCTGAGGGAATTCGGCAACTGCTTGTGCAGCGTCGGCGTAGTGGAACGGCGCAGATATGAAATTGCCAGACCTTTGCACCAAACGCCTCCATCGCCAAGTAGACTGAATCACTACGGACCTTCAGAGTTCAATTTATCGGCCTCCAGTAACATCAATGAATGACCCGGTCACATACGACGAAGCAGGTGACAACAGCCAGAGTATGGCTTCGGCAACTTCGTCTGCCTCGCCTGGACGTCCGAGCGGTGTCTGGTTTCCCAGTCGATCGACTCGTCCAGGATCGCCAGACGTTTTGTGTATTTCCGTCTTGATGATACCTGGTCTGACTGCATTAACACGCACTTCCTGCGGTCCGAGTTCTTTTGACAGTCCCATTGTGAGAGTGTCCGTGGCAGCTTTTGATCCAGCGTAGTCCACGTACCTAATTCATGTCTTAGTATCAAGCTTGAAGGTGTAGGGTGTTCTTACTCGTTTGCTGAGCCCAGCCGCGAGGCTGCGGAAGACACTATCACGATACTTCCCCCTTTACCACCGCGGTCTACTGACATGCGCCGTGCAGCTTCTCTGGCGCACAGATAGGCTCCGAGAATGTTCGTGTCAAAGACGCGGCGGAGCCGTTCGACGTCCATATCAGCGAGAGGCATTGAAGGGGCAGTGATACCAGCATTGATGACCAGCCCATTGACCTTGCCGTATACCTTTTCCATAGAGTCGAAGAGCTGAGCTACATCTGGCTCATGCTGTACATTGCCGTGAAGCGCTATAGCAGTGCCTCCTGCTAGCTTCACCTCGTTCACGGTTGATCTTGCCGCCCCAGAATCACGCACATAGTTGACACCTACGCTCCAGCCTCGTTTGCCAGCGAGAATCGATGTGGCTCTCCCAATGCCACGGGAGGCTCCGGTCACCAGTAGGTTGAAATGAGGCGCCATGGTGAGGAATACCAATTGAGCAGATGGTTTCAGAAATGCTCGTGTGCCGTACTTGGAGGAAGAAGTATCAACAATGGGCATGTCAAGGCGGTTGAGCACCGAGACAGCAGTAGATGGGATGAGTCAATGTTGTTGTCTGTTGCTTGCTCAGGATCGGTAGAAGGGAAAGCGGAGATAGAAGCGCACATAGTCTCATCTTTCACACCTTGGCACGACGCTAAACCCCTTCGGGGGCGTTGTTCCTGGCGTTATTGTAGACGCTCACTCATGGGAGCAGCTCGTGGAGCTTGCGGAAAGATAGGCTAAAGAAAGAGACATCAAACAGAACGTGGTCGACAAGAGGAGTAACGTTGGGCAGATTTGTGAACTCGATCTAGTGAAGGCACTGAACTTGGCAATGCGCAGCTGCTGGCCACGTACATACGTATATACTGTAGTAGGCAGTCTCGTGGCATCTCGAGTCCGCTTTCTCAACCGACACGATGGCGTACTAGACAGTCCTCGTGATCAGCTTTCCGTCTCTGACTGTGTAGCATCCGTGGATCGGGTTTCTGCTCTGGTTAGGACTCGATGGAACCGAGAGAATCCAATGTGAAGAAGCAAACCCCTTTCTCAAATGCTTACCTCCATCACGGAATTAGGCAATCACATTGACTCTATGTCATTCCTCCCACCTTGAGCATCTCCACAGCTGAATTGAATTCGCCTTTCCATGATCCTCCAATGATACGTCCTAGCTTCAAGCCCGACACTGATGGGAAATCTCGGCTAGCAAAGCGTTCGGTTATTGTCTCTTCATCTGCATCGCCATATGGAGCGCTGCCATTCTCAAGCTCATAAAGCGCAGAGCCCAATGCAAACAGATCGGAAAGAATCGAGCTGTCTTCCGAGGGTTCACGAGGCATGAAATGGCTGGGGTTTTCCATACCAAGAGCTTTCTCGCTAGGGAGACCAAGGGCGAGGCATTCGTCATAGCCAGATGCATTGAAGTCGCTGAGCCGAGCATTCATTTTCGAATCGAGAAACCACTGCTCAAGTCTGATATCGGAGTGTCGAATGCCTTTGCTGTGAATGTATCGTACCGCTTCGATCATTTGCCTGGCCCACTCTCGTAGATGCGTCGCACCATTAGCCGCCACATAGCTCTTCAGGTTGCCAAAGCTATAGCACTCTAGCGTAATCATATCCCTTGTCGGACTTATGTACAGGCAGTTGGCAATACGATCGTGGTGTCCAAGGATCCTGTATACATTGGCCTCGATAGCTGCAGCTTTTGCATTTTCTTGGGTAATTTCTGGTTCTTCGTCTATGCGCGGAATTTTGATGACCACCTGGCCCAAGCGGTACGTAGAAGACGACGCTCCGATCATCAAGAGTTCCATGTCAAGTCCTTGGTGAAGATCTTGCGTTGTCTGCATCTCGAGCTAGCAGATGGTAGACTCCTGTATTTGATTGAACTCCATGAATGATGATGACATTGGTCAGGGTCAAACCTGGACAGGGCATCAATTATCACAGTCGGTTAGCATACAGTAGCTCGTCTTCAGGCGATAGGATGTGATTTGTAGGTCAATGTTGTTGTCTATTACTTGCTCAGGATCGGATCGGAATGAGAGAAGGCGCACGTGCCAATGGTCCGGGCTCATCCGAGACTTCACGTTTCTAACGCGACGCGACTTTCTGTACACTTTCACACCACGCTGTTCATCTGTGAAGTCTCCTCGAATTCTCTCTTTATCTACAGTGAGAATGCGCGAGCTGTGCACGCTGTACGAGTCTTAAGATCACGGTATGGAGATCCGGGAGGATTTGCCGAGGTCGTGCAGCCCTGATTGTTAAGCCGTTTCGTTTACCCAATGCCCTGAACTCTCCCTGATCATTATTCATCTGAGGTGCATGTATATCCGTACATCCACAAACAGCACAGCCATATTTGAAGCGTCTTGAACCGCTCAGAAGATCCTGACCACAGCATTGCGGGCACCTCGATCACGACCATGGCACCCATCAGTTACAACGCGCCCGTCGAAGGCGTGCCATACTTCTCACCCCAACATCAGACTTCTCCTGGCACTCCATTCGATCCTAACGCGAAGATGCCGACTCTGTTCCAACCACTCACAATTCGGGGCAAGACTCTGAAGAACCGAATCGTTGTGGCCCCAATGTGTCAGTACTCAACAGCTGACAGTGGCCCTCAAATCGGCGCCTTGACTCCTTATCACATCGCCACACTAGGGCATTACGCACTCAAAGGCGCGTCTTTGATCTTTATCGAAGCGAGCGGAGTCCAGCCGAATGGGCGAATCTCGCCGAACTGCCCTGGCGTCTGGAGTGACAGCCAAATTGACGGAGTCAAGGCAGTCGCCGACTTCATCCACGCTCAAGGCGCTCTCTGCGGATTGCAGCTCGCTCATGCCGGTCGCAAAAGCGGCACGGTCTCTCCATTCATTGCGGCTCGCTCTGGAAAGCGAAGCCTTCGTGCTACCAAAGCCAATGGCGGCTGGCCGGATAATGTAGTGGGTCCATCAGGAGGCGAGGATCAGACTTGGGACGGATTGCGAAGCGACGACCCAAACGGTGGCTACTATGCTCCTCGTGAGCTGACAGTGGACGAGATCCATCAGTTGGTTCAAGATTGGGCAAGCGCTGCAGTTCGATGCGTTCGCGCTGGAGTCGATGTCCTTGAGATCCATGGAGCTCACGGGTATCTTATCCACCAATTCTTGAGCCCGATCAGCAACAGGCGCACGGATCAATACGGAGGCTCATTCGAGAATCGCACCCGGTTGGTCAGAGAGATCATCCAGGCCGTTCGGGCTGTCATTCCCAGCAGCATGCCTCTCTTTCTTCGAGTGAGCTCTACCGAATGGATGGATGAGACCGAGATTGGAAAGCGTCTCGGCACATGGGATGTAAACGACACTATTGAACTCGCAAAGATCGTCTCCGACCTTGGAGTAGACCTACTGGACGTATCGTCGGCCGGCAACCATCCAGAGCAGCGGATCACCGCATTCGACACAAAGGACTACCAGATCAAAATCGCTAAACAAATCCGCCATGAAGTGAAGGCCGCGAACAAGAAGCTCCTCATTGGCGCTGTTGGACTCATCACTGAGGCCGAGCAGGCTCGTGACATTGTGGAAGATCCGGACAGTATCAAGCAGGAAGCTGAGGTGGCAAAGCAAATGACAGAAGCTACGAACAGCAAAGAGCCAATGGCAGATGTCATCTTGGTTGCCAGACAGTTCATGCGTGAGCCGGAATGGGTCTTGAAGGTGGCATGGCGATTAGGCCTTGATATCGCATGGCCTTCCCAGTTCTTGCGTGTTCGATTTCCCAAACTTTGATAATAGACAGATATAGCTTATATCACATAGATGTAGAAGAATCTCACTGTGTCTACTCGAAGTGACCTTCTCGAGGTCTGCGAACCAGAAGTTCCAGCCATTGACGATCAGCGGGCCCTTCCCGCCTGCAAGCCACCCAAAGCTTGGTCGAAGAGCTTGCCATATTCGATCGAAGCCGGCGATTTCTTTTCACTACGTCAACCCCGCTATGTTTTCTTGATCAATCAATGCATGCCGCTGGAGCCACTGAGAGCGGTGGCGTCAATATATTCCTTTCCAAATAGCCGCGAGCCCAGCATAAGTAGTACATCGAGGCTTTCTAATGGTACTTGGAGCTCAAACTAGCCTAGATGCATAGCCGCGGTCGTATGCTCGAGGAAGATTTGGCACTGTACCTGCAGCCACGACGATCACTGGCCTCTCGTGCTCAAGAGCCGCACTTTGAGGCGTTCGCTCTGCCCTACGGAGATACCTAAAGTGGTCAGAATGCGGAGAAATCACATCGACGAAGAAGTAATGTGAACCACGAGCCATGGCAATTGCGGCATCTCGCAGATGCTATATTCTCGCACTTGCTCTGCCAGACCTTTTGTCGACTTTACTAGACGGCTGTCACCTAAGGTCAACACACGATGCTCTCACAACTCGCTCTGCCTCTGCTAGCGGTGGGCGCTTTCGCGTCGCCTGTTCTTGAAGATCGCCAAAGCGGGAAGTTCACTTTCTACTCTCTGCCAACCGAGCTTTCGGGTCCTTGTGACTTGGCACAAGGTCCAGATGGAGCTCTATGGGGAGAAGATATCCTGGTGAACAGAATCTTCCGCGTTGATCCAAATACTGGCCGCACGACCGACTATCCAATTCCCTTCACGACCCCGGCCACCAACACGACCATCCCTGGGCTGAATAACCAATTGATCCAGGATCGCACGGCATTTTCGTGTGCTATTCGGTAAGCATTCGCAAAGGCTATGCGCCGACTCTATCTGACCATATGTAGCTCGGCTGCGGACGGGAATTTGTACGCGGGCAATGGCGACCGTAACCAACTTGTCCGGATCAATCCTACCACGAAGAAGATCGATGTTTTCGGCCCGGTGAACCCGACAGGCAACCTGTTTCCATTTAATGATCTGTACTCCGCCTCAAATGGTCTCTACATCACCCAGACAACTGGCAACACCTTCCAGTTCTACTCATTCAAGGACAAGACCTTCACGACCTACAACGTGCCGACTCCGGCTGCGCTTCCTCTAGGCGTTTACGTTGGCTCTGACAAGAAGGTGTACATTCCAGAGCTCATTGGAAACAAGATCTTGGTGAGTACTCAGTCATTGTTAGTCAAGCCTTTTGGCAGACCCGCTAAGATTTGCAGATCTTCAACCCAGCCGACAAATCGATCAAAGAGTACCCACTGCCAGAGCCTCTCCAGGGCCCAGCCGTGACCCGTGCCGAGTACAAGGGCTGGGTTTACTTCTCCCTCTTCACAGGCAACGGCATTGGTCGCATCAACATGGCAAACCCAAGCAACATCCAACTCTTCCACACCAACCAAACCGGAGGATTCGGATCCGTAACCACCAATCCCGACAAGAATGGCGCTGTATTCCTCACATTCTTCACTCTGAATGTGATTGCTCGCTTCGATACCACAAAGCTCACATTCACCTACATTCCGTTCCCGAATACGCTGGCGTCTGCTGGTGCTAATGGAGGTGAGTCAAGCAGAAAATCTCTCTCTAGACACCGACATGCTAATAACAATCTAGTGACTGGCGATCTTCCACCTTATGTCGACATCTCCGCGAATGTCGGTCCAGGGAATAATCTGTGGTTTGGAAGTATCTTGTACAACGCGGTCGGAAAGTACGCTCTGGGCCCAGGAGAGTGATCCGGTCCGGCATGAACGTGAGGAGGGCCAGGACAGGAAAATGTGAAAGGGACAACCGATTGAGCGATGTTCTTGTCGTTCGAGACTCGAAATCAGTGGCCGACCATTCGCGATGTAATTTTGGCATCTTCGGCGATAGCAGAATCTGTTTCCGTACTGGCCGTTCATTGCTCTCCAAAAACCGCGAGTATTGTGGTCTCTCGGTCGATAGAATCACCTCGGACGCAAATGCGATCATCGCAGGAGGTTGGTGACTGTGACATGTGTGGCGTCGGAGGTAAGCTCCATCTCCAGCTGGTGCCTCAGGCGCACTTTGAACGCACGGGCCCCGGCGCGCTGGATTCCTGCCCCGTTCGCCGTTCGTCGTGCACCCTACTACATGCTACGACCCTTTCTCATGCCTTTCGGACGCGAATGCGCTCCATCGCGACCAATGGATCATCACAGCCAGCCAAGACGGCCAACAAAGATTGGACCTGAGCGTTCTCAGCTCAAACGCACCTTGCCGTACGGAGGACTTAGGGCGTGACCTCATCTATCGGCCGAGAATGAATGCCAGACTCTGGGTCAAACAACCACGGCCCGATACATATAATGCTCCAGTAGAGCCCTCCATCAGCTGCTCCTACAACTACATGATCATTTATCTTGAATGAATACCCTCAAGAACATCAAGTCCACCGTCACGAAACACCTCCCACCTAACAAAATGGCTTCCAAGAAACTCAACGTCTTCATCACCGGCGCCAACACCGGCCTCGGCCTAGAAGTGGTCAGGGCGCTCTACAAGTCTGACAAGCCATACGAGATCATCGTCGGCAGCCGCAGCCTCAAGAACGGCGAAGAAGCAATCTCTACAGTAAAGAAAGAAATCTCCTCCAGCTCGAGCAGTCTCTCCGCAGTGCAGGTGGATGTCTCCTCTGACGATTCTATCACGCAAGCACGCGACACTATCGCCTCCAAATTCGGCCATGTCGACTGCCTCATCAACAACGCCGGCGTGTCCCCCGACGCCGCTCTTCAGCAGGGCAAATACGGTCTCCGTCAAGCTTGGAATCTAGCTTGGGATACCAACGTCTCTGGCACAATGGTCCTCACCCATGAATTTGTACCTCTCCTGCTCAAATCTTCTGATCCTCGCTTGATGTTCGTCACGAGTGGGACATCTGCATTGAGCGAGACGGAGAACTTCGACTATCCACCTTTGGCGAGATTGAACCAGTCTCCAGAGGCGGGGTGGCCGAAGGGAGAGAAGCCGAACCCGGTGATGATCTATCGTAGCTCAAAGACCGGACTGAATATGGCTATGAGGGAGTGGCATAAGGAGCTGAAGAATGATGGTGTGAAGGTCTGGGCCATCAGTCCTGGATTCCTTGCGACTGGTCTTGGCAGTGTGGGCGTTGATAAGTTGAAGCAGGTGAGTCGTCTGCGTTGTAAAGACATATGAGGCATTGCTGACTTGTAGTAGATGGGCGCGAGAGATCCTTCTGAGGGCGGTGAGTTCATCAAGGATGTGCTGCAGGGTAAGAGGGATGAGGACGTCGGCAAGATTATCAGAGCCACCATGATCCAGCCATGGTAATGAATCTATGGAAATCAGGTAGAAGAATTTGATGGCATTGGCTAACTCGCTCTGTTCTATAATCTGGTTCCAAACACTTCCTCCCCAGACGGCATTTCTCTCATACCTTCGAGGGGCATGCAGAACAGGCTGTAATGATGACGACCTTCTCTTAACGTTTGCTTTCCAGAGATTCCCAGCTTCTCGAAACATCCCGCCTCACAGTCATCTCATTGTTCCCGTTTATTCAATGTCTACTTAAGTAACACTGACCGAAACCAGACTTGCAAACTCAGAAGCCAGGACAGAGCATTTACAAAATGACACAACTCGAACATGAAGAGAATCAGTTCTCAGTGTCGACTGACTACAACATACTCTACCTCCTCAACCAATACTTCCCACCCCCAAAACCCCCACCCGGCAAGTCAGAAACCTCCCTCGCAAACGAAGACCGAGAACGACGAGCGAAAATCCACAGCATTCTGAGTGAAGTCAAACAACAGCGAGGCGAACACATGAATTATTCCGAAGATCAGTTGTATGAAATCTACCGAGATCGATTTGTGGAAGACAAGAAAAATCCACACAAAGCGTTCTGGTACAATATTGAGAGACCAAATATGAAGGTCCCGACGGATGATACACCGGAAGAGGAAGCTGTGTTTTATCGAAGGCGGGCGGAGATTTTTGAGTGTGCGGCGTTGAGGTGTATTGAGCTGCCGGAGTGGCCGGGACATGCGAGGGTGCAGGGGAAGGATCTTTTGGAGGGTGGTGCAGGTGGGGAGAATGATGGAGGGTCATAAGGAGAACATATTCTGTCAAGGTGGTGGGCAAGGGACGGTGGTTCTTGATGTAATTTTCTGGATCCTTGTCGCTCCTGCTCTCTACAGTGACAAGAAGTGAGGCGTTCCATTACGCGAATGCACATCGAAACGACAAACGACCGTTCACAGAGTGTCCGTTCTGCAACACATCGATCTCGACAAGGTAATGATACTGGATCATTGCGTCTACAACGTCCTCGAAGTACCCAGAGCGCTGATCGATGCCACTTCGCGCACCATACTCAGCTGCCATTGAGCTGCGCTTGCCTCATGTGATGTGTCCGTTGTGATTCTTGCTGATGTTGTGGTTCTTTCTGACGTCGTGGTATCGATTCAGACTGAGCGGCGTTACTGTTGTTGATGACATCTGCAGGTCCATTTGTTGTGATGGATTCGAGTGATGATGGACTCCGACTGAAGTAGAGTACCAGTAAGTCATTTGCCACATTTATGGTCGGTAGTTACTTACAAAACCGCAGCTTCAAGATCGATATTGTTTGGCGAAGTTCGACTCGTAGCCTGTCGACGTTCATGGTATTTCCAGTATAGTGCAATAAGTGCGACGGCCAATGATGCTGTGGCCAGCAAGACTGCTGTAGCATTGAATAAGACATTCTGCAATGTGGACCCATCCTGGGCCTGGGGATGGGGTGAGGAAGTTGGAGTCGGAAATAGAGTTTGCGTGTGATTGGTCTGTGCGTCTGCGACTTTCACGCTCAAACTTGAGGCAGTCATCTTTGTTCAGATGAGTGAGGACTCTTGTCAGGAATTTTGTAGCAATTAAGATGGTTACTGTGTGGGTTGGTTGGACTGGTGTTGCGTATACCTCTATTGTCGTTGCGAACTTCAATCGACTTATATCTGACCCAGAGGATACTCCGTGTCTGTGAAGACATCTTTCTGCGCTACGCCGCGAACGAACGGTGTGGAGGCGAGCGAGGCGCAGTCAGCCAATGATCCGCTACGGATTTCACCTCGAAGCGTTTCGAGTCCCGCTCAGCCTGGGATAAGCCTGGGATAAGCCTCACCTCCACAGCTGTTCATTCGTTCACCTGACTGGCCAAAGACGCAAAATGCTATACGCACCCCAAAAGACGTGAGTTTGCTCGGCAGCCTCAGCAGTAGCATGCATCTAGAGCTCACCGAAAAGGGTTTGGTATTAGTTGCACAATGCCATCACACTCCTCACATTACTTCGACCGACCCTTGATCGGACCGCCAAGTGTAGGTCCGTCCGGTCAGAACACGCATTTTGCCTCATCATGGCTTCGGCCATCAGGCCAACATTGCCACGAGGTTTGCGGAAAGCCTGCTCGATGTTTCAGCCTTGTAAGGCACATGTTATTAGATGAGTAAATTGTAATGGACAGCCAACAAACCTAGTCCTTTTCTGTGCCTCTGGAGCCGTGCATTGTTCCGCTCTCGCAGACCTCAGCTCACCATGTCACGTCCCATCTCATGCATGGAGAAGTCTCTGACGCTTTTGTGAATGGCGGCAATGTGGTTATACAGACAATTCCATGTCCAATTGTAAGTATGAGTATGAGTATCAATATCACTATTGGTACAGCACAGACCTCCCTACGGATTCGGATATTCAGAAGCTGCTCAAATGAGCACAGGCCAACCCAAGGTCGAATGGCAGGCCAAGCCCGCAAAGACGAGTCTCGGCCACCGTACAGAAACGCCGGTTCCCCCTTTCTAGTATTGTCTTGTCGGATCCATGCATACCACTCCCGTCGTTTTTCTTCTCATTTCGTGAACTCCTGAGCCGGATGCAATTCGTGCTCCAAAAACCAAAACTCGCAATTAACGCAAAAATGATGCTAGCTGCTCGGATGTCGTTGTGCGTTGATCACATCCTCGACTTCTCCAACGCCTGCCGTCCTCTCTCAAATCGATCAGATGAGAAGCGACTCGCCCTTCGTGTCCGTACGGTGCGGGTCAGGCGGCGATATAGCTTCTTCACTGGGTTGATCAAGAGAACAATCAAGGTGGCGGCAAGCAGAGTGCCGAGGGCGATTAATGGCCACAACCATTCGAGCGCGATCATTCCATATCTACCGGCAAGTCACTGCTCCTTCTCGTAGCCTTCTGGCTTGGCCCATTTGTTCACGTCGTACCAGCGAGCCGTGCCTATTCAAGAATTAGCTTATGTACCTTATGTTAGTGGAGAATTGGGGTTTGAACTTACATGAGTAGCCATTCCAGTCAAAGTTATCCTTGGGGTTACAGTGGCACTTGTTGTCGAGTCTTTGTTGCTCGCCAGTCGGGCAATGTGTGAAGGGAACGTGGTAGTAGGCGATGTCGTTGAAGAAGTGGATCTCCTCGGTCTTGAGCATCAGACCAGCAGCGATAGAATGGACAGGTGCGTCACCCCAGCGCTCGTAGAAGAATCCACCATCCTTGTCGAGTACGTTGAAAAAGTCGGTATACGCCTTGCTTCGCAGCCATTCCAGGTTGCCAATTTCAAAGTTGGACCAAAAGTGGCAGTGGTTGTAGGTCTCACCACCATCGTCAGAGAGCCATTGCATACTGTTGCCCTCGGCGATGTGCTCAGGATGTTGCTGCATGAACTTCTTCACGCTGTCCCAGAGCGTTGGAATAGTCTCCACGTATTCGTACAGAGAAAGCACGAAGCTGTACTTCTTCTTGTTGTCGGCCATGTACTTGAACGGATCGTAAGAGATGTCGCAGTAGAGCTCGATGGATGGCTCAACTCGCCAGTACCATTCGTACTCGTGCATCAGCGGGTGCTGGAAGAAAAATCCAGACTCATATCGGCACATGTGCCTGTAGCTGATGCTGTCTCCATAGATGATCTTGCGCTCATGCATATCCTCTCTTACTTTCTTCGCCTTCTCTTGGTCAATCCATTCCGGAAATCCCCAGTGCTCTTTGTCAATTTTGCCGTAGCGGGCCTTGCCGGAAGTCAGGGCAGTGGTGACTTTCTTGAAGGTGTCGTCGAACTCGGCATCGTTCAGGAAGACCCAGTCGTAGTTGTAGTTGCGGTTGAAACGGTCCTCAACCTGTCTGATGGAGCGCGAAATCTCCCAGACATCGCTGTTTCGCGCAAGGGTCACAAATGTGGCGTTCATGCGCTCACCCGGCGCCTTGACGGGTGGCAGCTGTGTTTGACTGCCGGATAGCGGGTTCGGCGAGGTGTTTTGAGTGCTCGGGCTGGAAGCCTCGCTGTGCTGTGGCGCGATAACGTCGACTGGGTTCTTGACATCGCTGCCGACTGTGGTGTCCTTGCTGTCTCCAGACACGAATGTGCTGCCACTGCTGGATGATGTGGAGTCACTATTTGAGCCTTTCCAGATGCCTTGCGATTTCAGCAGTTCGCTGGCGGATTGCAGGTGATCGGCGCCAGGCACCCGCGAGGAGGATGAAGTGATGAAGAATATGAGGATTAAAGCGATAAAGGCGAAGACAATGTATCGCAGGTATCTCGTGTTTCCGGCCATTGCTTCAGTGGCGTCGTCAGCCTGCGCGGACTGACTCTGCTTCGGCTTTGAAGATGTGCGCGCCCAGCAAAGGGGCTTGTCTCGAGGATCGGAGTCTCTCAACGGCGGAGGGATACGGCGGCGTTGTCGAAGGTGGTCGTGGTCGTCTGGTTGCTGCCGCTGTCGGTCGGGCACTTCCCGCCTTATGGTCAGGCCAGAAGACAAAGCCAAAAGAGCGACTGCGTAAGGAGCGTCAGAAGAGGATTATGTGGTTGGTGATAAAAGTGGTCGTCGTAAGACAGTCAGCCGTGCATTGGCGAGCGGAGTCGTTTGCGCAGCTGGTGATCACACAGCGGGCACAGGATGTCGAGGGTGTCAAGCGAGAGGAGGACAAGGGAAGCCTCTCCTCTTTGAAGGGGACCTGAACTCAACCACCCAGGCTCTTGTACTTCGGGGCTGCTCGTGTCGAACAAAGTCTGAAATGAAGAATATCTGGCGCAACTCGTATCTGGACGCGCTAGCACCACTTCTGCCCATCCGCAGGAGACACGTCTACACTGCCAAGTGCTTCCAATAGGATTCTTTGGTTGACCCCTGGCGGAGTACGAATCAACGACGCGTTGGCGCGGCCTGCAGATGGGAATGCCGCTAATATTTTATGAGATCCCCGAATAAGGCCACCATTAAGGCATCCCTACTTCACTTGCGGCGGAAGTGCCCCACTCGTTGCCGCTATGCTTGGCCCGGCTCCTCTGACGTGAACACATCAACAATCACGCATATGCTGTACACACTGTACATGCACCTCATTCGCGTCTACCAATTGCTTCACGACTATCGTTACTGATTGCATAGCGCGGAGCTGGTGTTCTTTCTCTTCCTTGGCGCCACTGTGCGCTCACATTCATACACATAACAACCAACACCTGCCACCACAACCGATACGCCCATCATGTCGTTCTTCGGCTTCGACACCACCCTCCCCAGGGACAAGGGCGGATCTGCAGGCCAACGAGGCATGTTTGACACCCACGACCCATTTGCAGGCTTGAGCGGAGCTGGTGCGGGCAATGACGACGATGAGCTGGACTTCGAGCAAACCTACGATGGCCTTGGACACCACTTGGACGAAACAGGCGATGATCTCAACGATGACACGTTCGGCGGTGGGCCAGTCACGAGGGAACAGGTGGGCAAAGACTTCGATTTCGCGGGCAACACAGCCAACATGCGTGGCGAGCTCTTGGAAGAGCAAGCACTACACCATGCCAGGCAGCCATTTCCGCAGATGCAGGCGCAGAAGCCAAAGCGGACTGGATATGAGGCCTACAAGGAGCCAGGTTATATGCCAAAACTGGAGGCCGATGCGTCTATCTGGGGCACGTCTGTCGCGAAGAAGCCCGAGCCGCCGAAACAACAGCCAGCGCCACAGCCTGCGCAGAAGATAATGAGCTTGGAAGAGGTGGAGGCTATGATGAGGGCACAAGCACGTCCTTCGCCGCAGCCACAGGCTCAACCAGACATTCAGTCACAGACCATGGGATTGAAGAACATGCTTGGACTTGGAGGTGGTGGTGCACCAACCCCTCCCCAGCAGCAGCCACCATTCGAGCAACAAAGGCCACCGCAGATTCTCCAACGCCCTCAGCAGCAGCCTCAGGAGCTACCTGCGCAACAGCCTGGGCCAGACTACAACCAGCGTGCTCCTCAGATACTTCAGCGACAGCACACGCCTGGCAATGCGCGACCTCAATCGCAGGACCTCCACGGGCAGCCGCCACAGCAGATGCAGTTCCAACAAGGTCCACCTCCCGGGTTTCCGATGGGAGGCGCGCCGCCAGTGCAGGCTCCACGAGGTCCCGCCAATCAGCAACATATGCACCAGCGTGGCCCATCGTACAATGGACCACCTATAACACAGGCCCAGCAGATGATGAACATGACTCCAAATGACCGAGAGGCATACCTTGCCGAGGAAGCGAAACGAGCCAAGCGTAACCACAAGATCTTCCTTTTGAGCAAGAACAATGGCCTCATGACTCCGCAAGACAAGAACTTCATAACACGAATTCAGCTCCAGCAGTTACTGACAGCCACCGGTGGTATTGACAACGAGCCCGGAAGCGAAGAGCAATTGGCGGAAGACTTCTACTATCAGGTCTATGCGCAAATACGAGGGCCACCGCGAAGCGGACCAGGTCAACCATTGAGTCAATTTGCGCAGACCTATCTCTTCCAGACAGGCAGTCGTTATGGGTATGGCCGCAGTCGGCATCACCCACGCGGTGGTGATAATCATGTTCAGCGCATGGAGCAGCAGGTTGCGCGAGCAGTGGAAGCTGCAAAGGCGAGACCGAAGAACAAGTCATTGGTAATGGAGGGTTCACTTGGCAAGATCGCGTTCAGCAACAGCAAGACACCTCGCCCGCTGCTTAATATCAAGCGGCCTGACTCTGCCGACATCCGGAAACATCATCCCCCGAAGCCAGCCGATCGCAAAACAGCGCTGCGGGATATCGAAAATCTGTACTCTACGTTGATGAGACTCGAGGACCACGAAAGGAAGCTGCCTCCTCCGCCGAACGAAGAGAGTCCACCAGAAGTCATAGAAGGACACATGAGATGGCGAAGCGAGATGCAGGAGCTCAACCAGCAGCTTTGGGAAGCCCTCAAGATCATGGTTGAGATCCAGCCAAAGTGAGTACTATGGGATTGTATGTGGTGGTCTGTACTAATTTGCGACAGCTCGCCTACTCCTCACCCGTTCATCCAGATCCTTTCCCATAGCAAGGGCAAGAAAGCTGTGCCTCGCGTCTTTAGGCATCTCGACGACCAACAGCGCTTGACCATGCTCACTCTCGTCGTCATTCACTTGGACATCCTGGACGTAATCCGCGATGCATACCCACCTGCCGACAACAGTCCGATCCCTGCCAAGGTCAAGGAGGAGGTCGAGCTCTTCTCGCAAGCCGTCATCCCTCCTCTCTTCAGCTATGTGAACGAAGCGCCTCTCAGTATCATCGTTGGCCTTCTTGGACTCATCCTCGAACGCACCCACGTGCAAGCTGTTGTTCGGACAAAGATCGGCGTGGAGATTCTTACTATGCTTATCTCTCGTGCTGAGCTACTTAAGCAGTCCCAATCGAACGACGACTGGCAGCAATGGCAGGATCTCTACGCTCGTCTCTTCGATGCTCTCGAGCCAGTCCTGCCGTACCTCTTCCCGACCGACACCAACGTGTCGGCATCTGATGACGTTCATGTATGGCGTTTCTTGGCAGCCATGGGCGTTGGTGCGACACCCGACCAACAGCAGAGACTCGTCTTGGGCGTCAAGGATCGTGTGATGGAGACTGTGGCAGTCAGCAAGACACTGCCGGAGGATATGAGCCAGAAGAGACTTGCAGATGTCAACTTGTTCATGAGGGCAATTGGATTGGACGTTGAGCTCCTAGGGTGATCAGCACCATGAGGTCAGGCCGGGGAAATTGGGACGCATTAAAAAGGTAGCGGACCGTAGGAAAGTACGGTGTGGCATGTGATTGAAAGCGATGATTTACTAGTACAGTGAAAAGAAGCGACTGAATTGACAGTCCTGTTTGGACGTCCGAGCTCGTTGCATCCCCTTTTTCATTCGAGTTTGGAGTTCTTCGTAACACCAAGCTGGGACTCCGTGCCGGCGTCATCGCTGCATTCTTAGAAGTGCCATGTATACTTTAAGTGAGGACCATGCATCTGGCACAATGGACTATGTCACGCGCCGGAGCAGATTGACTGGATGAGATATAGACCGCCGAGCAGATCTCAGCACCAGCGCGAGCGACTAAGACGCTTTTGTCGAGCGCAGACATGAAAGAGAATGGGCTTGGAGTCATAGCTTGGGAGGGAAGGCGAGTGATTCGAGAGGAGGGAGGGTCGGTGATGGGAGACTTTGTCTTTGTTTCTCGACACGATTTAACTTATTTGAACATATTGAGCGCGATGCTGGGAGCATGATTGTGGCACGTTCAGTGAGAGTGGGTGTCTGGAAGTCTTCTGCTTCCTCTGGTTGATCGGTAGGTATGATTGAAAAGGCGCGCTTATGATATCGAAAGCGACGAGATGGTGACGAGATGAATGGCGTGGACAAAATGTCAGGTTCCCTTGAAATAGGTTGATTGAATGCGAAGTTTGTCATGACCTTCATTACCATTTCGTAAGAACAGTGATCCAGTTCTGTACACCTGGCTCTCCTACCACCTTGTGCGCTATCCAGCCAGTAACGCAGCAGCAGCAAAATTCACTCCTTCATATACCCTGTACGCCACCGATTACTCCAACGAAATCACTTTAATCTCCTTCACATCCCGCTCTGCAACCTCAATCCCCTCGAGCACAGCCTTTGTCTTCTCCCAAGGAACATTAAACAGTCCCGAATTGATCTTACACATCCTCACCTCCTCCACCTTTCCCCCATCACTACGCTCCTCAAACTCCCTCACCTGCCTCATCAAATCCCTCATAGCCGGCCCCGTAGCACCCAAAATCGCCTTCGGAGTATCCTTCTTCTTTCCTTTGGATCGACTTGTGAATAGACAACCCACAAAATGCGAGTTACCTTCTTCATTCACTTCGCCTACTTGGGGAGGGATGAGTAATGCCTTGCCGAATAAGTCGAAGTCATGGTCGAGGCATTCGTCGTGGTAGACGGAGTAGGCTTTTGGATAGGTTTCCTTGAAGGCTTTGGCTATGCCTGCGCCCCAGGAACCTTCGCAGTTGCAGGCGTGGATTAGGAGGGTGTTGGTGGGGGCGGAGAAGATGTCTCCGATGGATTTGGTGATTCGAAGAGTGTTGGTTTTGGTGGAAATCGATTTGGAGTCTTTTGTATCAACGTCTCTAGTTGCTTCTTTGTGAGTGGCGATTTGGTTGATGGTCTTGTCGTTGATGTTCGAGTTTTGGGACTTTTTTGAGTCTTTCTTTGATTCAGTTGACTGTTTCGAGGCGGCTATATTCAATGCACTCATTGGACGTGATTGTCTTTTGGACGCCATGTTGCTCTGTGTCTTGGACCGTTTGGATGTCGGCTCTGTTGTCGTTGATGGATCGTGTTCAGCGCTAACGTCTTCAGCGCTGCGCTTCGTACCTGAGCGCAATGATTTGGAAGACATGATGAATGACGATGCAACCAGATGTTTGCTGGACATTCATATGTTCAACATACGTTTGCTGTCAAGTGTCAAGTGTCGACGCTCGTGAATTCAGTCCAAGGCAGCTGCATCATCAGGCACCAAGGCATCTTCATGCACTGACCACTGACAACAGCCGAGCTCCCATTGGCTATCCGCTCTACACCCTTGTTCCAAAGAATCCCGAGCAGAACTTAAGCATCACCATCCGACTTGCCTCCTCCCAACAGCCATTGCGCGAACCTCGCCGCTCTACAACCTCCACTCCTCTCATACCACCGCCAGCATGTCGGTCTCATCACGAGCGGCTACCTCGCTGGCGCGCCATGCCACCCGTCAGACCCTCCCGGCCCTGCGCACCTCTTCCGTCGCCGTCCAGAAACGAGGACGAGCAGATGCCACCGATGCCTCAACCTCCCATACCGAATTCAAGTCGCCCTTCCACCGCGGTACAAGCAATCAGCAAGATACCACTGTCATCCCGTCTTTCTCGCGGTACCGAAGCAAGGGTAGCGAAACCGGCAACAAGATGTTCCAATACTTCATGGTTGGCGCATTTGGTGGAATCAGCGCACTGGGAGCGAAGAACACCGTGCAAGGTATTTTTAAAAGCTATATACAGAGATTCGCGCTCTCTCTGCGGCCTTGAGCTGACGCATTGGAATCCCAGACTTCCTCGTAAACATGTCCGCATCCGCCGATGTCCTTGCGCAAGCCAAGGTCGAAGTCGACCTCGCAGCCATCCCCGAAGGCAAGAACGTCATCATCAAATGGCGCGGCAAGCCTGTTTTCATCCGCCACCGAACCGGCGACGAGATCAAGGAAGCCGAGGACTTCGACTGGAAGACTCTCCGCGACCCACAACCCGACAGCGACCGCGTCAAGAAGTCCGAATGGCTCATCATGTTGGGTGTCTGCACACACTTGGGTTGTGTGCCCATTGGCGAGGCTGGCGACTACGGTGGATGGTTCTGCCCTTGCCACGGTAGCCATTATGATATCTCAGGACGTGTGAGGAAGGGCCCTGCGCCATTGAACTTGGAGGTGCCGGAATACGATTTCCCAGAAGACAATGCGCTGGTTATTGGTTAGACGACATATGCTCTCAATGGAATGACAAGGTGCGAAGAGGAAGCGAGGGGGTGGTAGAGGAGTGACGTGGCGGGCCAGGACAGCATCCTTGGCTCCGTCTGTACAGTTAAGATACATCTTCTTTTAGCGTCTCAATATCAGGTCTGTAAAAGAGTTCGCATTCAAAGTTGATGAGCCCCTCGTCCGATTCTGCTGTGTGCTACTGCAGAACATAGGCATTCAACCGCTTCCAGCCAATGTTGGTTTCAGGGCCACCATGCGAGCTTGAGACGCACCGAGAGCGACCATCTTGAGAGCATACAGTTCTAGTACAGCCAAAGAAGGCGACATTTCTGGAACGGTCTCCCTGCAAGACCCAAGCATCTACCTCTCCTCGGCTGGCGTACTAGGTATGTCGCGGCTTACATAGAGACGGCTGACTTCTCCTAGAGCGAACGGGACAAAGAGTAGAGGAGGTAGCCCTTTCCAGCTTCAGTTTCACAACTCGTGCAGACAGAGCTGGAATCGAGAAGAAAGCCGATTCCGTCACCGTGTTTTTCCACGCCGTTTGCTATGAGCTTTGACCAAGTACGTACAAATTCGACTCTCCAAGGCCAAACAACCTTCCGACTCTCCCTCCGAACTACTCGGCCTACGTATAAACAACCAAAAGAAACGATACACAATCAAGCCGATCTCTCTCATAGCTCTACCGGCGACCATGGATCCCAACAACTCGCCTCCAGCTCCCGTCGAGTCCCAAACTGCACCTCCAAATCCCACGACCACCTCGACAGACGACCTGAAGTCTCTCCTCTCCCAACCAGCCGTCCTAGGCCTCACCAACCCCCTCTTCGGCAACATGACAGGCCCCATCCGCCCCGAAGTCTCCCACCACTACGACTTCCTCCGTCTCGCCTCCCGTCAGACCGTCCAAGAAATCGCAGATGATTATTCTGCTGCTTCTTCTGCCGCCTCCATCTTACATACTATGAGTGGAAGCGCTGCCTCCATGGTTGGCCTTTCTCATTACACCGATTTGAATAAGAAGATTTCTACGCGGATTGATGGGGCTTTGAAGGCGGTGGCGGAGGATAGAGGGATGGAGGTGCGGGAGGTGAGGAAGGCTTTCAGGGAGGTGCAGGAGGGAAATGGGGTGAAGGGGAGGATGTATCAGGAGAGGCAGCCGAAGCGGAAGAGGAGGTATGCTGAGAAGAGGGCAGTAAGAGGAGGTGTGGGAGTGGATGAGACGGATGAGGGAGATGAGTGGGATGAGTGGGATGATGGGGAGGGGAACGAGGACAGGGATGAGGCTATGGAGGAGGAGGGAGCTGGAGGAGAGGATGATTAGGAACTGAGTGTTGCTTGAACTTCTGCAAAGCGTTCGGTCGATGAAATGGGACGCGCGAAAACGGCAGCGATCCCTCGGAAAGGCCCTGGATAAGATGTGGTCTAAAGCGATGGTTAACTCGGCACAGCGAAAGAGAGCTTGGGTGACACCATTAACCGAATAAAAAAGGGCAAAGTCGACTTCCTTTCAAGCATAAGACCTTACAACATTGCCCCGCAAACGCGACCGGCATGTCATAAGGCAACTCTCTCACCAACACCCACTTTCCATTTACTCGCCCTTCAAATACTCCTCTACGCTCTTAACAGCCCCCTCAAACTTCGCCCCATCAATCAAAATCAAATGCCCCATTGGCTTAACCCCCATCTCCGAAAACGCCCTTTTGGCATCACTCGCCCCCTCATCCCCTTGCTTCTCGTACTCGAAGCTCTCCCACCCGAGAGCATGTTTGTGGAGAACCTCGTCCTCGGGGTGGAAGTAGAATGTCTCAGGATCAGAAGAAGCATCAGCCTTGGATTTCTTGGAAGGTCGGTTCTCTTCCTCGTCGAGTTTTGACGCGACTTCAGTGTAAGTCTTGGAGATGACGAGATAATGCGTGAAAGCGTAGGGTTCGTTATCGTCGAGGGCCCAGCGGATTTCTTCGAGGAGCATGGTGTACATTGGTGGGACGGTTTGATGAGGCATGTTGATGAAGCGCTCGGTCAAGATCAACCCGACCTGGGCTTCGGAGTCCTGGCTCAAGAGCTTCGCCAATTGCTGAATCTGCGGATTTGAAGAAGCCTTGGCTTTGGAGAGGAGGTAGGCTGTCAACTGCTGGATTACTGGTTTGGAGCGGTGTTGATGGAGGTTTAGAACGGTGAGGAAAGCATAGGGATCGCTTTCATTGCCGTCGCATTTGATTGTTGAGCCTAGGGTGGGTTGAGACAGAATAAGGTCTGTTAGTTCTGAGAGGTCGAAAAGTTGGTTGTCGACGTCGAAGAGTTGTCTGAGGAGCGTTTTGAGGCCGTGGAAGTCGTTTGCTGGTTGAGGGTCGAAGAATTCGAAGTCGACGTTGAGCATCTCGGTATCCTGGGATATGTCAGTATTGGAAATATGGATGATGAGGTCTTCTACGACTTACATCTTCGCTGCCACTGTCCTCGCCATCTACATCCATCTTGTCCTTGGACGGTTGCTTGTCTTCGCCATTTGCCTTTCGTTTGCCCATCTTGACTGGGTTAACTTCAGCTTATGGAGCACAGACTCTTGGAATTTGTTAAAGGAAGCGATGCCTCTGCGTGTCCAACAAGGCTCGAGTCGGTCGTGATGGTTCTCCGACCTGATCTTGCTCTAGAGAGTGTAGTCGATTTTCAAATTTCTGTCGGCGTGATCATTGGGTCGTCTGGCGCGGGCGCTAGCGGAAGGCACATGACGGGAGCCGAATCGGCGCGCGCTCGGCAGGCCAAACTCCCAACTTCACCACCAACCTCTCTCCGAAGACACACTTCCCGTCGGCATCGTATTATCCTGTATCGCCCCTCGCGCGTGCGGCACATGGCATCTGATACTTCTGGTCCGGCGGCAATACTTACAACCACTGCGGTTGAGCTTGCCTGACGCTTGCGAGGGGCTAGAATCGTGCCTCCCCTGCCGAACAACCAGCGTGGCACACGTAGAGTGTACAGGGGAGAGGTTCTCAGAAGAATACGCAGGTCGCTCACAGGACATTGAATGCTTCATGCAGCCAGCCAGGTTCCTGATCTACGCAACGATTGAGCATCTCCGCTTGCCGGGAACCTTCTTCACCTTGAGGCGCAATACAAACACGAACTCATTGGCGTCGGGCAGCATTGTTCGAATTCTGTCCCCTCACGACACTCGCAAATACTTGCACCGACAAGATCCAGCATGGGTTGAAGCTTTCTGCTCCTACATCGGATGAGCCGGTCCGACCCTTGGGGGTTGCGCGGAGCTGTTCATCTATCTGCAAACTCAAAAGCAATCCAATGTCGAACGCGAAAATGGCATGCTCGCCGGTCAACTGCAGGCCACCCTCGTGATGTGATGCAGTGTTATGTCAAAGCAACGTATAGAACATTGAGCCCAAACAGGACGATTCAGAGGATGGACGAAGCACCGGAAGGGCATGGCAAAGCCAATGAAGCGCAGGTTCTATTAGCCTTGCTACTGACAGCGACTTCCCAGATCTCGTGCCGTAGGACTTGTTGGAGGGGTCTTTGCATGCATGCCACGGATTGCCCAGGCCCCTGGGCATGACAAGCTGTTTAATCGTACTAATGCAGCTCGGCAGCAAAGATGAACGACATGCCTGGAAGGTGATGTCTGTGACACATCGGCCAGCGAGGTTGGATGCCTGCACAGGTATATGATACCGCCACCGACCACTGATCTATCTATGTTTTGGCACAGCTCATATGCTACTCCGACGAGCATAGTCAACTAATCAAGAGGGACATGCAGATCAATTGGACCGCAGCAATTACTCTTGGCCTTCTAGCCGCTCTCGCAAGCGGTAACGACGCCCAAGATGAGCACCACGTGGTCAACCAGACACTTGCCTGGGAGCTTTTCAAGCAGATTCCAAGCTGTGGCCAGACATGCATCACGAATGTACTGTCGGAATCTGCTTGCCCGTCTAAGGACCTGAGATGTAGCTGTGACAGCCGTAACATCACGTCCTACACGACAAGATGCGTTCTATCAAGCTGTCTACCCAGGCAGCAGATCTCTACGAAGAACATAACAGAGACGATGTGCGGTCGACCTGGTCGAGACGAGTCACATACAATACGCGCCTGCGGCACCGCTTTTCTTGCTGGTCTGGTAGTAGCCTACTTGGTGCGGATCGCGTCCAAAATCCACTTCCCTTGCACCAGCCAAGTGACCTGGTTCACTCAACTTTGGTGGGTAAGTACGATGGCACGAAACTGCACACAGCATCAGATAACACTCTCGAGAGTATGAAAAAGCAGTTCTGACAGCTGACAGGACGACCTGGCCATCACCATCGCTATATCTATCGCCATATCTGAGACGTATTTGGCTTGGCCGATCAGCATGCCGGGCCTTGGCATGGACATATGGATGCTACGGCACGACGAGGTCACAAGATTTGCAAAGCTCTTCTTTTTGGGAGAGCTGCTCTACATATCTGGACTGTGTGTTGTGAAAATTTCGATTTTGCTTTCATATCTGCGCTTCTTCTCATCGCCAGGATTTCGGAAACTCACCCTCGTCCTCATCGGCATTCACACCGTCTACCTTCTCGCCTTTCTTCTGACGGGGGTGTTCCAATGTCATCCGATATCCTTCTGGTGGGAAAAGTGGGACCGCCAACATACTGGTCATTGCTGGGTGAATCTATCCGGTCTTGCTTGGACGTCTGCTGCAATCAACATCGTCCTTGACATTGTTGTCTTTGGCATGCCTATGCCTCTGGTCTATAAGATGGAGCTCAGCAGAGGGAAGAAAATATTGGTGATGGTGATGTTCGGCTGTGGTGTCCTCATCACGCTCGTAAGCGTGCTCCGCATGCGCTCTCTGGTAACCTATGGCAACTCTCACAATGCAACTAGAGACTACGTCTTCATGGCAGTGTGTGCCACACTCGAGGTCGACGGGAGCGTGATGTGCGCATGCATGCCAGGTATCCGCAATTTCATCAGACGATTCTTCCCGGAAAAGGTCGGTGAGAGTACGCGGGGAGGGATTGAGTCGATTCAATCTGGGCTGTACCAACGGAAGCCAACACTCGGGACGTCCATCCGCTCCGCAAGAGATTCGAACGACCCATCTCAGATAGAAAATGGAAACTATCTTCGACTTGAAGAAATGCCACCAGCCAGGTGCAACTTCCTGGGTATGCACTGGAGCAGAGGCAGTACAGGCTCAGGTGATATTCAACCCATCGCAAGTTGGCACCTCGCGACCGCCAACAGCTCTCACACGAAACCAAAGTCACCACTCGGAGCCAGTGACCACTCAAAGACTCCTCTTGGAGTTGGGACAAATGCCACGCCGCCTCTGGACATGACGTGGAACACAACAGCGCCTCTAGACTCCAGCTATGAGAGGAGAAGCGGTGGCATACTACAACGCTTGATGCCTTGGCTGCGACTTCCGTGCTCGGCTCATACCTCTCCAATGTCAACGCGACGCCATGGTACGCGCAAGACATCCAGCGTGACAACCTCAGCTACAAGCACACGGGCCACCAACGGCAGTGACGAACAAGATCGTGACCGACTGCCAGGAGCATCATCTGCAACATGATCTAATGAAAGCCTGAGTGTGTAGTGGATATTGGAAAGGATCATCAAGATTGGCATCCCAGCAGGGCATTCATTCGATTCTGTTGTCAACATTTGCAGGGAGTCCATGAAGCACGCCCAGCTAATGACACTTCCTTTGAGGCCCATACTCGCTCTCCAGCTTAAATGTACCCCAGAATTGGACCACTCCATCAGCCGAAGCGTGCAGCATGTGACAAACTTTCACTAGTCAGATCCACCAGATGGCCACGGTCTGATGGGAAGCAGTACTGAGACCTATACTGGGACCGTCTTAGCATTCGAAAACAACTTTCCAATTTTTCTCGAGCATGGCTGGTCTGCATGCTATGCGATCCTGACCGGAACATGGGTATGGAAAGTCAGCCTCTGCCGCGGAGAAGCACGCCAATGTCCTTCTGTCTCTCGACACCGTTGCACCGCTATCCCTTGTCGACATGGAGAGTATAAGCGGCCGACCAGTGCATGGCTGTGCAACTGCTCGGCTCATTTGGCAACGTCGGACACGAATGTGCTGGTCGTAATCTTTCTCCTACAAGATGGCGGTTCACGCTTAGTCCAGGGCACGAGCATATCTGCTTAGGCACATGGCGAGACAGGAGCAAACAGGGATTGATGTGGTGCATTGAAGTCCGGGTTAGATTAGAGTGCATAATGATCATGAAAATGGTATAGCTATTCAAGGCGTTGCAGCACGTGTAGCAGTATGTCAACTTGCAGACAGGCATTTTTGTTTTGAGAATTACATTGACCAAGGATTAGGGATCAGAGTCCGCTTTTCCTTGAGCCTCTACTACCTATTCGTCTTTCATTTCCAATCTCCATCCTTCTCAGTGCTCGCTGTCTGCTCCTCAGCCTTACTGCCTCCGTCTCCAGACCCCTCGACGCGCGCCAACAGACCACTCGCCACCTCCGGCAGTCTCGCATGAACAGGAAAAGGCGGCAACTCAATTCCAGCCGCATTCGCAGCAGCTTCAATCAACCCATTCAACCGCTGAAGCTTCTTCGTCTCGTCTCCTCCCGTGTACAGAAACCCATCGTTCACTTCCTTCGGATTCTGCGTCTCGATCCATCTCATCGTCTTACCCGGTCCGCGCGCATCGCGAGTGACTTGATGGAAACGGATGGAGGCGTACTTTTTTCCTTCCTCGTACAGTTCGGAAAAGCCGTAGTCGATTATGGTTGTGATGTTTTTTCGACGTTTGAGTTCGTTTTCGTCGAGGGTGAGGGACTTGGATTGGTATGGAGATGATGGTGGAGGTGGTGGGAAGTATTGATTGAGGAGGTAGAGGATCAAGAGTTCTTCGTGCGTCCAGATGGTGCGTGGGAGGTTGGGTTCTGGTACGAGTGGTTCCATGTCGTGGTGAACCGTGCTGGACCGATTTTTTTGCTCCACTTGTCAGCCTCTTGTTGTTCTACGTCTTGCCCACTGAGTCAGTTCCTCTTAAGTAGATATTAAGCAAACGGATACCAGTATATAAATGAAAAGGAGAGATTCTGAGAGTGACCACACACTTCTAAATGGAACCGATCAGAATGTTTTCTTTCTATCTCGGGCGATCTCTAGTCCTCATGTCTGGAACCTATTGCATTGAGAAAGTGTCTTTGTTTTTGCGATGCCTCGAAGTCTTTGCCATGGCTAGACCATCGTGTCTCGATCTCGAAGCTGCTAATTCGTCCGTATCTTCCGACCAAATACCTTCGAGTAAGGAAAGCTTATCGAGATATCAGGCAAAACCCAACCAAAACCGAGTCAAACACGGTGAATGAAGCCGTAGTTGTGGAAAGAGTAGTCAACTGCGGCTTCAATCCGCTACCTCACTCTCCGATAGAGTTGCAACAGCCACTAGATACGAATGGAGCACGCGTTGGTCAAACTTGAATTACTTGATGTAGCTCAAGTCCAGATTCCTCCTGGCGAGCAGCGACATAGCCAGCATAGCTTTGTTCGATCGAACAATCAAAAGGATGTCCTCAATCTAGGACTGCTTCAAGTATCTGCTTCCACTTCTCTGATCGTTTTTCGGTCATTTGATTGTGCATCAACCGTTTCGTCGCTATCCTCATCGTCCGCTGTCTCGCCTTGATCACTCCGCTCGTCCATATCGGAGTCTTCCTCTCTGACAGACTCAATCGCTCCAAGTAAAATGTCCCTCCCTCGCTCGATTTCTGCACCCAAGACCTCAGCACCAGCTCGAGTCAGAGATGGTTCCGCATGGAGAGATGCCTGGGCTGCAGAAGCAATAGCTGTCAGTGTCGGGCCTGGAGGAGCAGTACCAACAGGAATTGGCGTTGGCGTTGGCATTGGATTTGCCGACGTAAAAGTGCCATCTTCAATCCCAGCAATTACCGGTAAGTCAACATCCTCCCTCTTGGCGACATCCCGAATCACCCCATCCAGCCTCGCAAACTCAGCCTTCATCTCCTCATCCGGATTGTTGATGCTCTTCCATATCATGTTCTTCCCCACCCCATTGCGATCACGGTAAGTGTTGTACAAATGAATCGGAGTAAACGGCTTCCCATTACTCTTCGCATCAGGGAAGCAAGCATGCCAGAGCTGATGCACGATTGCCTGGCGCCCTTCATCGGGCTTGAGGGAGCGACGTCTTTCCTCAGGGGCAGGGGGTGGGTAGTACTGGTTCAGGAGGGAGAGGACGATGTACTCTTCGTCGGTCCATATTTGGCCGGGTTTCTTGGTGCTAGGGGTGTCCGGGTTTCCCAGATTAGACATAGTCCGTTTTGACAGATGTAAGGAGATCTTGCAGACCAGAAAGACTCGTCTTGGTAATATTTTAGCACATTATGAAGGAGATTCTATGGCAAACATTAGCAGATTGTTTGATGTGTCTGGTCAATTCCAGAAGTGCCGTCTCAGACATGAAGCAGACGTATTCTTTCGGGCGAAGACAATTAAGAGCGCATTCAAAGCAGAACATGAAACATGACAGCCCTCATAAAGCAAAGCTCACCAACAGCAAAGTCGCAGTATAGACCATCATCAACACCGGACGCACATACGTCCACCAAGCTGACCTCGTCCGCTTGACTCTCCGAGCCTCAATCTTCGGATAAGCGACATTCGTCTTCACAGCCCTGTCCAGAAGTGCTTCACGATCCGGCACCGATGGGGGCGACAGAATGTACAGGATCGGCGCCAGTGCGGACGACACGTACTGTAGCCAGAGCAGTGGCGGCCAACCGATCCAAGCAATGAGATATATGGCCCGCTCCTTGCCATTGTCGAGCTTAGGTACTGGATATGCGCTTGGCATTGGATCTTCCGCGAAGGCTCGCGCGAATGCACAGATGACACCGATGATGCTGAGGATGATGAAAAGAGCATGTACCCAGAGACCGTTGTGGAAGAGTGAGACACGGAGTCGTCGGCCTACATGAGATCGGAAGCGAATGTCGCGTTCGCATATGTCGTTCGATACGCTGCTGGGTGGGTGGTGTCCTGGCTTCGTGCCACCAAGCCATCGAGGCAGAATGAAGGTGCGAAGAGATACCGTTAGAATATCTGTCACTTCAGTTAGCTTCTGCTCAGGCCAGTGTACAGAATTTTTGTGCACTTACATGGAGCCATCCACTGCTCGGACTCAATCTCACGGGAAGGAAGACGCAGATCGGACATCCCGCGGCCGATACTTGCAATCAAGCCCATCACGGCCTGGTGATGCCAGTGTAGCATGAGCCAGACACATGCCAGCCTGATGAGCATTTTGAGCTCGAAACCCGTCGTCCAGATTATCATCGGATAACCAGAAAGCACGATCAAGGGTAGGAATACATAGGTCAGGGTAAGCGGTATTTGAACGAGTTGTATAAGGGCATGCGTCAGGGCGGCTAGTCGTTGACAAAAAGTGAAGTGTCGACTGCGAGGTCCCCATAGTCCGAGTTTGAATCCGAATGCGGTCTGTAAAGTGCCTGTGTGGCAGCTTTTCTTCTGTCGTACGTGCGCTGACAGGCTATCGGGAGCGGTACCATGCTGCAGAGACTCATGTATATACGCCGTGGTCCATCCAGCTCCGCGAAGGATTCCAGACAATCCTCGGTCGCCCTCTAAGGAAAAGGTGGGAAAGCCGTTGAGATTCTCGACCGCGAGCCTACGCACAATGTAGCCAGAGCCAGAGCAGGCAGCATTCCCAAGAGCGTCGTTTACGGGCTCGGTGATGCCATTGAAAGACGCCGCGGACTGTGTCAAGGGATCGTCTGAAGGAAGATTGTAGTAATTCTGCGGAGAAATCAGCCAGCGTCAGGAATGACTTGGGTTAAGCTAACCAGCGGAGGAGAGATCATGGCGATTCTGGACTCCTCAATGATATGAGGCAACATTGCTCGTAGCCACTGCGGCTCCGGGATCATGTCTGCAGTAAGCACTGCCACATACTCGGAAGCGTTGGATGCGGCCGAGTCCGCACTCCTGCTGCTGTTCTCGCTGTTCGACCGATGACTGCGGGTGGTGTAATGCATGACCCAGTCGTCGTCGTCTAGCAGTGAGACTCGCTGGATGTCCGGCAACGCATTAGCATTCCTTCGAGCCTTGTCAAAGGACAGCGATTGCCGAAATTTGGAGGTGTTCACATCAGGTTTCTGATCAAATGACAGTGTGCCTCCATCACGTAGGAGTAGTCTGTCCATCCATCGAGGATGGCTTTGCATTCGTCTGTGTCCTGGCCAAAATATTGATCGAGAATACTGCAGTCCATGGTTGAGATTGCCAGCTTTGAAGTGCTGTCTTGCTGTTCTTCCGCGCGTGGTGTAGAACACATTCGGGCATAGTATTCTCAACGCTTCAACAGCGTTTCGTACATCCGAGTTGACTCCATCGTCGCAGACGAACACTCTGAATCGGCCCAGAGGGTAGTCGATGGCACAAGCCGCCCGAACAGTATCGAGAATGACATCGAGCTCCTCGCTGCAACAGGTAATTAGAATGTCCACAGACGGTACGTCGTTTCCAATGAGGCGTCTTTGCCGTCTGAAGGAATTGCGGATGGCGAATACTCTCGGAACATAGCGCAGAGCTTGAGGAGCTAGTAGCAGTTAGCAACTGCAGCGCATGCGTGAATCCAATCTCCTCACCAAGTGCGAGCACTTCAAATGCAAAGTATACCCAAGCTAGTGCTAGCGAATGTGGGTCATCGGCCTGGGCTACTTCCTGCTGCCGGTGAATGGATCTTTGAGCTATCGCTAGGCATCTCAGCCGATATGACAAATAAACGAGCAGTGATAGTAGACTCAGAAATGCGGTGGGTGGCATGAGCAGCCAGACGACGCGGGCAAGCAACTGCGTTCGGTGGATCTCCATCTTACTCACAGATTCCTTCCTGCCGACCCTAGCGTCGGTCGCCCATCTCTGTTATGTACAGGCATGGATTCTTCTCGCCGCCAGGGTAGTTCGTCGTCAGCATCCATGTCTAGTTCCGTGCAGAGGGCAGGTCTCGGGTCGGTGAACTGCCTCGTTGTAGATGGGATCTGTTGCCAACTTGCGAGGCAGAGCGGCCAATATGTAAGATTAGCTGCATGTTCTCGTGGGCTTGCTGCTGTGTACTGGAGGGAGATCAAGTGTCACTGCGGCGTGGCTTATTCAGGCAAGATCAATCTATGCAACAATCTCTGTCTGGACAGGCCTTTCACTGATCAGGTCGACTGCATCTTTCCAGGCTGTTGCATGCTGCAGCGGTCCTAGTCAAGACAATGCGGTCTTGAGTGTGATGTTGAGGCGTGAGAAGTACAAAGGGAGAGCCGGAAGTCATCTGGCGGATGTTACGATTGACCTGATTCGTGCAGAAATCTGTGTTAGGGCGACAGCATCCACTGTAACGTCAAGAGACTGTTCATGAAGAGCCAAATGGAGAGCAAATGAGATGGGGATGGAGAGCTTGCGAAGAATGCAACGTGAAGTGAGGTGCAGTGAGAGCACTGACCACCGGAGCGCCAAGCGCCTTTGCTTCTCTCCTTCCACGACGCGTCTTCAACGCGTCCAACTTCAACATCCACACGCCTGACGGACATTTTGACTAATCCAAGATGATCACGATCACTCTGCGCCTCCCTCCAAGTTTCTCAAGTTCACGACGTCAGCATTTGCCATTCCATGTCCTTCGAACATCCACACGCCATGGCGGGTCGACAGAACCACTCCACGTCTTGTAATGTCGGCGATATTGGGATACCCCGAGCTCGAATTCGAGAGCTGTCTATCGCGTAGCTTTCTAGAAGATATGGACGTGAACGCTAACGGCAACGGAGATTCCGGCCTTTCGCAAGAGTAGGGACATACTCCATCTGTATCTCACATGCTCGAATCCTTCGATGCTTAGGGCCACCACTGCGACGACCGATCCATATGTTCCGCAGCTTTCAGATGCTATTCGAGGCCAAATTGTAAGAGCTCGTCATTTCACACAGCTTCGCGACTTTCAAACATCCAGATCCAGAAAGATTCGTCTTTCGTGCGGCTAGAACTGACACACAGAGAAAATGGCAACAATGGAGGAGATCTACAGCAAGCTCATGGTGATGGGCCATGATCCTTTGCAGAAACGCAATACGATCGGAGCAGACTTCACCAAATCCCAACGCCATGCTAAATACGACTTCATTCGGCCGGAGCAATTCGACTTTGCTGGTCGGTCAATACTAGTCACTGGTGCATCATATGGTGTTGGAAGGGCGATAGCTGTCAGCTATGCCAGAGCTGGGGCCAGCAAGATTGCTGTTGCTGCTAGATCATCTCTGGACGACACGGTGAAGGAGATGGAGAAGGCAGCCGAATACGCTGCACGGAGCAAGCCAAAGATCTTGAGGCTGAAAATGGATATCACGAGCCGGGAAGACGTCGAGCGCGGCGTTGCTCAGGTCAGGTCCGATTTCGGTGGCCTGGACATCTTGATCAACAACGCCGGGTACATGGAGAGCGAGAAAGGCATGCTGGATGTCGACCTGGACGACTGGTGGAAGACCTGGGAGGTAAACATCTTCGGGACCTTCTTAGTCACCAGAAGTTTCTTGCCTCTACTTCTGGAATCCAAGATCAAAACCATCGTGACCGTCGCTAGCTCCTGCGCCCTTACAACCATTCCAGAAAACTTCGGGTACCAAATGTCGAAGTTCACTCAGCTTCGCTTCATGGATATGTGCAACGCCAGCTTCCCTCCGTCATCGACACAGCCTGAGCTCGACGATGGCCTGCTCTGCTATTCGATCCATCCCGGTGGCGTGGAGACAGAGTTGGCAAAGAAGTTGCCACAAGCCATGCATGCTTTCTTGACCGATGATCCAGCTTTATCTGGTGACTCGCTCGTCTGGTTGACAGCTGAGCGAAGGACATGGCTGCGAGGGAGGTATGTCTCTGTTTGGTGGGATTTGGAGGAGTTGGAGTCAATGAGGGAGGAGATTATGAGAGACAATCTGCTGAAGCTCAGGCTGAGTGTTGGTGGGTAGATGAGGAGATATCATGCGGACGCACTTCAAGTTCAACTTGAATCACACCTTGTCCTATAACGACTGTGCAAGGCTTTGCGCAGACCTACTTCTTCATGTTGTTGTTGAACCGCTCCAATGCCAAGCCTTTTTGGCTTCACTTCACCTCGTGCCAAGACCAAAATTTTCAACGGCTGGAGAATGAAAAGGTTCAACAACGACGAAGAGATTTAGAGTTCTACGATGCTCACTGACTGCTGGAAACGCTATTGTCCGTTCCCGCTATACGATTAATTCGTTGAGTGCCTCTCAAGGAGTGAAAAAGAATAGGTCAGAACCATGACTCTATGTAAAAATTGATGCTTTACCTTACCTCTTCCATAGATCACTTGAAGATGATACCAGTGTGCAAAAGAGAAGTACCATGTTATCGACAAGAAAGCCAAAAGGGAAGTGTCAATGTTGAAGAGGGTGGGATCTTTCACGGGCGTTAGACCAAATTTAAGATGACAATACAATCAGAGCAAACTCACTCGAACCCACGAGGCAAAGCCACTGCGGAATCTGCTTAGGTGAGCCTAAACGCAGCTCCATAACCACTCGGACACCTCTCCGTGACGGATAGTTCCGAGAGAAAAAGAGATAATTGATATAACCTTATGACTGGGGGCCGAGGTGGAGGTCAGCGTTGGCGGGCGGGGAGCTTTTCGACCCTTGGGGCTCAGCCCTGCGCCTCTCGAAAGATCCATAATAGAGTTACTCACAGTCAGTCAGAAACGATCAAACAAAAGTTCGATCCAATTGCGGGACTTGAGACGGGATCAAGTACATTGCCATCGTTGTCATGGAGAACATACGCAACGGCTTCATTCAGAGCCCCTCACAAATGGCACATGATCAAATCTCCCGAGCTGAAACCAACTGAAGCAGACGGAAAGAAGTCAAGACGAGAACGGGCACTGGGAAAAGGACTATGCTTCTGTAGAGTGCCAGGAGAATTGATACCTCTGCTGACTTGACTGGCTCCAGCACTACGATTCAAACGACTCTTTTAAGTCTCCCAAAGCACAGTGTCCTCCAATAGCACTAGATCAGATGTTCTTGCATCTTCGGACGCGCCCCTAGCATCTTCGCCAAAGGTATCGAAGCTCGGAAATTAGAGTCGCTACTGATACATCTTGCTGCAATCTCTTCAGGTTTAAATCCAGCATCGTCATTGTCCTCATCGATCTTGATTTGCAGCAGTGCATCGTTTTCCATGAGCTCCTCCACTATCTGCCTCGTTGTCACCTCCCCGCGCCCTTTTGAGTCTGGATCATCGATGCATCCGTAGCATGATACTCGAGCAGAGCAGTTGTTATTTCAGGGCGCGGCGCTCTTGCAGGCTCGACTGCTGGTTCAGGCTGCAACCCGGAGGATATGGCCTGGTGCATCGGGGATAGATCTCTTGACGTTGGAACGGATGGCCGAATGGATTGTTTCGCTCTGTCGGTGGACGAGAGGTTCGCTTTGGATGGTTGTCTGAGAAGTCAATGGAATTAGGCTTGTCTCTGTAGGCAGTTCATGAGCCCATCGTCAGTGCACTCGTAGTAGCATAGTTCTGCCCTGTTATAAAGTAATCACAGTCTCTATTACTGCTGAAGGGAGGGGTTCGATGACCATTTGCGGTAATTGAGTAGGAAGAGTTTGAACGAGCATGCCTACTGTTAGAAGCGAATTGTTGCAGTAGACAGCCACTCGTATAAGATTACTTGCCTGTCGGTCCAGATTCATAGCTACAAGCATTGGCAGTTTTTGGATGTTGTTTTCAACTCCAACGCAAAACTCAATGCCGTGTCCTTGAACTTGCCAACGCCTTGATGAACTCTTCCCCAAACTCTTATGGGACAGGAAGTTATCGTCCAAGGTTTACATCTTCGAATCTCCCGCTGCCTCATCGCGACCGAGCTCTTTCTTCGTCCTGGTGGTGAAGTTGTGGTATGAGGCGTCTTCAGACCGGAAAAAGACGGGATTCAGCGGATCTTGAGGATCGAGAAGCTCTGGAGATGCATTCGCAACACAGGCACGAGCGAGGCAGTACCTCCCACTTCAAGACCTGGAAGGATCCCCTGATGACGGCAAGGCGGGAGACGGCAGAAAGTAGATGTGCGTCCAAGGTAGTAGTGCAGGGCATACAGCAAGGCGGCAATTCTCACGTCGACCCTTCTCATCTCCAAGCAGCGGGTGCGACGCTCCCATCAGCACCTTGTTACCCCATACCTGACACTGTGGCAAGTCACAGGGATGTCGAGGACTGATGAAAGTTGACCTGTCGAGAATTGGTGCCACGGGATTGTGGTCGAGTCCGCTGGTGGTACGAACGGTGGGCACGGAAATGCGCATGAGGACGCAAAAGGCGGTGACTGCCACGCGCATGGCCGGAAGTGGGACCTCGTTATACTGCTCAGGGACTAGCTACGTGTGGTTGTGCACAGCCAGCTGGCGGGCGCTTCCATCATGCACTCAGTCTCTGACCTGCAGCAGACGGGCTGGTCTCGTCGGTGATTCTGCTTGATGAGACGTGAGACAGAGCCCGGTGGGCAGCATGTGTGAGAGAGACGAGGTGAGAGACTTTAGAGCCGAGCAAGGCGCCCTCGTCGCTGCGGGCTTCGGGCAGCGAATCGGGTGGTTAAAATGATTCGAGCGCCATCTACGTGGGCGCGTGGCCTCTCTCGAGATGGAGGGAGCCGGGCCAGCTCCTATCCTGCCCTGCGTGCCTTGTCTGTCTGTGTTGCAACTGTGCGCAAGCATCGTCCCAACACAGCCGGCATCTCTGGCAGTGCATGTCGAAGGTCCGTCGATGCTCCCGGTTCGGGCTGCACGACGACGCCGATGAACGCACAGCTGGAAGGCCAGAGTTGTCGCACACTCGAGAGATCGTCGTCTTCCAGATGACGAGCTAGTTGAACCTTCGCCACGCCTCAAGGAGGGTTAGAAGAGGTGATTTGCTGCCATTTCGGTGCTGCCCCACAGAGGGAGTAGCCATTGGCTACGTCGACTTAGCGCACTGCGCCTTCCCTGCCAGCAGTGTGCCTTCCACTGAAACGTGCCACTCCCTCCAGCCCGCCCTCTTCTTGCCGCAGCACCATTGTACTTGACTCCCAGCCTGAACAGACCACCGCATCGTCTTCAATCGCACTCCTCACACCGAAGTGTACCACTGTTTGCAGTACCAGTATTGCTCCTTCGACACCGCAAAGCGATCGCATTCCTCTCCGCAAGCGTTGATTTTGCCACACGCACGGACTCCCGGACTGTCACACAATAGGGATCATAACAAAGCCCTCCGCCTCAGCTCCTGCCTACAACTCCGGACATCGCATCATCACCCTGAACTCCATCACCCACCCCTACGACGCATTCGAATCATGGCAAGCTATCACTACGGGATGCCGCACTACCAGAACAACCAGCCGTCGCATTCCTCCCACTCCCACGGCCACCACGGTCGCAGCCGCCGGGGTCCGAGAGTATCCTCGCAGAATGCGCATCGGCAATACAAGGCTCAGCGCAGTCCTAAGGAGGAGGCACCGAGAGTGGAAACATACCAAGACTATCTCCGACAGCTTGAGGCCGCAAAGAGCTTCGAGTTTGACGATGACGAGATCTTCTGTCCCTTCAGTCTTCTGACCGAAGACGACGTATGTCGAAAATCATCCGCCCAACTTCGAGCTACAGCTAACCCACCCTCGCAGCTTCAATCTATCCACTCTTCGTCTTCGTCTGAGAGAGGCTCCCTCTCATCCGGCTCTCCCGAGGGCTCACCACTACAGCAACAAGTCCAGCCTACACCTTCGCTCCTCCTCTCCTCTGTCCCGAATACGTACAACCCGACGAGCTACCCGCAGGCGCACACCAAGCTGCACCAGCCGCTGGCTCAGCGCACTCGCAACGCAATCCCAATCGTCGACCCATCTACTAGGTCCGTTGCGAGCCCACCAATGTCCGTCTCGCCGGGTCGACAAATGCAGCAGCAGTACGTCGCACGTCGCTGGTAAGCGGGTGCTGTGCTGTTGAATATTGCTGCGTCGTGCGCTCTACGTTGTCGGGCTGGCGAGACGGGTCCGCTTCTCTGGTCATCCACCCGGATGGCCAGCCTTCTTCGATATATTGAGCGATACCTTGTACAAACTATGACACGACTCTAGAAAGCGGGAATTGGATCTGCTCTTTCCCCAACCTTGGATAACGGCGTTACAGCAGCATTACGAAACTTGCATCAACGGCATGGCACGGCATCTTGATACCACAGCGACGATATACGGACTGGATCTATTTTCTGGATTTCACACTGCATTTGAGCTTCTTGTTTACCCCCTTTGATTGATTTTTGCGATGATCTTTTTGGCACGGTGTTGGGTCTGGCAAACGTCACGAAAACTTATCCTCGAAGAAGCGCAGCGATAAAAGAATCTGCATCATGATAAAGAGAGTCTACCAGGAGAGGCGAAAATCTATTTGGGGGATCTGGCCATTGGCAGCTGGCAGACGGCGATCTGCCTCGACATTTTGGCCTTTGCTTTTTTGATGTATGGTGTTTTCAAGTGGATGGAAGAAAGCGGAGCGACGATATACCAAGTACTTGCTGTGTTGAGAAGCTGCTTTTTTGCTGGGAGTTCTGGGAATATGGGATCTAGCGGTCTGATGGGGATATGGGTCTTCTCTCTCGTTGTATGTGCAATGGGTTTATCTCAGCCCCTGTACGAGGTCTCTTGTACTCTACCGATATCTGGCTGCCTTCGTTGCGGCTTTGAATACGACCAAGACGTTCGAAACATACTCTGCTGTCTGCGTCTTACCTCATGTGACTCCTGAAGACCGTGATAACTTCCAATCATGCTCCGCCGAAACAACAAAGACGTGCTCCTCGAGTACCACGCTGCATCCGGCAGTGTGTTTGGAACTGGAAGCAGCCCGGCTTCATGGTGCACGATGGCTCTTGCCGTCGCTTGATGTGGGTATCCGCTCGAGACTGGAAGGTGACATCATCACATGAAGCCCGGCTAGAAGTTGAGGTCTCTGTTGTCAATGCCGAGGCGTTGATTCGCTCTCTTCCCGCAGAGATCTTCTCTTTGACTTGACTTGTACCTGGAAGTCTAATATCTCACTTACTTGCTACCATCTGCTTTGAGTCTTTCAAAAGCTTTGTTTGTTACGATTGAAAGCTCCACGACAGCTACACGAACTTCGGCTATCACACGAGCTACATCACACGAACGAGGGACACGGCAGAGAGAGGAAGAAAGAAGAGCTAGAAGAGGAGAAACACAATGTCTGTTTTCCGTGCGACTACGATGCTGCCCGCTCTCAGGACCTCTGCGCGCGTGGGAGGTGTGAGGAGTTTCTCAAGTGGGAGGACGTTGTTTGCGGGCAAGGAGACTGCGCATCGTATGTTTGATACCCAGTAATGCCCCATACCCAATGCTCTGCAGGTAAAAGAGTCAGGGAATAGCTTCATCACGAGGATCCACCCTTCCCGAATCGCATGCCCGGGAGGTCTTGCGTAACTACGCCCTGTCTCCAAGCTGAAGTCTGCCCTGACTGAAGCTTGAAACTTGAAGTCGCAGAAGCTCGGCCTGCCGACTCACTTGCGTTTGCTATATCGGGAAGCAACCTCCTTTGGAAGATATGCTTATCGACTTGTCTGAACTCGTGCTAATCCATCCTTCTCCTTCTCCACAGCCGACGAAAGCCGCAAACAAGAAATCGAGCGAGAGAAACAAGCGCAATTGAAAGAGCAGAAGGAGGGAAAGAATGAATGGAAACAGGCATTGGCGAGCGAGAGTGAGAGTGTGGTAAGTTGTCAACGCCCTCTACTTGATACAAAATTCGCTTGGGGAAGGAGATCGAAATGCTGATGATGTGGGATGTGAATAGGTGAAGGCAGACCGTGGCGATATCAAGGCGAGTAAGGAGACGATTAGTGAGTTGCAGAAGGAGAGTGCGAAGGCGGCGGAGCAGGAGAGGAAGAAGTAGGGCAGAAGAAAAGAGAGGGTATAGAGTGTGAAATGGAATGGAAAGCGGGTAGCAGCACATGAGGAGTTGGATGGGGGAGGTGGTGCATTGTAAACTTACGATAGCGTTGAAAGGTATCTGAACAAGCATATGAACAAATGCTCCGAATCTGTCTCGTACTCGATGCGGCCCAGTTACGTTGAAAGGGAAAGGAAAAAGACAGCCACCGAAGTTTCTTGCAGACTAAACAATACTTTTGGTAAGAGATGTCTACCATTCTAATCGCCCGCTAACCGCTAACCACGAACCGCTCACAACGCATTCAGAAACCCCTTCAAAGACTCCGTATACGAGTCGGGATCCTCCAACTTCACACCCTCCATCTCCTCCCTCACGCCCAACATACTCACCTTCCCACCACTCTTCCCCTCAGCCTTGAAATCCCAGCCCTTGAAGAGCTCCTCCAGAGAAGCAATCGTCGACTCTTTATCTTCGATCAGAAGCGAAATCGCATCATACCCGCCTGCGCCAGGGACGACTCCGCCAATCACGCCGTCGACCTTTTCGCAGGCGTCCAGCAATTCGGTTTGAGCGGGAGGTTCAATGGGCACGCCGCTTTTGTCGGACATCAGGCGGATCAATTCGCGGATTCTGGTGAAGCGCTTGCTCAGTTCAGAGTGGAGACTGGTGTCGCTCGACTCGGCGACTTTCTTCATTTCCAACGCCAGACCCTCGTTCGCGTCGTGCAAATCTTTCCAGATAGGATTCCCCTCCTCGGGTTTCTCCTTCCTCCAACTGAGAACTTGCTTCACCATCCCCGGCGTCTTACTCCCGCAGGACACATCACACATAATCAGCCTCAGTCCCTTCGGAATCTTGACGACATCTTTGAGGATCTCGGTATCCCATGTCCCGCCGTGGTGGTTCTCCTCGACGATGTCAGTGAGTTCGGACGCAAATTTGGGGATTCCGGGTTCGGCGTGGTTGGTTAGGAGGGACGGGGAGAAGCGTCGGTAGAGACAGGTTCCGTAGACGGCGGAGGCGACGTCGAAGCCCGAGCCGACTTTTCCTTGAGCGGCGCAGTGGGCTGCTTGGGCGAGATTGTGCAGGCGGCGTTTGGATTGGGGATTGGAGAGGTCGAAGAGGGTTTTGGGGAGGTAGTAGGAGAGTAATGCTCCAGTGACTGCTGTTACGAGGGCTGCTGAGGATCCGAGGCCAGTCTTGGGTGCCTCTGTCATTGGTATGGCGAAATCGTGGAAACGCGGCTTGGGTCCAGATGTGCCACTCGCATTCCCTGATATTTCTGACGGGGTAGAGTAGTAGTCATTGTCGGCCACGATGGTGATGGAGGCTGGTGTGATATTGGGACTGCCAACGCTGGTGATGTAGCTCAGCACGTAGGCGAGAGTCGTTTCAATGAATGGATTCCGGTTCAGATTGAGGTCTGCGTCTCTGTATGAGCGGCATTGAGTAAGTGAGGGTCTTTTCATATCGTACAGTATATTCACTCGCAGCAGAAACGTTTGATCGACATGCCGATCCTGACAGAATAGGAAGTGTTACAAGACTAGCATACAACTCAAGACGAATTTTGTCGAGAACAACACTCAAAACAACATTGACTTATCTGACGTTGGAAGACTTACACTCTCAACTGTGTGACTTCAATGCCGGCATCTCTTTCGGCAAGCCGGTAGCCGTACTCCCAGACAGCATCGAGGAACTGCGGCGAGTTGACGGTGATCTCGTTAAGAACAATACCATTGCTCGTCGGAATGCCTTGGATCAGCACATGTATGCGAGCATCCAGTCCAAATACCAGTCCAGTGTGAGCTCGATCGAGCACCAGGTAGCCGCCCGCCAGCAGGACTTTGCCTGGTGCCGACACGGCCACAGGAGCATTGTAGCCCATCCAGTCGGAGGGGTGCCTGTTCCGGCCGAACGTACCTCGTACGGTAGCGCACGTGGGAGGAGTGAGATGGAGGATAGTCAGACCGGTACGGACTTTTAGGACTTAAGATCCGGTTCCTGGCGGTCGCGATGGCAGATGACCATTCGAATGTTCGCGAATCCAGGTGGGATGTATTTCCGGAGAGAGCTAAGAGCCAAAGACGTGGTTCCTAGAGAATTTTGCGGAGAGCAGGGCCAGGGAACGTGACAAAGCAGGATTTGGACGTGGAATTCCAATGCTGCGTTCTCTGAATCGGGAGGCTGTCCAAGTGGCAGATGACTGCCTCAGTTCTCAGAACGGAGCTGGAGGATGGCGCAGTAGCTTTCCCCGGTGCTGGAGGCTTCGAGTGCGGTCCCAAGAACGAGTCGCAGGATGAAGCTCGAGTGGCAGACGTCGGCGTTCAGCTCCTCGTTCAGCCGTAGCGTGCCACTTCTGGCATGGCTGCCGTGGGTGCAGACGGGACATGTTTGATGCCGATGGCTCCGGACGAAGATGAACCGGTCGAGGCACGAGTAAGAAATCGGATTCGCGTCGAATCGAAGGCGTCACAATCAAATCAGCAGGCATCCCTTTTGCAGGAGGCCAGCTATCCTGTCCATTTTGTAGTAGTGAATTCCTCTCAGGCCCTTATCTGATCTGTTACCTGCAAAAAGAGGGAGTCGCCAAGGCATCCGCAACGCGCACTCTCCATCGCGCACTGGTGATTCATCCACGCTTCCTCATAAACTCTCAGGCATCCGCCACACGTCTTCCCACCTACACCACCACCAACCACCCCATACACCCTCCCTAATCCCACACGGGCGCGTTTGTTTGACGGCTCACAGTCGTCAAATGAACCTGCAGCTTCGTTATTTTCTTAGAGTCCCGGTATGTCTTCTTCCTCACGCGATCGCATCACGAGACACCGCGCTGATCACGTTCCACAGTCCCTCCCTTCTCAGTTGAAGGGCTCTTCAGTCAAGTAACTCTATGCCTTACGTTAAGCCTACAGTGCACCTCTCGCGCATTGCAGGCACCGCTCTCAAGTCCTTCACCCACGGATACGCCCAGACTGTCGTCGCCGCATCCCAGTCCAGCTATGCTGCTCAGAACACCTCAGCAGTTCCGCTCGCGGACACCTTAATTGGTCGGTTCCGGAAGAGTGAGAAGAACCGACAACAGAACGTCTTCAACCATGTTGAGGGCACGCGCCAGGCCAGCACCACTGCCGTGCGCCCGGATACGAGCCATCATGATTCTGGTCTAGACAAGTACTTCGATGCATGGCAGAAGCACCAACGAAATGAGGCGAAGGAGTGGCAGCAGTTCCAATTCGCCCGCCGTTTGGAGTGGAAGCCTGCTGCCAGCCAGGTTGTGCCAACGCAAAGCCAGGAAGCCGCAGATGCGGAAGAGGGCAGCGCAAAGATTGAACCTGAGGCTCCTGGTCTGCAGCGTTCCTACACCACAAGTGCCCTCGACAACTTCGGCAAGGCCTTCGCGAACGACCAGGCTGCTGAAGCAGTTGCGCTTGAACAGGTCAACAATGCCATCGCCGAGGAGATCGCAAAGTCGAAAGAAGAGTCTGACGATGGACTCACGATCCGAGCCAAATCCCCATCTGTCGTCTCTGTCGAGGACCTTCCCGTCGAATCCGAACCGCGCTCGGCCAGCCCGGCCTCCGTCTTCACACCGACCGATAGCTTCTCCAGCACCGAATCCGTCGAACTAGATACCCACACCGAGCGTCTCGTGCAGTTAGCAGAGAGCAAGCAATATGAAGAAATCCCAGGTGCCTTCGCGGGCATGCTGCGCGCTGGCGTGCAGAAGCCATCACAGGCTGCATACCGAGCCCTGCTTAGTTCTGCAATCGAGCTTACGCCTGGGAAGCACCAGGTAGCTCCGAGAGCACTAGAGGTCTACTCTGATATGCTGCGGAGAAAGGTTGTGCCAGATGCTTCCACATACGGCATGCTAATCAGCCTGCTCTCGACTCGCGCATCCGACGCAGTTGCAATGAGAAAGAGCTTGGAAGAGCGCCTGGCCAGGTACGGTGGCCTTGAAGAGCAAGGCAAGTTCATGTTTCAGTCAAGCCAGATGGAACACTCCATGCTAGTTGAGGACAGCTCGCTTTCGATCGCACTGAAGATGTTTGAGCGAGCCAGGGAGACCACCGACGCAGTGCCCAGTGATGCTTGTGCGTCTCTTGTGATCGCGAGCGCAGAGCAGGGCCGTGTCGGAGACATGACTCGCGTCTATGAGTACATGGAGTCGAAGTCATTGGACCCGGTGTCGGCCATCTACTCACCGATGATCACTGCATTTGGCGGCTCTGGCGACCTGCGGAATGCCGTTGAAGTGTACGATGAGTACAGGGAATTGGCGATCAAGGACAACGTTGGCGACATTGCTATCACCCGTGCCGACTATCAAGTCTACGCTGCTGTGATCGAGGCCTATGGATCCGCGGACAGATTGAAGGGTGGCCTGAAATTCTTGGCTAGCATCCAAGCCGGAATCGTGGACGTCAAGGAGCTTGAGAAGCTGCGTGAAGTAGTCGCTCTCGAAGCTCTCCTCCCGCTCGCGCTCAAGGACACCACCTTCCGCAATGCCTTTGATCTGGCGAATTCTCTGTCTGGACGTGCGTTGAACTCGGCCTTGGCTGCCATCGCCACTACGGCTGCCGACAAGAACATTCTTGAAGTCAGCACTCGAGCTTTTGACAAGCTGGCACAGCAGACTCAGGATCTTGCTGAGCCTAGCATGGCAATGCTGGCCATGCACGTTCGCAACGCGAATGTTGAGGCGGCAGAGCCATTCTGGAGAATTCTTGAAGCAGCGCCTGTAAGCCTGACGTTCATCGAGCCTACCACCATGCGCGCAGTTGCGCTCATTGGTGTTGGTCAGGCAGAGCGTGGGTTGAGGCAGAGTCGCCGCATGTTTGCCCGCATCAGGGAGGCTACACCTGAAAGCAAGCAACCCGAGACTGCTGACCACGTTGACGAGGCAGTTGAGCTTATCGGTAACTTCATGCTGAAGAGCCAGGTCATGGTTCCAGCCGAGGCTAGCCTTGAAGTTCTGCGCATGATGGTTGAGAACGGAAGCCTTGTCGCGCCGATTGCAGAGCACCTGGTTGCTCGTTTCGGACCAGAGCACATCGCGCGCTTCAACCAGGCTGATCTCGAATTCTTGACCAAGGTGCAGTGCAGCATGATTCTTGACGACCACCACGCGGATATCGCAAGCCCCGCTCGCTTCGGATGCTTGCTTGAGAACATCGTCAATCGCTCAATCATGCCATCTTCGGAGACCGAGACTATGATCGAGAAGGCCCTAATCAACATCGATCGTGCTGAGCTCTCCAGGCTTTGGAACAACTACCGGTACCCACAGACTCCAGCGGTCTTCAACTCAGCAACCTTCACACCAGTGGTACCGTTCCAAGCTCCTGCATCTTTCGAGGATACATACGATCCGTATGCCAGCCGAACCGATGTCAAGGGCTCGAACATGATCAACGACTTGCTTGAGCGCCCGCACGGCCGCCGCATGAATGAGGCTCTCACCAAGTTCCGCAACATGCGACGTGTTGGACGTGTTCCAAGAATGTTCACCTACGGCAAGCTCATTGAGTCCGCTGCCAAGGAACACAACCTCAACTTGGCCAAGGACGTTTTGGAGATGGCCAAGCAAGATGTTCCATTCGATGCTCGATACCGCGTCGTCCGCTTCGGCTGGCAGCAGATCCTTGACCACATGGTCGCTGGGTGTCTCAATGTCGGCCGTCGCGACCTTGCCAGCAAGTATCACCAGGACATGATCGACATGGGTTTCGCTCCATCTGCCAACACGTTCGGACTGTACATCACGACGCTTAAGGAGAACACCAAGACCTTCGATGAGGCTACTGAAGCTGTCAAGATCTTCCTGCGCGCGAAGGCTGAGGGTGTCGAGCCTACATCATTCCTCTACAACGCCCTCATCGGCAAGCTGGGAAAGGCTCGTCGCATCGACGACTGCTTGTTCTACTTCGCTGAAATGCGCAACCTTGGCATTCGTCCTACGTCAGTCACTTACGGTACTATCGTCAATGCCCTCTGCCGTGTGTCGGACGAGAAGTTCGCTGAGGAGATCTTTGAAGAGATGGAGGCCTGTGCAAACTACAAGCCTCGACCAGCTCCCTACCACTCTCTGATGCAGTTCTTCCTGAGCACGAAGCGCGACCGCAGCAAGGTTTTGTCTTACTACGAGCGCATGCGTGGCAAGGGCATCGAACCAACTGTTCACACCTACAAGTTGCTCATCGATACTCACGCCACATTGGAGCCTGTCAATATGCCCGCCGCGGAAGCCGTGCTTGAGGAGATGCGTACTGCCAAGGTGCAGCCTGAAGCTGTGCACTATGCTTCGCTGATCCACGCCAAGGGTTGCGTCCAGCACGATGTGGACGCCGCCCGAGCACTCTTCGATTCCGTTCTCACAGAAAGCAAGGTTCAGCTGCTGCCATGCATGTACCAGGCCGTATTTGAATCCCTCAACGCCAATCACCGCTCTGCCGAATGCGAGTCGCTTCTCCAGGATATGGCTGCCCGTCGCGTGGACTTCACACCTTACATTGCCAACGCCCTCATCCATGGCTGGACCCTGGAGAAGAATATCACCAAGGCCGAAGAGGCTTTCAAGCGCGTTCCTATCTCACGTCGCGAGCCCAGCACCTACGAGGCTATGGTGAGAGCCTACCTCGCTGCTGAGGACCGTGACTCTGCGAAGGCAATTGTCCGCGAAGCACTGTCTAGGGGATACCCCAGTGCTGTTGCGGGCAAGATTGCCGAACTGGTGCGATAACTCATTGTCCGAAATGTGCATATGCGAGGCGTTTCATGGTTTCTGGTTTCTGGCCGACAAACCACCTTCACTGGATGCGATGAACGATTTCCTTTGTCGTGCGACGGTCATCAGCGCATACAGGGGAGGAAGTATACATTACACTAATGCATTTGACGGCTGTTAGCGATGGAGTTTTGGCGCAAAGATATACATCCGCCCTCCTGTGTCTGGAGCGAGGCGTTGATAAAAGGTGGCACTGGTTGTTTGTGTTTCCTTATACTGTGGGACCTGGACGACTACAGCCGCTGCTTTTCAGGCATGCGAGGGCTTTTCAATTGTTGAATGAATCGGCTGGGAGGAAATGCCGAATTTGTACATTATGATACCCCAAGATCTCTCCACTCTGCTGGCACAATGTCTTCTGATCTATCTACGCGATGGATCTGGAAGTGTGCTGGAGTTTCCTAATGAAAGGAAGTTAATAACATGTTCTGTGCCAACTTCTCCTTACGTGATGCTGTGTTGTCTATCGCGAGCGAACATTCGATGGAAACATAGCACAAAGCCCATCTTCAAGGTCTCGTTGCAGTATCTGCATGAAGCGTCACATGCACACAGACTGTGCCCTAACTTCATAGCTTGGGGCTAGGACGGAAGGCACTGCCGAGGTCAGATCTACCGGTCCGCTTGTGCTCACTTCTAGGGTTCGGACCAGGTGAATTGACATCGAAAGTCACATATACGCGATTCGTACTGAATGTTTACACAGTTCGGACGAGGTGTGGGAGTGAGCTCTGTAAGATAGGAAGTGGATTCCGTGTATCTCCTACAAGATCAAAACCCTCGGACTCACTTCCGGATCTTCAAACCCTTCAGCCTTGTGTCAAAGGATTGAATCCTCCAAAAGTCGACGTGAGAGGAAGCTCTCGTACAGACGGCGTGAAGTCTGGAGTGCTGACTGTGCAAGGTCTGGAGAGATTCTGCGGGGAGGCTGAGATTGGAGTCGGAAGTCTCCGAAACGTGACGAAGCAAGCGTTGAGCCGCTGACTTTCTGCGAGGCAGCAGACGGCAAGCTGTCCCTCAGTCGTCCAAGTCTCTCAGCTGAGACAAGTTCTTCATCGCGATATCCTCCATGCGCACGCGCAAGAAGTGAAGCGAGCGAGAAAGAGCTGCTGGTCCATCCGTCACCGTTTCTGCGCTTTGATCAGGCAGGTGTAACCCGGAGCGAATAGCCCTAGGTCTGAAGCCCTAACTACAACCCGTGGACGAGGAGGATCCGCCCAGCCATTGCCAGCATGCAGACAGGTGAGTAGTAGGGAATGAGCACTTCGCACCGTATATCCTGCTTCCGGCCAGTGCTCTCTCATCATGCTCCTCCTATTTTCCGACGTGCCTGCGAGGGCTAATATCAGTACTAATTGCACTCCGATTAGTAGCATCGCGGTCATACGCCTGGGGAGGCGTTCCAGGAATAATGCCGGAATCATCCTCTTCTATGGGAGGAGCGTCTGGCGCAAACCAGGGTCGCAGTAAACGTCGCCGCGTTGAAGACCCGACAGATGGGACTGAGGATGGGGAGAACTCAGCACCAAATCAGGGCTTCGATGGGGCTTCTTCTGCGTGGAACAACGACGGCGCCCGGGATCAGACTGCTGCACAGCCCTTTGTTTCTCAGGACGCCTCCTCATATGCCACAGGGGTACAGCAGACAGATTCTTATCCAGGTGCTTCGTCCACCTCTGCCCTGGTGGGCACTGAGGGCTCTACACAGTGGGGCCAGTCATCCGACAATACGGCATACCCCGATCTCGCTTCGTACCAGCAGCAGCCCTACTTCTACCAGCAATCCGGATCGACACCTTATAAGTCTGACTGGCCGTATGCTGGCGCACAGCAATATGATGGAGCTGCCTCGACCTCTGGAAGCTATTCCATAGGTGAAACAGCGACTGCCACCAGTATGCCATTCTTCCCTCCCTCTACATCGAGCAATACTGGTGAGAATGTCGATGCTCTTGATGGGTCCACTGCCTTCAACTTCCCTGATGTTGAGCATGCCAATCAGTATGCCTACAATGGTATGTCTTGTCTGCTTCTAACAGACTGTCTTATATAAAGCTAACGTACAACTCAGCCCCTACGGCCGCCAGCTCAGCTCTTGCTAAGCCAGCATCGTCGTTCTACTTCGACGATGCTAGTATGCACTTGAAGATCCAAAGCTTGCCGATTCTCGACAATCTGGCTACTCAGCTGATCCACACAATCTCCAAAGCTAGCTTCCCTCAAATACAAGAGATGATGAGAGGAGAAAGCCCCGAGGATGGCCAAGCATACAAGACGCTCAAGAATCTCTTCGACCAGACAAGGAAAGTCTACAGTCGAGAGACCGCCTTCATCGACGCAATCGCCATCCAAATGTTCCAGCCCACGCAGCAAGAGATCATCCGCAAAGCTAACATCGCAACCTTCATCTCGAGCATTCTCGGTGCTCATGACGTGAGCTTCTTCCACCTCAACGAGTTCTTCATGGAAACATTCGTACCGCTGGGCCACCGATTGTTGAAATGGCAGGGTGCCATCTACCTGGAGTTGAAGACTCAGACCTACATTTCTGCCCTAATGAACAGCGATGGCGGGCCTGAAGAGATGCTGGACGAGCTCTTCCCGCCTGATCTCGATGCCCAGATCTTGACCAGGCATCCTGACGCGCCAAGCTTGTCGCCAAGCGAGCAGGACTTCATCGATCGAAGTCGGGCCCGAAAGAGCTACCTCCTCGCTGAACCCACCTCAGAAGAAGCACTTCGAGAGTTGCCGAAGAAGTATCAGTGGAGTGACTTCGTGCGTGAGTTCGCCTCTTGCATCTCCAAAAACGTGGATGGTATCATGAATGTGCCACTGCGATCTCAGGCCATATCGGGCGCAGCTGGAAAGAACGCGGCCGCGGCCGCATTGGAGGGAGCAGCTGGAGGCAATGCTGCCCTTACAGCGGTACAGAATCTATCTATCAACAACAAGAGCGGCTCTGGAAGCGGTGGGTCGGAGAACAAGAGACCCGCAGCCGCCGCTTCAACTATCCGCCAACCCTGGACGAAACCCGAAGAAGACGCCCTCCTCGCTGGTCTCGAACGAGTCAACGGCCCTCACTGGTCACAAATTCTCGCCTTATACGGCAGAGGCGGCTCAGTCAGCGAAGTCCTCAAAGACCGCAACCAAGTGCAACTCAAAGACAAAGCTCGAAACCTCAAACTTTGGTATCTTAAGACTGGCAAGGAAGTCCCGCCTGCTCTACGTGGTGTCACGGGTGAGCTGAGGAAACGGGGTGGTGCGAGGGCTAGAGCGGCGCTGGGAGCGGATGAGGAGAATGATGCTGCTGGAGGAGGTGGTGAGGGAGATGAGGATGGGGAGGGAGGAGGAGGGGATGCGGAGGAGACGACGAAGAAGGGTGGGAGGAAGGGGGCGAAGAAGAATAAGAAGTGAGAGGGAGTATGTGTTTGCGAGGGAGGGACAGAGGGCATCAATGCTGTCTGGCGACGAAATCGAAAAGTTCGATCTTGAGGATTCATCGCTCATCTACAGCGACATCGCACATTTCACCGCTACCTGGAATAACCCGCGCTCGGCGTCGCCGTTCCAATCGAGACTGGTCCCAGCGGTGTGGAATGGACGGGGTGAAGTTGCGAGAGACGCAGCGTGCAGGATGCACATGCATGCATGTATGCGGCTTGCGGAGATCCTGGAGGAGGATTGGAAGGGGCAAGGGCTTCCGTATAAGGACTTCTTATACGGGATGCGAAGCTCTCCAGAGCTTCGCAATCCTTGGACGGGTTTGGTCATGATGATAGAGTATGATAGCGCGGAATGGAGAGAGGGTGTGTCGTAGGGCGCGAGGTTTGGAAGTGTATAGTGTAGCGAGTGCGAGATGTAGCTATGCCCTAATACCGATGTTGTAGTGCTGGACGATGATGCCTGTCCATCTGCGTGTATGAGAACCCGTGCCTCGCCCGTACGTGTAGGGCTTCTGACCTCTTGCGAATGCGAAATAGATAGCTCCAGGACGTGATCGTATATTGACTCAAAACGACGACCATTTAAGCCTTTCGTCCTTGACACTTGGCTCCAATCCTGCGAAGCATCCTGTGAGCACCAGGTCTTGGGCTTCGGATGTTGACTTCGTTGCACCATAGCCCTAAAGTCCAGATCCGAAGGCCCAGCATTTTGCGTTTATATCGGCTCGAATGGTGGGACCAAAGACCTCCATGGAGTATGGAAAATATCGTGAGTGTTCTGATGATTCGATTCACTTTTTCCTCCACTTCCCGTCGGCTTGCTTCGTGATGAGGGCTATGGTCTTGGGAGAAGGATGCCTGTCAATTCCTTAGGGCACAACGTTCCTGCGTTTGCTGACGGGTCGATGGCGTGGACGGGAGATCGAGCCGGATAGAATATCGGAAGATGGATGGGAGCCGATGCCTGTGCGCAAGATAGATGAAAACAGATGCTTGTACGAAGCCCTCTACAAGGGATTGAGAGTCCCGTATCCCACATCCAACTGAATCCGGCCACCGCTGGGCCTTCCAGAATCGCATAGTTCACCCTGTCTTTGGCCGCAACGCCAACTTCGCGAAAAGGTCCTTTAGTTCCGGCAGATCTCCAGGCTCCGATGAAGCATTTTGAGTAGAGGTAGTCTCGACACCTTGCATTTCGTTTTCGGCCTGTCGAGCTTTGGTGAGGTTGGTTGAAAGTCCTTTGCGCTTCATGTCGTGGAGATGGTCTTCAATAGTGGTTCGAATGCTTTCATATGGAGGCGTTCCTTCACCGAATGTTTGGCCGGCATTTTTCAGGTTACGGAGGAGCTGAGAAGGGGTCAGTGCTAGTATGCTTTGAGATAATGTTGATGGAGTCGAGTGAGGTCTTGGCGTACGATGAGGAGTTCGTCATCTGGTGTGGGCGCACTCATGATGGTGGGCTACCAAGAATATTTGGGTCCGGCCAAGATTCGAGTTTGATACAGTATGCGGAATGAAAGAGTCATCGTGTTGCGATTGAATGGTTGAACGCTGTCGCTGGGATGGCGTTGGTGATGTTGGCCCGTGCACCTCGGAAGATTTCTTGCCGACTCACTCGCGACTGCTCTCTGACTACAACAACACACTTTCCACATCAGTTCACCATAACAACGACGACCGCTTCAAGATTGGACCTTGCACTTGGAACAAGCATATCACAAGACAGCGTCAATCTTCATCGACATCCGCGACAGCAATTATGGCCGACGCAGACGAGGATGTGATCCCACGAGGTGGCCATGGTGAAGAAGGATTGGATTTATCGGACGAGACTCAGGACTTCCGTTTCTTGACATCCATCTCGTAAGCTTCACGTTCAAGACTGCTACAACTCAATCTAATACGGAAGTAGAAGAGAAGATGCGACGATACCGAAGCGTGGCGAGAAAGATTTCGAGCCCCACGCAACTGCACTTCAGTCAAATACCCTGGCCGCCTCCCGACAAGCGATGCACAACGCACTGTCCTACCAAAGGGTGCATCCTCCTAAAGGCTACACAGTTGGGACATATCACCCGGAGACGAATATGACGTACACTGTAAATCCGAAAGGGCCGCTCTTCGCGAAAATGGGCCAGGTGCTTCCCGCTAAGGACGACCCACTTGGAAACGACAAAGACCGAGGGCAGCGGCTCTGGCTTCTTCCGGAAGAGGTACTCTATCTGCTCGAGCGCGGAACTATGGATGTGCGGTGGCCTGCTTCGGAGGAAGACTTGGGCAAGCTCGGGTTGCCGATGAGTCTGCAAGGTGCATATGCTATGTTCATCGGCAACGAGGAATCCCATGCTGGCGCTCTCACCTTCGAGCGATACTCTGTATACTCCGGCTTGAAGCGCATGGGCTACAGTGTAATGCGAGCTCCAACGTGGAACAGCGCTGGACCTTCGAGAGCGAGAGAGTGCTACCCCTCGGTTACAGGAAGGACATGGCAGACTGGTCTGCTCAACTCGCTCAACATTTGGAAGATGCTGTTTGCTTCAAAAACGACAAGTACCCCAGAACAACAAGCCACAGGACCTCTCGTGAAGCCAGGACTCTATCGCGACTACGACATGATATACCGCCGACTCGCGCTCATCAACTTCTACGATCCCACCTCAAAACCAACACCGACCACACCAGAAGTCGCTCAAACCGACCCCAATTTCCGAATCACCTACCATGTCTGGAAGCCCGGCTCACCGAACTTTAAGAAGTCCAAGCCTGGGCCTCCAGACTTTCGCATAGCGGTCGTCAATGCCCGCGAGACGTCGGCGCCTACGCTTCAACAGCTGAGCGCTCTCATGGCGACTACACCTTACGATCCTCCGAAGCCAGAAGCGCAGATGTATGCCAAGCTCAGACAGGGATACAAGAATGTTATTCTGGCTGTCGTTGATCAAGGGATTACGAGCTATCTGCGCATTGCGGATGCTGCTTTCGGACTTGAGAATGTGTATGAGAGGAGGAACAAGGGACCGGCTGGTGGGAAGCGAGGTGGGAGAGGTGGTGGGAGAGGGAGAGGGCGGTGAGGGTGCTTCATATTACGGCTGGATGCTCTGTCAGCTCGCCGAAGCTTGACTACTCTGCATGCCTTGCATTCTGATGCTGCATGCCTATAAGGCACATTCCGATATGCGAATCTCTGAGTATCGGCTTGAGTCGCCTCGCGCTCGCCCTTTCAAGTAGGCATCTTAGCAGATGTAGCTCAAGGCTGATGCTGCAAGCTCGCCGCGAATATGACTTCGATGGCGTACTTCAAGCTTCTCTCGCCCTGCGACAGATTCGCGCGTTTCTTTGTTTGGTCGTTTGTACCTTTTCCCCCTTTTGGCTGTACTGTGATCATCTGCCTCGATACCGCCCACGCCCACCGCCTCGCCCTCTTCCACCACGACCGCCTCTTCCGCGATCGAATCCACCACGCCCTCTACCTCGTCCGAACCCATGCATCTCCGGCTCGGGTCTTGTTCCGGCTGCTTGTCGTTGCTGCAAGGCTTCGGCACTGATCTGGAGTGGGTTTGGGATTTGAAGTAATTGACAGAACTCTGCGGTCTGTGGATTGGGACTTTCCATCACCTTCTGGTATTTTGGATCCTGGAAGTGCCCGCCATCGTAGATTGGGGACGTGAGGACGAAGTTTTCGGGGACGATGAGCTTGGAATCGTCTAAAGTGGCGTCTATCCATTTGCGCTGCTCGTCGATGAGGGCACGGTATTCGGACTGGCTCTTCGCTGGTGGAACGCGGGCATCTGGGTTGCCGAAGACGGGCGGCTCAAGTTGAGCAAATGCTCTTGTGATTGCGAGCCATTCTCTGTCGTATTCGAGTCTCAGAGGGCGGTTTATAGCAGTATCAGGCTTGGCAGGGACCGGTATCAACTGCAGGAAGTCTCGGCTGGGCAAGCACTTGTCGAGCGCAAGGAAGTTGGTCTCGGTATTGGTGATTCCAGGTGGGTGCTCCATTTGCTCTGGCGGTTTGGGGCGACTGAATGCAGCCGGGAGCGCAGCTCGTGCTTCTGCTAGGGCTGGATCTTCATCTTTTTTACCTGCACCATTGGCTGTTGGGCCTTTGGGATTGGTGGTAGCGGTCTTTGTGTCATCGTTGGCATCAAGATCGATTTCGTCTGCATTCGCCTTTGTAGCTGTGCCGTTGGTTTGCGTTGCTTTCATAGGAGGTTCATCGTCCAAATCGAGGTCAATCTCGTCAGAGTTTTTGACCGCCTGTGCAGTTCCATTCCCTTCCACAGCCTCGTCGCCGTTCAGATCGATCTCATCCTCGTTCTGTGCAGCTGGTACGGCGGATGCGCTCAGTCCTCCTTGTGCTGCAGGAGGAGCTTGCTCGCTACTCTGCTCTCCGTGCTGCACAATAGCAGCATATTTGCAGTGCAAGTGAGCACTGAACCAATACTTCGGCCGTAATCGATCAAGCACTTGCTTTGCAGCAACGCTTCCGAGCCTGCCGCTTCGCGCGTCCTCCTCAAAGTGGTTCTTGATCCTAAAAAGCTTCTTCCAGTTGCCTTTCCACTCGACTCCTTGTGGCCAGTCGTGACTAATTCCAACGTCCACCTGAGTCCTAATCTGCAACAGCTTTCGAGCATCCATTTCTCGAACATGGTATATGCTCTTCATATCGGACTCGTTGTAAGGCAGTCGTTCGAAATGCGGTTTGCGGTAGTCAAAGCCTTTCCAGATCCCACTCAGACCAGCAATCCTCAATGGCCCAAGCTTCAGGACATTTGCAGCTCCCATGTAGTAGATATTTGGCGCGACCCAGCCTCCGTAGTACAGCTCGAAAAGGTAGTTGCTGGCTTCGTGATTGCCTCCGACAAACACGGTCAGGTAGGGCGCGACTCTCTGCCCAGAGTAGTACTCATGAAAATCGCACATCTCGCGATACTTGGCTGGCATACTGACGCAGTTGAGATCGAAGGCATTCCGCACTGACTGGAAGTCGCCACCTATGATGAGCAGGTCGACACTTGGCCAACCTTTCTGCTTGCAAGCTTCTTCAATCGAGGCATAGATGGCGTGCAGGGTACCATGGCCACAGCCTTCGATGGCTAAGCGGACACCGTGAGCTTCCTCGAGCTGCACCTCCATCTTGTTGTCTGCTTTTCCTGTCACGCTGTCACTTCATCACAGAGCGCCCCTGGAATCACGGTCCAAGAGATTCCAAGCGAGCATGTGAGTTGAAGTCGTTGTTCATGGCTCGTTCACGTCTGAAACAGAAGGAAGGTTCAACTTCAGCCAAGCTTTCAGGCATCAATGCTTGATGCCTTGAAATTTCACTAGACTACACGTCTTCCACGTCCAACACGCGACTTTCTTCCACCAACACTCCACATCCGTCCTATCAAACACACTCTTTTACGATCCGTCAAGATGGCTGCGGAAGGCACTTCACAATACGTGACGCTCATCTCTTCCGACGAGTTTGTCTTCGTGATCCGCCGCTCAGCAGCCAACATCAGTGGCGCCATCAAACGAATGCTAGATCCAGCAAGTACGCCATTCATGTCCTTGCATCTTTTCGCGCTCCTGGAGCGCTTACGTATACCAGATGGCTTCCTCGAAGCGAAGACGAACACTTGTCACTTCGATAATATCAAGTAAGGACTTTCTCTTACGCGCCTTCCGTGGATGCCAAGCTAATCCACGATACAGCGGCCTGGTACTAGAGAAAGTCTGCGAGTACCTCTACTACAACGAGAAGCACAAGGACACGAAAGATGTACCGGACATGGACATTCCAGCTGAGCTGTGCCTCGAGCTGCTCATGGCTGCGGACTACCTGAACGGCAAGCACTCTCTATCATATGCGCCACACGATTCCCAGCTGACGGTCACCAGTTTGATTCCAACATGATACGATACGTGATTTGCTTCCATTAGCGCGGCATTCTGGAGGAGATTTTTGCTACGAATACAAAGCCAGCTAGTCTGGACAGCGAAGCTAATGGATACTGCTTACACCCTGCGTTGAGCTGACCTGTCGTAGTGTTTGAAGCGCCCGCTCCAAATGCTCGAAGAAGTCTTTTGTCGGCATCACAGTCCCAAAACCCTGACACGAAACAATACCAGAGAGCGGCTTCTTCATGGCCTCTAATGTCGGACGCAGATCCTCGTCTCTTGGAACCGCCTCTCTGATCGCCGAATATGCTTGCGCTGGTGTCATTACATCGTCATCAAGCGGAAGGTCCTGGCTCAATTGGATCAACCTGTTTCGTTGTCAGTATCGATAGGAAGCCGCAAGTGCTGATCACTTACTTGTCAATCTCGGAGTAAGGCAGGTGCCACTTCTCCTGAGCATCTGTCTGCGAGCCTTTCTCCGCCCCATCTGCCGGCTTGTCGTGGCTGTGGCCATGCTGAGGTGCTATTGCAGCTCCATACACGGCCGATGTGGCGGTCAAAGCGTGCCCATGGAACTCATCAGTTTTACAGGCAAGCATCGCTTTGGCACTCGGGTTGATGTCAGCATGACCTGTATGGCCCTGACAAGGCCATTCCAAGGACAGGATGAAATCGACTGCAGCCCAGCTATCGCCTTTAGCTAATGTCTTCTGCGGTGCGGGCGATGTCTGAACAGGCGATAGTTGCTGCGGCGTTGCATCGGAAGCTTCGGTCGTCGTCCAATCCATGTCAGTCTGCTCCGGCCAGTCCACAAACGTGCGCTCGTGGCCGATTTGAGAATCCCAACGAACTTCCACTGCCGCGGCGCCGAGCGCATCCATGATCTCAGCATCGGTCGGTGTCTGCGAGACTTGCAGGGAGCTGAGGTTGAAGTCCAGCGAATGTGATTTGAGGAGCTCCCGCATGGCCTGATTCTGATGCGCCAAGGCATTCTTCTCACTGTTTGCGACAGAATCTAGCTGTTGCAGTCGCTTCACTTCCGCTTCGAGACCTTGGATATATTCTGCTTTGCGATTGCGATGCCGTCTGCGCAGGTTAGCTCGTACAATCCGACACTCAGCCGTTCTTGCAAACTCACTTTTGTGCCGAATACACCTGCTGTCTTCGCTTCTGCGCCTCGGTTTGGTTGGCGTCTTCCGGAGAAGCCTGGTCTTTGCCATTTGGAGAGGCCGTACTGTCGCGCTTCAAGATCCGGCTCAGTCGGTTACTCTTCTTCGCTGAGGGGTCCTGTTGCACAAACGTCGCATTGCGCTTTTCTTTATCGGACTTCTTCCAAAAGGATTTGAAGCCGCCACTGCCTTCTGAGGATGCTGTCGTCGATGTATTGCCTGGACTGGGACCTTCGCTCATCTTGAACAGCTAGCTGCCTTGAGTGTTCGTCGCGGTGTGGAGAAGACGCGTCCTCCGGAATCAATGCCGACACAGCTGTTTTCGAACTGGACTGGATCGCCCGAATTGTCAAAACTGTAATGGAGAGTACCTCAGAGCTTCAAACAGATTGTCGGCTATCAGGGCGCACGCTAAACAGCTTAATGTGTCGGTGACACGTGGATTGAGCGCACAAAAAGAGTCTGGACGATGGACAGTCAGCTGTCCTGCGAGGTGCAGGGATAGTCTGACTAATCCTTTAGCGGCGTCTGAACAGGAAGGAGCAACGCCAGCTTGGCGTGCCCGGAGATAGGTGAATTGCACACTATAATTACAAGTCTCTGCTTCGGCGAAAGAGTCTTCAAGAGATGGGTGTGATCTTCAAGTCCAAGCCGTTCTTCGGCTTAATCGTAATGGCACCATCCGGCACTGCAACTTCGTCCGGATTCTTTAATCGCAGCTCAAAGCGCATAAGCAGCACCGCAATCAGGCATTTCAGCTCGTATTTTGCGAATGTCTGGCCTATACAGCTTCTCGGGCCGTGAAGGAATGTCATGAAAGCAGATCGGTTCGCTCCTCCATGCTTGCCTTCGGGACCCAGCCAGCGTTCTGGATGGAACTCTTCTGCGTCTTCGCCCCAGAGGGCCGGCAGGCGATTGAATGCCCAATTTGCAATGACGACAAATGTACCTATACACCTCAGCCTTGAATCGATAATTGGGATGAGAAGACCACATACCTTTTGGGACGAACTGGTCGCCAATGCGAGTATCCCGACAAGCCTGCCTGGACACGAACGGCCCCACTGGGTACAAGCGGATCACCTCGTTGTTCACCGCATTGAGATATTCCATGGTGTCAATCAGATCGGCGGTGATACCTTCCTCTCCGCAACCCGCGATCGCGCTCTGGACCTCTTTCCGTAATCGATCCTGAACGTCTGTGTCCTTGGCCAAGAGGTAACACGCCCACTGCAACGTCGATGCGGTCGTCTCGTGGCCAGCAGCTAGGAAAGTCAACAGCTGGTCTGTCAATCCATCGTCGTCGAAATGTCCAGATCGCATAAGCAGCGCCATCACATCATTCTGTTCGACAGCCTTCTCATCCTCCATATCCCGTTGCTTCTCTGCCAAGAGCTCTTTCGTTACCTTCCTTAACCTATCAGTCGTCCCTTGGACTCTGGCATACGCCCTCGAGGCGCCTGGCATCCTCGTAGCGAGCCATTGTGGGAGAACCGAGCTGAGTGTGAAATACAGGATCAGGTCTGTCGCTTTACTCGGATCCACAAGCAATGAGAAATTCCTCGCAAGCTCTGCACCGGCATTCGTACTCTTCCCGCGATCTTTCTCGCCAGCACGTTCCAAAGCATGGAAGTCCTTTCCCAGGGTCGCCAAACCGATGATATCCAGCGTCGCCTCCTGCACCAAATCCGGCATCGCAACAATCCCATCTTCACTCTTTTCAGCTTCCTTTCCAACAGCGTCTGCAAGCGCCTGACTCCCCTTCCAAAACAACGGCACCAGATCCTTCACATACTTCCCCGTAAACCCCGGACTCACCCACTTCCTAACCTTCTTATGCTCTTCACCCGTCGTAGCAATCAACCCACTCCGCCCCAACATCTTCCCAAAAAACTTCAAATCAAACTCCGGCTTGGGAAAATCCTCACTCCGGTTATTCAGAACTTCCATCACCGTCTCCGGACTCGTCACAAACAACTGCGCATCCCTATGTCCGAATCCGCGAAAACAGATCAGTCCATCGTTGGGAACGGATTTCATCCATTTGAGGGCTTGGGCGCCGGCGGGGCGGGAGGTTGTTTGCAGGCCGTGGGCGAAGAACCAGTGCTCCCCTGGTGGGATGGGGAGGTTATAGAGAGGGGTTGTGAAGTATTTGTAGGGGAATTGGTAGAGGATGTAGATGTAGAGGGATGGGAGGAGGAGTTTGGTTGTTAGGGAGAGGGTGGATAGCCATGCGACCGGGTCGGTGTGAGCAAGGGCGATTGCTGTGAAGATTGTTGGTGGGAGGGTTGTGAGGGTGAGGTTGAAGGCTATTCCTTTGGGGGTTGACATGGCTGTATGTTTAGTTGCCAGTAGTCAATCTGTTTGTGCCAGTGAATCCGGAATGAGTGTGTATAGCAAATAAACAAACAATTGATCTATGAGGTCTTCAATATTATACCAGCGCCTCCGGTCTTTAATAAAAAGTACTTTAACCTCGCATTCGCAGCCACGCTCCGTCATACCCAAAGGATCACTTATTCGGGCACAATCGGATTCCCCGCCAGGCTGTCCTACTCAACTACGTAAAGGCTTGAAAGAGTCATTCAGTCACGAGCGTCAACCCTACCGGTAAACTACAATACGAACTGCCATCTTTGGACGACGCCTCTCTTGGCGTCGTGCATTGTCAGAGTTGCTTTGTCTTGCAGGTGACCGGAAGCTTTTCAGCTTTGATGCACGGACTATGACTGAAAGGTACGTACTCTACCTTAGTAGAAAGGAAACACCACAGAGGACTGGGAGAACGCGAAGGTAATGGGCTGAACAGTTTGATGTGATAAATCTCTGGGTATTGGAGCTAGTAAACAAGTATGGGTCTGCGCCCTTCCTCAGGCCAGTAAAACAAGTATCAAGTTGCGCCCATCTTTCCCTCTCTTCTGGCCGTTTGGGTATATCGCAGTCTCTGTCATTGGAATCATCTCAGTAGTACTCTCTTGGAAAAGCTCGCTCAATCTCCTTCCAAAATGCAAAACAGTGTCGTGGATGTAGTGGTGACCAAGAGTGAGTAGAAGAGGAGAACGCAGAAGTAAATGCAGTGCACAATCGAGAAAGACGCTGCCACCGGAGCAAAGTCGTCATTTTGGCATGTTTTCATGCCAGCTCATGCATCAGGATCTTCTGAATAGTCCTCTTCACTGCTGCTCATACCTGGCTGGCCGACGGGAGTCTCATCAGCGATGCGCATCTGGACGTTGCGGACGTGGCACACAATGATGGCAAGAGCGAGCGAGTTCCAGACGTCGTAGTCATTGTCTTTGTAGTCGAAGTAGGCCATTGGTGTAAGCTCATCGGTGTCTGGTCGGTATGCCATCACCGCAACGATGGTGTACGATGAGAGGACTGCGTAGAATGTTGGTAGCTCGTATGAGAGCATCGTCTGGTTGGATGAACGCGAGACGGGTGAGAGCTCGATCGATCTGAGCACACGCAGCTCTTCCTTGTACTTGGCAGCAAGCCGCCGACACTTCTCTTCGGCATTGGCCTTCATAATCTCCGCAGGTGTACCGGCAGGCTGGTACTCTTGGACAAGGATCGGAATCGCCGTTCGATTGTCGATGTTTTCGATGCCCGCATCGGCTTCCGCCCACTTGATGTAGCTGTTCAAGTGCTTGCGAACTTCTTCCTCGGGTTCCGTACCATCGTCCAAGAGTTTGCGATCGCGAACGCGGCCACCAAGGTCGAAGAGCTTCTGCAGCGCCTTGCTGGCGCGAAAATGGCTTTGACGTATGCTTCCGACGAACGCGTCGTCCGACTGTTCGAAGAGACCATCTGGGAGGAAGTTGAATTCGAACTTCATGTATGCGGGAAGGACAGGCTCGTAGCCGCGCATTGCGATCTTCTGGATCAATGTGATGTAGTCGTCATCGAAACCTTGACTGCGTAGCTCCTCAGTGGAAACGCGGCGCATGCCGAGCTCTTCTGGTCGATCGGCAACTCTGCGCCCATGGCGCGCGTTGGTGTACTCATCGTCGTCGACGAGTAAGGTGTTGTCCGGCGACATGTCATCATATACTTGCTCTTCGAACGACGGCGACTGTGTTCTTCTCTGACGGAGAGACGGTGTCCGCAGGTATCGGCCGCGCTCATCGGGCTCGTCCTCCACTAGATCGACGTCCTCCATATCTGGCTCCTCTGGGCTGAACTCCGTATCCTCAACATCGATCTTTGGGTACTTGCTGCGACGTCCTGCGCCGGAGCTGCTTGGCGTGAATAGTCGTTTCCTCTTGTTGCTGTAGCTGTAGCTGGCGGCGGCGGAGCTGGCATGACTTGGTGGTGACTGCACTCGCCAGCTGTGCACGCGCTCGACTGGGCTCATGGATCTAGCATTATTGGCCACCTCTTTCATTGACGGGGTGCGAATTGGCTTCCACGGCCTCTTGAAGACATCGTCAGTCTTGGGTGGTGTAGGCAGCGGCGCCTGTTTCTTGCTCGGTGAGACATAGTCCCAGAAGCTGTTGGACATGCGCTTGAAGAACGCCATCGTGGTCGCGGCGGGTATGCGAGAGTTGGTGACAGGAGGTAGCTAGGCTAGAGGTGTGACTTCGAGGGCGGTTACGATGGCTGGTGACTCGACGGTGGTGGTTGGTGTTCGTGTGAAGCATAAAGACTGCATCCGGTGCAGAGTGTTTCGACAAAGAGGATGAAGAAAAGAGAGTCGTCGTCGCCAGCACCATCGCCGGATGTGGCACTTTTACATTGTCGGATTGTCTATTGTCATTGTTCAACAGCAGAATGAAGACGAGGGCGGTCAACCATTGTTTCACTTTCACATGCCACGCTTTCTGGAAGCTTGCCGGATGAGGCAGTCGCGATGCAGATCTCAAGGATTAAACGCGTGGCGGGGCAAGAGCGTCTATTGTCGAGGGGAACGTACAATAGCTTGCATTCGCATCTGCCTCACAACCATCACGAGCTATTTTCGTGACAACGCAATATCGCCTACTGCTTTTCTCAGTTCCCTAGATGAGCGCATCAGAAACAAAGCTCATGACACTGGGAGCCTGAAGGAGCAATTCATTCGTCTGCGAGTGGGCGATGTACTCATGCGTCCGCTTCTGGAGGAATGAAGTATTGAGCCTGTAGGAACTAATGCTATACCGAGTTCTCCGATAGCGGGTGCATATTCGAACATTCCACGCAGACACATGGCATTGATGGTATGTATGCAAGGAATACCACCCCGCATTAGAGTTCATGCATGCATGCGCGAGTCCGGGTCCGGCCGTATGCGCACATTCGTTGATTGGTGCTCAGATCTACAGCTCGCACGGTCCAACAACGACGTACTTTGTTCGCGACCAGATGCATTGAGCTTCTTCCTCCTCCGCTTTGGCAGCGACCACCAAACAACATTGACCGCGCCTGCTCTCCGCACCACCCACACCCACAACCGCACACTTTCACCATCACACACGACCACACATACGGAAAGCACGATCGAGAAGCTTATGGGCTCGCTAAGATGCGATAGAGCCGGCTTAGGTCCAAACGGTCCTTTAACACCACACGAGCAAGGCCTATACGACAAGTGGACGTGGACACCACCGACCACCAGCAAGACACCCAAGCGCTACATTGGCCGGACCTTGTTCGACTCACTCAAACTCGGCAAGCGATCATACTACGACTATGCTGAGCAGATGGACGTCGATACATCAGAACGCCCGCCTTCATCGAAGCGCCCCGCCCGCACCGTCAACACCTCCGACATTGAGATGGTGGACGCGCCGCCACTACAACGAGTCACCTTCACACCACCTGGCAACTTCGCGCGCCCGAGCACCGCAAGGTCAAACGAACTCGCTGCAGGCCGGCCCAAGTCAATCCTCAGGCAGCGCATTGCAGCGTACGACAAAATCGCTGGGGAGGGATCACCACACGTTCCCAAACCCCCGCACCGTTTCAACCACGACGTTGAATACTCATACGAAGAGCGCACTCCAGTCCAAAATTTTGCGACATCGACAGCTTCCACCAGCAGCTTCCAAGAAGGATCTTCCATCAACCACTTCTCCGTTCCAGACGAGAGCACCTTCATCTCTGAGCTTGACCCCGAAGACACCTCCACCCCACCACAATACCAGCCTCGCAAGCCGACCGCTACGTGGCGCATCTCTCCCCCACAAGAGCGCAAGATAATCTCGCCAAAGTCGCGACGCACGTCCACATCACCAAAGCAACCAGCGCTGCACGACCTATACCCAAGCCTTGAGAACAACGGCGCACAGAAGCGTCGATATACAGAAGACACAGAAGAGACCGAGCAGCCATACCTCGGCCGCAAGATCGGCGGAATGTTCTTGGACTTCTACACAACCTACGTGCAGGGATACATGGGCACAGTCTTGAGTTGGATGACCGGGCGGCCGCAGAGACAAGAGGTGATCGCAATTGAGACGACACCAACAGGTAACAAGCGACGCGCCGTCGCAGCGCAGGACGTTGAGCGCACACCGTCACCACAAGCAGGAGACGTCGCAGCCGCAATGCCAGGCGAGTTCCCAGAGATTAGCGAATCCTCAATTGAGGTCGCGCAGCCAACAATGGCACCAAAGACCTTACCAAAGATGGCACCAAAGACACTACCAAAGACGGCACCACCCACTACAAACACACCACCAGACTCCCGACCGAGCAGCAGCCACTCGGCTCGACAGAAGTATCACCAAGCACCATCACAGACGGCGGCTCCAAATGGAGCGAATCAGGCAGAGAAGCAGTCAGGCACAAGCCTTGATCGTTCCACGGGCTCTACGTCCCAGGCCACCGCGCCACCACGGATTCCCGTGAGGGAAATGACAAACATGCAGCGCCTTGTATATGGAGCCAGCCTCAGACCACAGAACGAGCGGGACCAGCCAGCAGGCCGAAAAGATGCCTACTACCATGCCTTCATGGGCCGACGTGTTCCAAACGTCGCGCACGTTTCGAGCCCACCGCCTCGCAGGCTCCCACCAGAGATTCTGTCACTGCATGCAGCGAATCAAGCGAAGTCAGCAGAAAAGGTCAACGCGCAGAAGAAGCGCGACCAGGGCATCGATGATCTCATCGCCAAATCCAAGAAGGTTACGATTGAGACTGAAGAGGAGAAAATCCTACGCAAGAGCGTCAGGACCCGCAAGCAGCGAGAGGCAGAGGAGAAGGCAGCCCTCGCCAGAGCCGAAGAGGCCAAGAAGGCAGAGGCAGAAGAGCAGCTACGAAAGCAGAAGGAGCTCGAAGAAGCTCAGAAGAAAGCAGAAGAGGCTCGAATCAAGGCAGAGGAAGAAGAGCAGGCGCGACTGGCCGCCGCTGCCGCGCTCATCCCGCCATTGAGCCAAGAATGGGAGGACAAGGTCGCAGCTGCCATGTCTAACACCACCGGCTCCAAGGTTCTTGCCACAAGCGCCAAGCGTGTTGCATTGACGCGCTACGATTTGGGCCGCATCTACCCTCAGCCAGACGAGCACAAGGTCGAGGCCGACGGCAAACACGCCGGATCACGAGCCTGGCTAAACGATGAAGGCGTCAACGCCTTCCTGGCCGGCATTGTTGAACGCAAATGCGAACAAGACGGCGTCAAAAGCAAGACGGACCCAAAGAAGGTACCGCCTTTCGCCGCATACGACACCAACTGGTTGTCGACATACAAGAAGAACGGCAACAGCATGGATTCCATCAAGCGCTGGTCGCGACGCATGGGTATCGGCCAAGAGCGCCTCCTGCAAGCCGAGAAAATCTTCTTTCCGATTAATACTGGAGCCCACTGGACGCTCCTCATCGTCTCCGGCAAAGAGAAGACGATTGAATTCCTGGATAGCATGGGCGGCAAGCGTTCGGGGTTCTTCAACATCGCCCGTCAGTGGCTCAAGATGGAGCTGGGCGACAAATATGTGCCTGAGGAATGGGAGGAGCTGGCTTCTTACTCGAACCAGCAGCTTAATATGGATGATTGTGGTGTTTTTGCGTGCATGAACGCCCTAGCGGCGGCTAAGGGCGTTGATTTTGGGGAGGTTTCGGTCACGGCTGGTATGAGAGACGCCAGAAAGTATATGGTCGCCAGCCTTTTGAATGGCGGGATGACCGGCGAATTCGAGCTTTGAGCGACGGACCGGGCGTTTTGAGAGGACTTCAGGGGCAGTTTTGCAGCGTTTTGTAACTGAGATACCCCATTGCATTGGGACGATAGGACGGTTCACGTGTAAATGATAGCATGCGGATGTGATATTCCCGCACATGAATGAGATGATACGAGAGCCTACCTTACGTTTCCCCGTCTCCATGCTTTCTCTCTGTTTATTCGCGGGATACTAGAGCGTTGAAAGCGAATCCCAGGGTCTTTGACAGGCTGAGATCGATGAGAGCAAATGGTGGGATCGCTCCTCAACGGAGGAATGATCGGTTTTTTCGAGCTCTGAAGGAGCGACTAGGCGTTTGGATGGGAATTCTTAAGCGTTTTTGCAGAGTTTTGATACGGAGATACCCCGATGCATTGGGAAGGTGACGATGATTCACGAGTATGACTTAGCGGAAAGCGGATGACCATTCCCGCAATTGTATGAAATGACACGAGAACTTGCTTTACATTTTCCATTTTCATATGCCTCTCTCCACCGTTTTGGGTTGTTCCTAGCACTTGAGAGCGAATTCACGGGACTCTGATCGCTTGAGAACGATGAGCGCATGTGGCGGACTTGATCGTTCAGGGCCTATTTTGCATGTGATCTGACCTCGCAATGCAGCCCTCTCTCGGCCAAGCTAGGCGAGTCTATACCGCTGAGAGCGAATTCCTTGCACTCTGAATTGCTTCTTGAGATGAGAGATGGCTGTAGACTTGGTCGATTTCAGCCAACAGGATAGGTGAGTAAACCTTACATTCCCCTCCTTTCATACGCCTTTCTCTGCCAATTCCCGGTACACCAGAGCGTTGAGAGCGAGTTCCTATGCCTCTGAATGAGTTGCCCGTAGGAGTGCAGGCGTCTGACTCAGTCGTGTTTGGACCACTTTTGCCATTTTCATAGGCGTTTCCCTGCCAATTCCCAGCGCACCAGAGCATTGAGAGCGAATTCCTATGCCTCTGAATGGCTTGCTAAAAAGAACGCTGGCGTGGGACTTAGGCGTATTTGGGCGAGTCTTACGGGGTCTCTCTGCGTACTTTCAGCGCACTGAGGCCCATAGAGCGAATTCATGGGCCTCAAATCGCTTCATATCAGGGAGTGGAGGTGGCGGACTTGGCCGTTTTCAGCTGAAAATGTAGGTGAATGAAGTTCACGCCTGCCTGTTTCTACGACCTCTCTCAGCCTGTTCGAGGAATACTAGGATCTTAAGCGCGGATCTGTGGTTCTCTCGAGCCCGAAGTTCAGTGAGTGTAGGCTTTAGACATAGCCGTTTCAAGATGAAAATGTAGGCGAAGAAACCTCTTACCTGGCTATTTCAGCTGCTTCTCTCAGCCTATTCGAGGGATACTGTGTAGTCAAGAGCGGACTCATAAGCCTCTCGATCGATCAAGTGAGCGAAAGAGGGCTGCGAACATAGCCGTTTTCAGCCGAGAATGCAAGGAAATTGGTCTTACACTTGACCATTTTTACCACGTCTCTCCACCTACTTGAGGCAGAGTGAGCGCTCGACAGCAGATTTCTAAGCCTGTTAACCAATTGAGGATGGGAGAGACATCGTCGGACTTAGTCGTTTTCAGCTGAAAACGTAGGTGAATGAGCTGTGCTCCTACCCGTTTCTACTGCCACTCTCTGTTCCTCTCAGATGGACTGAGCGCTTGAAAGCGCAGTCCTCGGCGTCTGACCCGGTCAAGTGCTTGAAGTAGGCCTCTGGACATAGTCGTTGTCTGCTGAAAGTGCAGGTGAACAAGCTTTATAACTGTCTATTTTCAATACCTCTCTCCGCCAAGTTGATAGATGCTAGACGGCTAATAGCGAACACCTGGGGCTCTTGTGCCTTCGTTGGGACGAGAAGAGGTGATGGACGAAATACTTTTGCTGCCTTCCTCGACCAATTTGAGGTAGGCTGGGGCCTTGGGAGCGAACTTCTACACGCTTCGATCAATTGAGCGCATGAGAGACGCAATCGGCCTTGGCCGGTTTGGCTTTGGATGTGGCATGTGAAGGTCCCTTGCTAGCTGCCTCTCTCCACGAGCTCTCAGCAGACTATGAGCATAATTCATGTATCGCTGAGATCGGTATGGCGAGCCCAATTTGCATTTCTCCAGACGAACTCTTCCAAACCTTGGATTCCGCGGACGCTCCGGTCGTCAATGTTGTGGGTGAGCTCGTCCGTTATTTTTGCTTGTGATTGACGATCTCTTTCTGACGCGGGAGGAGAGCAGATAGGCGTACGGTATGCTCGCTTGCACCATCTCTTCCTCAATCGTTTGAGCATTCGCTGCTGGTCCGGTCATCGCCTTGGCGATAGTACTTGTCTTACCCCTCAAGCAAAGACCGGGTGATGACCTTAGAGAAGGTACAACTCTGGCTGATTGTACCAATACAACTCCAGGTTTCTTGTCCTCTTGATATCCGTAGCTCTTGATAAGACGTTCACCATATCCTTGACCTTTCTCCTCCACCGTGTACTGGCTTGGCTTGTTCGCCTTGGTCAGATGGACTTTTGCAGACTCTTGGCGACCATTTTCGGACATTCAGGGTTCGCCGTCGGCTTCTTCAGGACAGCCATGAGGTCATGGTATATCGAATTTGAGCGGAAGTGTCTTCAAGCTTTGGAGCCATGCTCGAAGAGAGGAAACGGCGTGACGCTGGGCGTCGATCTGCCTTTGAGCGAACGAACCATGCTCTTGGCGGACTTCGCGCCAATGATTGGGTGGCCCTACGGACCAGCATGTTGGAGGAACTCGCGTGGGCATGAAACATGTCGACCTGATTCCTTCCAGTCGGCAACATCCAACTTCACAAAGCTGCTACCTGGTCGGCTCGCTGTCCTGCTACATATATGGAAACGCATATTCCAACAGTGTCTTGCGTCGAACGAGTGTGGCGAAGCCAAGAGCCAACGCCCAAGGCTGCTATTTTGCGCCGGATGAGAGTGGCTCCGAGGCCTGTGAGTTTGGAGGGCGGTGCAAGATGCCGACGTGCATCATTGGCAGGGGTTCTCAAGCAACTGGGGACGTCAGCCAGCTCGAGATTTGAGTACAGCTCGATACATGCAAGCTTGGCCACTCTCCCACGTTTCTGAGGAGCTCTGCTTTGCCGAGCTGACTACGGCTGTACGGCGTATGTTTCTCTGGGTATGTACGGGATGTACGTGTCAGTAATGAGGCGTGGCTTGATACCAAGACCATGCTTGGTGCAAGACGACTGCAGATCCCCTGCGGAGGATTACATACATCCGCGCTAGATACTCTGCCCTCCAGCCGTACGTCGTAGGTGAGACGACCCGGACTATCTCTTCTCTTCTTCTCCCTTCTAGCCTCTACCCTCAGCTCGACGTCTTGTCGCGGACCTTCGTACCAGCGTGCCATCCTCCAGCCACCCGGATAGACTACCAGTGAGGTCACGATGGGCAAGAAGTCGGTATACACAATCATTACGCCGCTGCCGAGCAACGTTCCGCGTCAGCTCGCGATAGAGCTCCTACACAGTCATGAAGAGGTCATCAAGCTGAACCCGCTCGTGACGGGCGTGAAGGCCATCGATTCTCCGCGCGATTGTCCAAACGACGAATACTACTCCGAATGGTACGAGATAGCCGAAGTGATAACATGGGGTTTCGGCATGAAGAAGAAGATCGCATTCAAGGGCGTATTCCACAATCTGCCCATGGGCATGCAAAGTCACACTTATGCGCCCATGGGCGTGGACCTACGCGCGAAGTACTTGATCGGAGGCAATCAGCCTGGTGAACCGAGGGAGCCGAGAGAGCTGGGGCTGAACACGCCGATTGACGGACTTTATTTGCGACAAGATATGGAGATTGAGTGCAATTTTGCGCTCGCCGGATATGTCAAGAAAGAGACGAAAGATGCGATCGGAAAGATGATTGATCGGCTGACGAGGAAAGCCGAGCTTCTGGACGAGGGCAAGCTACATGCCATGTTCGAGGACGGCATGCTGAAAACAACAAAAGCGACCAACTTCTCTTTCTCAGATGACTGCGGGACAGTAGGTCAAGGAAGTCCACCAGGCAGCCCTTCTCCATCTATGTCTCACGCGAGCTTCGGAGCGAGACTCGACCAAAAAGGCTATGGCAACTATCACGATGTAGCGCGGCGAGAGAGTCAGCATCGCAACAGCTTCGTACCCGCATACCAACAACAAGGCTACAATGGCCCAGATGGCTACGCACGACCCGGCGCATCCAACTCCCCAAATATGCCCATGATCAGCGAACTCTCGGGCGACTACCAACAAGGCCTCTACCCGCAACCACTCAAACCCAATGGAGGCCAAGTCTTCCGGTCGGAACTCCCAGGCGATAGCAGTTTTGCATCCGGATCTACAGGGACGCCCTCACCACAACCTTCACCCCGGCAACCTCGTCCGCCGGCCGATATACAGAAACCTCCAATCCAAGGACAATACTACCAAGCGTACCCACCTCCTCAACAAACCCATCCCGCCGACCGACCCATGTCCTATAGCAATTACTCGAGACCGATCGCCTCCGAACAACAACAAGCTCCTCCTCAACAATACCTCCAACGCCACGAATCAGGCCAAGACAATCTCATAACCGAATGGCAACGCAACGTAGCCAACAATTCCCAAAACCAATCCCAGCTCTCCATAAACCGCAATTCCTCCGCCGACGGCGGCTCCTCACAATACAGCCACTCGAATGCCAGCAATTCCCGACCCGGATCTAATGTGGTACCGGATCATCAGAGATTCTCGCAGTTGAGTGTGCAGAATACACCGCCTCCTGGACATGCGAGGACGAGTTCTTACCAGAGTGGGATCAGTAATTCTACCGCTGGGCAAGTTAGTGCGAATGCGAAGTGTCCTGTTTGTGGGCTTTTTGAGGGCGATGAGGCGGCTGTTAGTCATCATGTTTCAAAAGCGCATTTTACGTGAAAGAGCAGAGCGGCGATATGTCAAAATGCGTAAGGAGAATGCTTTCTGAAGGGGAAGATGACAAGGCGTTTTCGGTGGGAGCTTGTGAGCGCAAACGGCGAAGTAGGGAAAAACAGGACGTTAGGCTTGATGCTTTGGCGGACTCAGATGCTAAGCGGAGCGATTCCTTTTGTACTTGTGGATGAAGTTTCTTGGATGATGATGTGAATACCCAGTGGATATTACGACTTCGATTCGATGTGGATATATTTGAGAGAAAAGCTTTGTTCAAATACTTAGGAGCGGATGAAAAAGAGCAGGATAATCGTACTGCTCCATTACAGCAAAATGGCCTTGAAGCATGTGCATCCTTTTTAAAACCACTTCACTGGTCACCTGAGTTCATTGGAAGTCAAGCGCCCATACCCAGGCTTTCCATTCTTCGAGCTCTTTTCTCGATCACCTCTTCCAGCCTTTCAAAAGCCTGCTCGCGTTCTCCATAGATCAGGGGCAAGTAGACGCCGCAGATACCAAGGAGACAGTATGCCTCATCCTCCACGCGAGTGCAACTTCTGTTCTTCATCCATGCTCGCTTCTCGCTGGTACTCAGGTAGCTGGCTTTGGAATAGTCGAACAAGACATCTTTATGTATGCCTGTGATTTCGGATATCCAGTGATTTAATGGCATTCCAACTTCGCAATGCTTGAAATCCAGAGCCTCGCCGGATTTGTGACCGATAACCTCCCATTGAAAATTCAGAAATACCACAGTCCGAGGCGCCAAAAGCTCCTGCAAGGTCCACCCACGGTGGAACCAATCACTTCCCTCAAAATCTCTCAAGACAGATTTAGACGGATTCATGAGGTCACGCACGTCCCCCATCCTTACGATGCAGATACTGGATTGCTCGTACCAGCGGAACATTGAGTTGATTGCTTCTTGTAGCTCCGCACTGCTCTCCCTATTGATGCAGACGGTATCGATCCAGATCCAGCGTAACGAATATTTCCTATAGGCTGCAGTGCAGAAGCCCAGGACCTTGCGGAGGCCAAGGTTCTCCTGTTTGAGACTGTTGTACCGATCGTTGCGGAATGCAGAAGTCTTCAAGAATTGCTGATATGTGATTTCCTCGTCGGTCCACCGATGAGAAGCTATCGCGTACGGTGGCATCGGTTCGTCATCTTGAAACTCCCTGAACTTGTGGGACACTACATCGAGAAGTCTCATTCTCGGAGCAGATGAGAACGTGAAGTCCACAAAGAAAAAGATTCGCTGTAGTTGTCCTGCATAGCTCAGCCTCATGACCTACAGCGCTTACAAGCGCAGAAGGGAGTGAAACGTATACCTGCAGGCCGTGGCTGTAGGCGAGGCTGGGCTGGGCTGAGCTGATGATAACTCATATGCAGTGTTGCGGCATCTGTGCCTGGCCCGCCATTCGCGGCACGTCGACTTGACGTGAAGCCATCTCGCACATTTCACCTCGTGAGATCGCGCTTTAGGACTGTCCAAGGTGATGGCAGTGTGATAAAGTACTACGGAACAAGCATCCTCAAAGAAAGGACACAGCAGGAGCCATAACAAGAGTGGGTCCACGGCCCGAGAAGCCGAACGTTCCGACAACGTCGCCCTTCAACTGCCTCACGGTCAATTGGCCTGCACCATACCTTAAGTATCGAACCTCAATATGGACATCACAGCCTTCGCGAAAGATCACATCTCCCAGATCACAGCGACTGTCGGCCTCGTCAGCTATGCGCTCCTCAAGAAGAAACTCACGCCTGGCGGCATCGTCTCCGGCATCTTCGTCGCCGTTATTCACATGATACATCCCTGGCCTGCCTTCTTCTGGCTCTTAATGGTCTTCTTTCTGTTTGGCACTTTCGTGACAAAGGTTGGCAACATTCTTCCGTTCCATATTACATTCGTATGCTGATAAGAGACAGATCGGCCACGCCAAAAAATCTCATCTCACACAATCCGCAACAGGCGGAGCAGGGGGCGAGGGAGCCCGAAGTTCAGCACAAGTCTTCGCCAACTCAGGATTCGCTTGCCTCTTGATCGCAGCTCATGCGTATATCCTGAACAGCACCCCTTTCATCTCCTCCCAGCTATCCATCTCCGCAGGCCCGTACCTCCCCGCTCTGCAGAAAGTGCTGCCGATTGGCATAGTCGCCCAATACGCCGCTGTAGCTGCTGATACATTCAGCTCCGAGCTCGGGATTCTATCAACAGCCGAGCCATTCATGATCACGGCGCCTTGGAAGAAAGTACCTAAAGGAACGAATGGCGGCGTAACGGTAGATGGGTTGAAGTACGGTGTCCTGGGCAGCTTGTTGCTCACGCTTGTGGCAATCTCTGCAATCTACTTCGGCCCACCAAAGATGGAGGTCGACGTCAAAACCGCAGCCCTCTTATCTGCTTCAGGATTAGCAGGAAGTATCATCGATTCGGTTCTAGGCGCACTCGTGCAAGTCACAGTCACGGACAAGGGCAGCGGGAAAGTCATTGAAGGTTCTGGAGGCCAGAGGGTTAAGGTCCTTCCTGGAGGTACTAGGGTCTCGATCGGGTCGGACTGGCTTACGAACAATGGAGTCAATTTCGTCATGGCTGCTCTGGCGAGTCTTTTGGCAATGGGAGTTGCTTATGAACTGGATCTGGGGATCGGAAGGTAGTGGTCGTATTCGTATCATGCAATTTTCGAGGCTGTCTTTGGGTCAGAGTTCGAGTTTTTCAACCGGAACTCCAACGCTCCTAGCCCGGCCGCGCTTCATCTTCTCCAGAAACTCGTGTCGTTTAGAATGCCGGAAGGCGCTCAAAGTCTCCTGGCTTGTGGCTCGGACAAGGAGATTGTCCTCGCTTGCCTTCTCCAAGTCACCATACCGTCTAGAATGCTGGAAGGCGCTCGTGGTTCCTTGGCTTATCTCTTAAACAACGAGATCGGCCTTGACTATTCTCCAAGTCATGACGTCGTTTGATACGCTGGAAGTCGCTCGCGCGCTCTCGGTCAGTCTCTCACGTGAGGAGATCGGCATCCTCGTCCGTCTGCTCGTCCTTGACCTTCTCGCCATCGTCGCTGGGGACTGGGGTATCAGCCTTCTTGGTCTTTGGCTTCTTCGCCTTGAGGGGCGTGGCGTCCTCATCGTCGCCGTCATCCTGAGTGGCTGTCAAATGTCAGCAGCTACCACCCCTCTCTCTCACACGCTCAACACCACTCACAAGCCTTCCGCTTCGACTTCGGTGTAGCTTTCTTGCCACTCCCACCGGGAGTCGCCGCGACACCCTTCGCTTTGCCATTCGCGCCACCAAGCTTGGTACGAGCTTTTTTGTACTCATCTCGAGCGTACTTGGCGCTGGAGAAGTCGGCATCCTTTGCGACCGCATCCCAGTCGACCTGGTGAAGAGTTAGTCAGATGCATGGAAAGCGGGTTATGGATGGAGATACTGAAGTGTGCTCCAGGTGCTTGATGACGGCCGCGATGAGCTGCTGGTGGCGGACGCCGAGATCTGAGATCGATGACATGTCGGCGGAGCTTCTCTTATGGATTTAAGGCCGAGAAGGGGGTGAAGGACGGTCGAGATGCTAGGTCTATTGAGAAGGGGTCGAGAAGCTGTGGTCGTAGTGTTGCACTGGAGTGAGTAGTGGTAAGTGGAAGAAGAGGTTTCAGTCTGGAGCTGAACAGCAGAGGAAAGATTAAGTGGCCGCCTTCTGAACTTCACCTGACACATCATCGACGTGCTAGAGCGTGAGTAAAGCAGATTTTGGTGGTGGCCTCATATAACCAAAGCTCACTTCAGCTGCTGGCTGTTGACCGGTCCGCACATGACAGAATCCGCGTCCTGCTGAAAGGGCAAGAGCTCCAGAACTTCACCTCACGCTTAGCTGACGCTCACTCTAGAATCTGCCAGACTGATTCCGCATTGTGCTGAATCCGCGTCCTACTGATCCGCGTACTGCTGAATTCACAACGTGCTAAATTCGCAATGTACTGAATCCGTAATATGCTGAATCTGCAATGTACTGAATCTGCAATGTGCTGAATCCGCAATATGTTGAATCCGCAATGTACTGAATCCGTAATGTACTGAATCCGTGTTCCGCTGATCGGCATTTCGCGAATACGTCCTCTACTGATCCCACACTTATATGAGACTGGATTTCTTTCTACCCATTCCTCCATCACGCCGCGATCTCTCACGATGACTCTCGTCGACCCAGCAGCCTGCTCTCCCGTCAACCCCATCTCGAGAAACATTCGTTTGGAGAACAGAGAGGCAACCATCAGAACATCCCCGAAAATTCCAACCCACTCCACACCCTCACACCCCCAGTGCGGCTCTGATCCCCCTAAAATCCGGCGTTCCCCACCCCGTAGCGGCATCCCATCCCTCTTGCGCCGAGAAACCAGACCCATCGCATCCATACACATTCCCAATTGTAATATCATTAAAACCCTTCCCCGCGTTCTTGTATAACCAAGGATTCATGAAACCCAGCGGCTTCTTTCCCGCTGCAATCAGCGCATCGTTGACATTGGTGAAGACACCTGCTGCGGTAGGGGAAGAACAGGATGTTCCGTCAAGAAGGACTTGTTGACCAGCGTAGATGATCACGAAGGCATAGCCTTGCGCGGAGAGATCGGGGTAGGCGCGACCGGAGGTGTTGTAAAGGCCGGAGTGGAGGGTGCCAATGGAGTCCAAATAGCCGGAAACAGTATCCTCCTGATACGCCGGTCTGGCGAAATAGTTTGATAGGCCTCCGCCGCCGACGTATCCGTTTCCCGTATCGTAGGCTACTATTTCAGGAGAGAAGCCTCTCGTCCCGCCGACGGTGGTCACGTAAGGGCAAGAAGCGGGGAATTCAGGCAGGAACATCGTTGTGTTCTTGCCATCGTTGGATGTGCATGTCCCATTTGGGCCTACCCCGTCATCACCAGCCGAGAAGAAAAGGGTGGTTCCACGCGCGCCCATCTGCGCGAATTCTTGGCATACACGCTTGGCATAGCTGAAGGGGACAGTCTGTTCGTCGTCGCCGTAGGAGGTCGTGATAGTGTAAGGAATAGAGTCCTGAGACAGGACATATTCTGTCCAGACGAGGTAGGGTTCGTTCGTATCGGTAGGCGTGTTTATGTCAGGGTTGAAGGGCGGAGAGCCCCCGGTAGCGTAGGTAGTGAAGTTGGTAGGATAAGCGAAGCCGCCGACAGTCTGGACGTCGAGGTTCGCTTCGAGATCGAGATCGCCGTAGTACGTTGTCTCCAAAGATTGGTGATTTGTGGCGTTGGCGATGGTGATGTAGTTATATTGGTAGGCGGAAGCGGCGTCCTTTCGGAACTGCGACATGAAGATGTGGAAGTCGGAGTAGTTTGCGGTCTCATTGAGATAGTTTGTTGTTGCCACCCAGTTCTCGGTCGGAACTTGAGGGGTGTAGTCGATAGTCTTGTACAGTGTTCGCAGGCACTCGCTGGTGACTGCATCTTCCGTGCATACAGCGCTCCCGTTGGTGGCATTTTCGGCTGAAAGGCTGTGGAGAACGGCATCCGAGCTGCGCTTGTGTAGTGTCTTCACATGCGGCGACCTGTTTAGTTTCTTGGGATCGCCAAAGTGATTTGTAGGCTGTATGACGTCGATGTGTCCGTGGAGCGAGCGTGGCAGGCTGTATTGAAGTGTACGGGCGATACGACTGCCGGCTTCGTTTTCGTAAACATGGTACTCCGTGTCGAGCAAATTCTCGACTTCTTCAATTGGAAGCTTGACGATCAACCAGTCCTTCGCCTGGCTGTATCTGACTTGATCAAGGCGAACGCCATTCTCCTCAAGCCACTCATGGGTCGACCGTAGTGCGTCATCGGTAGGCGCGATCAAGTTATGCACGTCCACCGCCGCGAGATGATTCCCATAGCGATGGTGATCTGGGTCGCTAACTTCATAGAGGTGGCGCTCGAGCTCTGGGAATTTATGCTGCTGCAGACCGATGCGTAGTTCAACGGTATGGTGCTACACTTCATCAGCTTCGTCTTGCCGTGAATGTATATAACTCTTACCGGGTGGGCTCTGTTGAGTCTTCTCCACCCAGGAGGCACATAGTGTTTGTCTTTAACTGAATAGCCAGCCCTCTTCTCCAGCGGCCCCGCGAAAGCTGTAATCAGCCCGCAAAATGCAACAACGATTGAGCTTCTCATGTTGCAGACCTGGAATGGCAGACTGGTGGTAGAAGCGTGTGAGGGCCACTCGTGACAATGCCTTTGGTGGGCCGCGAACTGCTAAGCAAATAGCAATGCTTTTGAGTTGAAGAAACGAGGAATACAAGAGGAGAAATGTGATCACCGTCATCAACTTGCCGGTGTTCCTGGTGGTGGTACGAAAGGTTGCAATCGATAGTGGGTGGCCTGCTAGTTCCACGCGTGCTTGTGGAGTTCTTGCAGGTTATTCATCTAAATGCAACTACGATGCCGCAGACCTGCCACATTCAGTTATGGCCAAGATAAGGTTCTCCACAAGCAATGCAAAGCATTCGCCGCGAAGGGCAGGGTGGTCTCGCTTGGACTGCCTGTTCCTTATCATGGCACCTCATCAGTATTGCACGGATATCGGCCTGTTGTCAAAGTCGAGCTGCATTTTGGTGATACTTCGAATCAGGGCTCTACGCGAGCGGCGCATTTGCAGAGTACGGAAACTGGAATGCATCGCCAGCAGCTTGTTGCCATCCCGACAACGTGGTCGTTGGGAGGCCGGGTGCCACGGAGGACTGATCCGGCTGTCTCCAGCTCGCGACTGTGGCCGTGACTACGCTGTGAGATCAACGGCGCGGATGTGCGTGGTTCACGCTGCATCAGTATCCTCTGTTTGCTTGTCTTGGATTCCATGCTGGCAGACATGTCGATGGAAGGAGCATTGGATGGGTTGGATGGTGGTGGTCAGGAGGGCGGAGATGGTCGGTGATGCGAACCATCTCCGAGGTTTCATCCATCGTATGACGGGTTCAATGCCAACCCTCATCTCTCTTTCACCATCTTGCTCTCCCACTCGGAACTTGGGGGTCCTTGGTATTGACTGGCTCTAGCATGGAAGCAGAGAAGAAGCTGGTCGAGTCACCATACCTGCGCTCACTCTTTGTACGAAGCTCAGGCATCAAGCTTTCAAAGTCTATTTCAACTGACATGCATAGGCAGGCGGCATAGCAGGAACCACCGTAGACGTCTCCCTATATCCCCTCGACACACTCAAGACACGACTCCAATCCTCCGCCGGCTTCTGGGCATCAGGCGGCTTTCGCGGCATCTACAATGGCATAGGCTCTGCAGCAGTCGGCTCCGCGCCAGGAGCCGCGTTGTTCTTTGTGACATATGAAGGGACAAAGAGATATCTCGCGCCACGTGCGAAGGGCAATACTGGAGAAGCGGCGACACACATGGCAGCGGCAACACTGGGAGAGATTGCAGCATGTGCCGTGAGAGTGCCCACAGAAGTTGTAAAGCAACGGGCTCAGGCCAAGCAGCATCCCAGCTCACTTGCCGCTCTGACCTCGATCTTGCGGCAGAGGAGCACACACGGGATAGGCCACGTCTGGAGAGAGCTCTACAGAGGCTGGGGTATCACCGTCATGCGTGAAGTGCCCTTCACCATCGTCCAGTTTCCGTTATGGGAAGGTTTGAAGAAGTGGTCATTGCAACAAAGACAAGGACAAAAGCCGATGGACGTGACGGCAGCTGAAAGCTCAATCTACGGTGCCATGTCAGGTGCGATTGCTGCAGGCCTTACTACTCCGCTGGATGTGCTCAAGACCCGGATGATGCTGTCAAGTACGAGAGTAGATGTGTTCACGCTCACCAAGAGAATCTGGACCGAAGAAGGGGGGCGCGTCTTCTTGAGTGGTATTGGGCCTAGGACTATGTGGATCAGCATTGGCGGTGCCGTCTTCCTTGGCAGCTACCAATGGGCTAGCAACATGCTTGGTGGGAGGTGAATACCATTTGCCTAAGGACTGTGCAAACTCCACGTACGAACGAAGCAATCGCCGATCGATACCAGAGAATGTGGGTTATGCGACATACAAGAACATCTCCCTGGTAGCTGAAAGGTCTCCAGCTTGAGCATGGCCCGCGTTGAACGGCATCGAGCCCATCGATCCTGTCGCAGAGATTTTACCCTTCGACTTCCGTTGCAAGGACGATAGTTGAGTTCTGGATGGTGAACCCCAGCCATTCTCATCGCAAGAAGAGGAGCACGGCACTGTGAACAAAGATGCTCCACCCCTATATTTGGAGTTTCGACGCGGCCCAGGTGACTTGACACCTGGATCCTAATTTGGCGGCTTTTACAAGACCTTTGTAGATGCTCGCTGCCCGCTTTGTTGACTCGCTCCACGAAATTGGCAGCTTCCCAGAGCGCGCTCGTCAAAGCAGCCTTTCATTGTTCTCCAGAATATGCGAATGACATCAAAGCAGTAGAGTCCATGGAGTGGCGAACATCAACACCAATTACACGGACGGTGTGCCGAGTTCCATTTTGCACCATTTTCATGCTTCATTTCATACTGTAAGTTTTTCAACAGCAACACTCGTTACAGCGTAGAGGCAGGACCTCCTTTTCATTTGTATATAATTCATGGTAATTAATCTGGCTTCCATGGATTCAGCAAACCAAACGGAAAATGTCGACCTTCCTAACCAGCTTGTAGAGGTCGACTTGGAAAATGATACACAGGACGCTGCGCCGGATACATCGAACAACGCAACGACAGAGGCTTTCCCCGGTGCCGCGGACTACCAAGCAATATTAGATGAACATCCCGCATCTGGAGAGGACCCTCGGGAGCTTGGATCAGCCTTCAGTGACAGTGACGACGATGATGATCAGGAGGGCGATGCGAATGCACGAGAAGATGCGCAGCCTCCAGGAGAACCATTGTTGGCCGAGGACCAGCAGCAGGAGGTAGAGTTCGGCGCGGCTCTGAACGCCTTGAAAGCGCTGAACAGCTCGAACGATGAGCCCACAACACCGTCTACCTCGGGCGATGAAGACGAGGAGATCGAGTTCACACCTCGTACTCGTCGACGAATTCAATATGAAATATCCCAGGGCTACGAGTACGATCATCGTCCAAGAAGGTCAGCTATCAAATACGATGACGATACTGTTGGGCCACCCATCCCGTCAGAAAACTTAATAAATCGCCTATGTGGTACGCGCAATAGACCAACGCCCCTAGATCAGAGGATCAAAGGTTCCAGCCCTTTGGCGAGAAAGGTCCAAGTGAGGTCTCCAACGTCACCACAGTCGCCTGAATCGCCTGAGTCTCGGAAGACACGTCTGGCCAACGTCATTCCAGACGTCGATTCTTCTGAGAATGGAGATGAGGACGAAAACGACGAAGGATCTGACGGGCTACTGTCACCAACAGAGCAAGAACATATCAGGGAAGAAGCTGCTGTCTCGCCGCAACATGATCTCGAAGAGCCAAGGTCAGAGACAGGACACAATCAAGACTTTCACGACGACGCCAAGCACCCAGCAGTGCAAGAGGCTGCCGACTTCAATACTTTGTTAAGGAAGAGCTCGATCGGAACGGGAACTTCTTGGGGTGATCTAGAGGAAGATGATAGCGATGACTGGATGCGCTCAGACGAACCAGCTAGGCCGCAAACCCCAACGCCTGAGTCTGGCGCTGAGCGTAGCGACCACGAGAATGAAGATTCTACAGCCGAGCCCGCTACGCCAGATGAACTACCAGACTCCCCTTCCAGCATGGACTTGCTTTTGCAGGCCACGGATATGGACCCAGAGGAGGCACTTGCCACTGAGACTGAGTACATGATGCGCGCGCAACAAAAGAGCACGCCAGCTGAGAGCGCAGAGTTTCTGCAAAAGAGCCGTGCGGCGCTTGCACTCAATGCTGAAGCCCAGCAATGGAACAATTTCCGTCAAGGCAAAACACCAAAGGCTGCACTATCAGAGGATCCCCAGGAACGAGCTGAGTTGTCTCGTGTAATGGCACACAGGTATCGCAGACAGCGCGGGGAGGTACTTCAGCAGCTGGACGAGGTGAAAGAAGCCTACTACGACGTGGACTCGAAGTACGGCTCTCTCAAGACTGAGCGTGATGGTCTCTTGGCCGACCTTGCTACTTCGGAGGAGATGTTCCAATCCGCAGAAGAGAAGAATGTGGCATTGGCTGAGCAAATGTCGGGAATGGTTGATGAGCATGACAGCCTCAAGCATCAGCTCGACGCAGAGCGTGAACGAAACATCGAACTCCGTGCAACAATCGAACAAGGCCAGGCCGAGTCAGCTGACACACAGGCGTTTGATACCTTGCAGAAGGCGCATAATGATCTGCAGGAGAAGTACGACAGACTCGCAGCTTCGTTCAAGTCGCAGGCCCAGAACCTCAAATTCACTCAGGAGTGGGCTGAAGAGGTCTCAGACAAGAATGACATACTCGAGACTGAGAAAGATATCCTAGAAAAGCAGTTGAAGGCGGCGAAAGAAGATGCAGATGCTAGCCTGGACACTCACCTCAACTTTAAATACGATCTGAAGATAAGTGACGAGCGCTGCGAGCACCTGAGGACCGACAAACAAATATTGACCCACAAACTCGAAGAGTGTCGCGAGGCGAACGATGAGCTTCAGTCGGACAACTCTCGTCTCGGGAACGAGAACTACGAGCTTCAGAAGACAATCCAAGCTCTGAGACTTCGCGAGGCCGAGCTTGAGGCAACTCTGAGACAGAAGACTGAGGAGAGCACTCATGCTACCGAAGTCCTAAATACAGTCCAGCAATTCGCATCGGCTTCAGAAGGTCCTACGATTCCAAACGCAGCCAACACGCCAGCACGTCTTCACCACCTGCCATCAAACATCACAGCATCTATTGATTCGGTCTTGAGCCCTGCAACATCTTCACCAAACGCAATGACTACATCAAGCGGTTTCTCCAATTACCATTCAGCTGGATCCCGACCTACCAGTAGCGACTCCAAAGAAGCCACATCGCTTCGCACACGCTACACCCTCCCACCACGCACTCCTCTCGGGCCAAGAGCTCCTTTCATGCCAGCCGAACCAGCAGAGTGGCGTGCCCGCGTGCGTGAATGGCGGGCGACTCCCGAGTGGCAGGAATATCGTGAGAGGTTACGTCAGCAGCGTGAACGAGAGGATGAAGAGGAGAGGAAGTATGAGGAGGCGAAGAGGAACTATCTACAGGAGAGATTTGGGATTGAGCTTCCGGAGCAGGACGAAGACATGAGCGAGGGGGACTTGGTAAAGGAGAGAGAAGAGAGGATGAAGAAGTGGCAGAGGGAGTTGGAGAGATTGGAGAGGAAGAAGAGGAGGGATAGAAGTGCGGCGAGGAGTGCGGCGAGGAGGGCGTAGAGTGGCGGCTTGTCAGGATCTGTACAGGAATAAAGAGATAGTCATTTCATCATTAGCTTTTTCGAGTCTTTTTTTTAACGTCTCATAGGCTCAGTGCCTTTCTTTGCGCTCGGTCATCCTCTTGAATATCGAGACGCCCCCTAATCGCGAACTTTCAATCTCGTCAGTCCTGGCTTATTTAGGTAGGTAATCTCGCGGAAGCCAGCAGGTCAATCTCCGCAGCTAATCTGACCTGGAAGACATGAATATTTGAGATCTCCCTCCTCGCATGGCGAATCCTCTCACTTCTATTACCCTGCCAGACGCTCTTGCATTCGCTTCTCCTCCCTTCCATCCTTCACACACACACCTCGCATCTCCCACATCGCAATAGATGTCTCTGTTCGCCACCTCCCCCACTCAAGTATCAAACTGCCACTTCTGCAATCCGCCACGATGCGTGTCCGCCTTCGGCGGCGCCCGACTCGCCATCTTAATCTCATGAGTCTGAGAGTATTCCTGCGCGAGTTTAGCACATTGCTTCTTGTGGACTTTCGTATGGGCTTTTTTGCAGTCTCGGCTGCAGTAGAGGGTTGTGTGACACATTGTGCATGGCTTTAGGATGGGTGATTCTGGTGATGTGTCTGGTTTTTTGCATTGGGCACATGTTGGCGCTGAAGCGGTGTCTGGAGCAGAAGATGAGCTTGACTTTGAGGATGAAGCGGAAGGTTGTTCTAGGAGAGGGTTAGATATTTGATCCGATGAGAACTGGGAAAGAGCGACTTACCCGAGTTGCTGGACGAAGATGATTCGCCCTTTTGGGCTATATTTGGCCCTTGTTCTGGAGAGTCTGACATCTTGGAAAGTGACCTTGTGTTAGTTGAGGACCGTGATGGCGAGACTGTCACAAGACAATTCGAACGGCCACTCGAATATTTTTGCAGGGATCTGCAGCGCCAAGACCGATCCTTGCAAGGTGAGGTGAATGTCTCGCCTGCTCGTCAGCAATTACCTCCTTCCTCCTCACATATCAACTTCACGTACACCTGCTACTTGCAAGAGAAGTAAACGACACCGAGCTGCGTATTTTGCGATTGATCGCGCTAGCTCGTGATGGCTCTTCCAACGATGTTCGTCCGTGGCTCGCACTTTCGGCATTCCGAGGACCCTCCAAGCCGGCAAGGACGCGCTCTCGCATGGCAATTCACTTACAATATCATTCTCGCTCCTTGCATGTCCGACTAAGCCGCCCAAGCAGACATTCTCCACCATCGCCAAGCGTGTGTTCGGCAGGTTTGAAAGGCTAAGAACGCGTTCGAAACATTGGCTACCACAAGTTGAAGACCGCAGCTTGACTTCGCAGAGCCAGACCATACCTCTGCCATCTCTCCTAATACTCTTCCGAAAGGCATATATATCTTATCAATGCTTTTCCACCGCATCCTTCCTCGTGCCTCAGCCCTCTCTTTCTTGACCTTCAGATCGTACAGGACCATGGCTTCATCTTCAGCAATCCCGCCCACATCTTTCCACCTCGATCACAGCATCTTCAACGAGTCACTATACAGCCACATTCGCTCCTTCTGGTTCCAAGGCCTTTCCTCGGACGCGAAGCGCGGCAATGAGTACACGATGCGAAGATGGTGGGGCGTCGGTCGAAGCGAAGAAGAGTCACAGAAGATAGACGACGACTGCAGAGAACACTACCTCCCAGCACTCCAGAGCATTGGACCAGACAAGATCGCACTGCCAGCTTTCAAATCCTATGATGACGAGCTCGAGCAAGCGAATACAATTGCGGCGCCCTTCATTGAGGAAGTCAAGTCCGCGCAGACCCAGACCGAACAACACGGCGCCGAGACACTCCTCTCTCTCGTCCTCCTTCTCGACCAAATGCCTCGAAACATCTACCGCGACCCGAACGGTCTACAGCTTGTATACAACCACTATGATCGTCTCGCATTCTCCCTCACCAACGCAGCTCTGACCCTCAACCCAAACCCTGTTGCTTTCTATGCGTCCCGGCCAGTGGTACAGAACTGGGTCTACCTCCCACTCATGCACGCCGAACACCTTCCCTCGCAACAGGTCGTGCACGACGCGTTCGAAACCCAACTCAAGTATGCAGAAGAGCAAGGAGATGACGAGCTGGTGGCAGATGTAAAGAACTCGATGAAAGTTGGGGATAAACACTTGGATATCGTGAAGCAATTTGGGAGATTTCCGCATAGGAATGAGTGTCTTGAAAGGGACAATACGAAGGAGGAAGAGGAGTGGTTGAAGACTGGGGATACATTTGGTGTGAAGCAGGGACAGGATAATGGGAAAGATGAGTTGTAGGGACACACGCGTTGCAGACTGTTTGCTATTGCAGATCAGTACAACAGCTTCGACCATGAACGCGTCTATAAAAAACCGCCTTCCGACCCGCACCAAATTCCAAGACCGCTCAAGCTCTGAAGCGAACGGTTCACGGATTATCATGTCCATCTTCGCCATCTTCCTCGTCTTTGCAATCAGTATGGCTTTAGCCATCCCAGCTCCACCCACCCTTCAGCCTCTTCCCATCTACTTCAACGAATCCTCGATCCTCTCGGCGTCAGCTCCCGCGGAGTCCAGCTGGGTCGTCTATGTCTGGGTCTACGCCAAACCCTCATGCTACGAAGATAAGAGCAACACCTTCAGCGATTCATTCGCTCTATCGTCGTATCATGACGGCAACGTCCGACATCCTACTGATCAGATCGCTGTCGGCTCAGTATATTGGAAGACAATCCTCGATGGATTCGAATGCGAAGTGATCTTGAACGCGAATGTCGATGGAACCGGCTTTCACTCCCATCCGTGGGTGAATCGGTGTTTCAACTGGGATGGAGATAGTATTACTGTCAATTGTTGGGGTTCGTGAGGTCCTGGTTTTGATGGCTGGAAAGAGGATGCTGTGTCTGGATTCAGCTGCATGACTTCGGAGACGGTCAGCTATTGGTCGATACGATGCGGTGTTTGCTGTGCCTCTCTCCAACAGCCTGCCGACTTCTGCGTTATTTCCTGCCACGTCCATCTCTTGCCGCTTCATCTGCTGCATTAGAGCCCACGCCTGTTCATCCCGCTTTGCATCATCGCTCAACAACTCGCAAGTTATTTTCCCTGCCTTGTCACTCCAAGTCCGGGCAGACCTTCAGCCGCCAAGTCCGAACCACTCGCAGGAGGAGGAAGTCGAAGTAGTAATAACAAAAACGAGATGCGCTGGCTTGTCTCACAAGGCTGAGACTTAGAGATAGCCATTTACATCCATCCGCCATTACCCATTTTCTTAGCCGTCAGGATTACCTAGACCGGTATGCCAGACGCCAGAATCTCGTACGTCCCTTGGCGGTAATTATCCGCAAAGAAGCGGCAACAGGTGGTCGCACGCGACAACCGGACGTTCTCGCGAGAATGATGTCCCGATGACAATTGGCAAGACGTGAAGTCGAGCTTCAGGTCTCAGTGTCACGCGCTCACTCTTCCCATTGGAGCCATTTGCCAGGACCAGCCTCCGGAAAGTCTTCTAGAAACAGTCGTAGAAGGAACGGGTTCTCTTCTAGAGGCATACTCTAGAAGGCCACTAGATTCAGGTTCATGCAAAGGGAACATCGGCGCGAGAAGTCAAAAAGTGCCTCAAGAGGTCAAACGATAGGGACATCCTCGCTCTGATTCGCAGAGAAGCGTTTGGCAGACGTAGAGCGTATCTACCGCGGTGCTATTCATAAACGCATTCATAACAACCAGACAACGGCAAGCCCTACGAGTGGTTAGTTGCACGATTCCGACGTGTGTTGGTGTGTTCGGAGTATGGGGCAGGATCTCGGCAGGACCGTGGGTATGAACATGGGTTCGCACAACGCCGGGCCGACATTTCGTCAGAAAACGCGACAGTTGTCGAACGGATCGTGCACCGACATGCACCGATGCGCAATAGTTAGGTTGTTTCAGAGTGGTGCGGGCCACTTGGTGTGCATTGTGCGTGGACGAGCAGCGTCAGTGCTAAGATACCGTCAGTAACCGTCGTTGCTGTCCCCATGGGCATGTAATAACTATCATGTAATGAAGTAGATACCTCTTGGACTAGGCTCCGGTGCCATGGTTGTACATATACGAGCATGGAGGCGCGCAGTCGTGTGCTCTTCTTTCTTCTTCAGGCATCTCAACAACGCGTCCTTTGAACTTTTAAGGAACTTCGCGCTTGCCTGAAAAAATGTTCGGCTTTGACGAGAAGAAGCAGGTTGGCGAGGAGCTTGCGCCGGTGGAGACCAGAGGGCTTGGAGAGGTTGTCGACGACTATCCAGCCAAGCCATCCGCCAACCACGATGCTGTCTTTGGTGAGATCAGCGAGGATGGTCCCAACTACAAGGATGTGAGTTTGCTTTGGATCGCTCGTGGAATGCTGAGGTACTAACGATATGGAAAGGTCGGCTGGATGGGAACGATCATCTTGATGATGAAGACCCAGATCGGACTCGGTGTTCTCGGTATACCCTCAGCGCTGCACACCTTGGGCATGGTCCCAGGTGTCATTATTCTCATCGTCGTCGGAGCCATGACAACTTGGTCCGGTTGGATGGTTGGCCAGTTCAAGATCGCACATCCTCAAGTCTACGGTATCGACGACGCTGGTGGAATAATGGGAGGCCGCTGGGGTAAGGAGATCATGTACTGGGGCTTCAACATCTGTAAGCGACGACTCCTGAACCCTTCTGACTTGGCGCTCACCTGACTGATCTTCACCGCAGACTTCACCTTCCTCGCTGCATCTGCTATGCTCGGTATCTCGATCGGCTTCAACTCACTCTCAACGCACGGTGCCTGCACTGCTATCTTCGTCGTCGTGGCTGCCATCATTGGCTTCTCCTTCGGTAGCATCCAGACACTAGGCAAGGTCTCTTGGATCGCATGGGCAGGCGTTTGCGGTATCCTCGTCGCCGTCTTCTCCCTGACCATCGCGGTCGGCGTCCAGGACCGCCCAGCAGCAGCACCTCAGGATGGCCCATTCGTCTCGGACTTCAAGATCATTGGAAACCCAACCTTCGAAGAGGCCATCTCCGCCGTGTCGACGATCGTCTTCGCCTTCGCTGGTAGCCCGGCCTTTTTCTCGATCATCTCCGAGATGCGCGACCCTCAGAAGTACACTAGGTCTCTCGTCTGCGCCCAGTCCGCCGTGGCCCTCGTCTACCTCGTCATCGGTATCGTCGTCTACTATTACTGCGGATCTTACGTCGCCTCTCCAGCTCTCGGATCCGCCGGTGTGACGATGAAGAAGGTTTGCTACGGCGTGGCGCTCCCTGGTCTGGTTGCCAGCTGCATGTTGTTCGTCCACCTTCCGGCGAAGAGTATCTTCATGCGCTTCATGCGTGGAACCAGCCATTTGACCTCCAACACGCCGATCCACTGGATGGCATGGCTCGGCTGCACTGGCGGCATCACCGTCATCGGCTACCTCATCGGATCCGGTATCCCAGTGTTCGACGGTCTTATCTCTTTGATCGGTGCTCTGCTCGCCACCTTCATGTCTTTCCAGCCAATGTGCTGCATGTGGTTGTATGACAACTGGGGCCGTGAGAAGTCCCAGCGCGACTGGAGGTGGACTGCCGGTGTTGTCTGGACCGTCTGTCTCTTCATTCTCGCGACTTTCATGATGATTGGTAAGTCTTCGCATTGGAAACCCCATGCTCGTTTTGCAATTGCTGATTTGTTTCCAGGCGGAACATATGGATCCATTGTTGGCATCATCAACTCTGATGAGCGCACTGCGCCTTGGTCTTGTGCCGACAACTCCAACTCCACATAGGATAGTAGATAGAGACATTAGAGAAGCTCCGTCGAAGCCTGGTGCTAAGACTGTCAGCGACTCCTGCAAAAGCTCCAAAATCTGGTGGAAGAGGATAGAATCTGTACAAACCAAAAGCATGCTTAACGACCCGCTCCTGTGCCTTCGTGTTGTATCCGGCTGCATCCTTTCGAACTCGTGTAATTTCAAAGTCTGCTCAGTGAGAGTGTTGTGATTCAATTGTCGACGAAAAGCGGAATGCCATGTAGTCCCAAAGTGTACGTCGCAGGGCGCAAAGCCGCCCCATAGAAGCTGAGGCCAAATGAGGCTACCAGCGTCACCTACTGCGCGCTTGACACCATCTACACCGGCCTCCAAATCCGGACGTACATGCACCACTAATCGCTCGAGGACTCGCTTCGAAGCTGCCTTGATGTATGCTGAGTCCATTGAGCTATCGTCGTCGTTAATGCTGCAGCCAGCGTGTAACCCTAAGCAGCGCGTACAGTCAAAGGAAGCAGCCTGGCTCAAGAAAATTTCCAGCTGTGCAATGCTGCCAGGAGTCTGTTAGCGATGGTGCCCAGCATTGTTGACTTACTCCCAGCAAGCAATGAAATGAGAAAGAACAGCGTCGTCCAGTTCCATGCATAGGCCTTCATAGCTTCCCTCTATTCAAGAACCTCACCGGCAGATCCACATGTTTCGCCCTCAAATACTCCGCAACATTCTTCCCCAGGAAATCATAAGAACTCGAACAGCTCACGCCTCGATCCAAATGGTCGTGCAGCAAGAAATGTACGGCGTACATATTCGGCAATTCGAAGCGGTCCTGTGCAAACGGTCAGCACCATCCTCCTTGATCCAGAGGTAGGATCGGACATACAATCTTCTTCCCCTTATACTCCTCCGCCAAAAGCACCTTGATCGTATTGGTAGAAAGTAAACTGCGCAACCAATCCCATTCATCCCGAAATCTCACCCAAAACCCAACGTTGGCGTTACTTCCCTTATCTCCACTCCTCGCATGGACGATCCATCCCATCGGCCCTCTGACTGTCTGTCCCCAATCCGTCGTGCTCACACCTTGCGTATCCGGCTGACTGGGCTGCTGTTTCGGATACGTCCTCGTCTTCGGCGGTGGAGGTACTTCGAAGCTGGTGCCATCCCAAAGGTGGACTTCATGCTTGACATCTGCCTGCGGAAGAAGCGTGACGTAGTACTCGTAGATAGGTTTAGGGAGACCTTGTCTAGTGTCCAAGTGGAAAGTAGCTCCTGGATATCCTTCCATGATCGGGTCGATGCAAGGCTTTAAGAATCTCGTAGGCGCCAGATCCTTCTCATTGGCGGCTTGGGCGAAGATTCTGAAATCCACCGTTGCTTCGTTCTGGTTGATCGGATTCTCTGCTGCGGAGCCGTTGATCGTGAAGTCGAGTTTCGTGAATTTGTCGGAGTAAGGCTTGAGTTCGTAGCGAAGTTGAGATTCGATCATCTTTGCTTTCTCTTTGATGTCCAGACCGCAGAGGAACCAGTGCATCTCTGCCTGGTGGCCGCCTTTCGCAGTAATCCCGATTTTGGTCGTAGGAGGTGGTAAATCGCCCTTCACGCCCCTCAATGCAACTCGATCTGTGCCAACTTGCTCGAACCACAGCTCGTCTAGTATCGCAGTGACATCCGAGTTGAAGTACCAAGGCCCTTGGATCTCATATAACAACTGACTCGAACAAGTCTGCGTACTGACTTCTCCACCTCCCAACCTCGATTTCGTGATGACCGTCTGTCCGCTCCTTGCGATCTCCGCAATGGGGTATCCGATATCATGCCAGCCTTTCGTCTCCAAGCTCTTGAAACCAGTGAAGTTGCCTCCACAGACATAGTTGCTGCATTCGATCAAGTGTCCTGCCACAAAGGCGTTCGCGAGCTCTTGAATTTGATCTCGTTCCCAGCCGTGCCACCAATACGCTGCTCCTATCACGGGACTTGCATCACTTACTCGTCCACATACGACGACGTCTACTCCTTTTGCGAAAGCGGCTGCAATGCCTAAGCCTCCGAGGTATGCTTGAGCGTACAAGGGTTCGTGTTTCCAGTCGTCCAGCACTTCTCCCGTTGACACATTCTCGAACTTGCTGCTCTTGTCTTTCCTTGCCTGTTGCAATGCCGGAAAGACCTCGTCTCCACTAACCCAAGCTACTTTAAGATCCAGGCCTTTCGATTTGGCCATCTTGGTCACAACTTGGTGCAAGCGTTCGGTGTCGGAGGCGCCAGCATTGACGGCTACTTTGATTCGGTATTTGGCGATGTTCGCGAGTGCAGGTTCGAGGGCTTCAACGAATCTGGTTTCAACAAATCAGACAGGTCAGCAATTCGTCAATGCGAATAGAGTATCCAACATCAGAGAACATACGTGGGCTCGTATGCATCGCTGGCGCTCGGAGGACTAAGGCCAGCGAACGATTCCACAGTTGAGGTACCAGAATCGCGTCCAGATTTGAGAACGCCTCTGGATGCTGTAACAATGTTCAGTCGATTCTGACCAAAGTCATAGATCGCATTGGTTTACTCATGTTGGCTTCGCTCATCCAATCGCCAATGAATACATCGATTGGGTCATTTGGATAGTTTGCAGCAAGCTGTGCCATTGCCTTGCGGCGATCTGACACAGAGCCAGATACGCCTGTGAACGTTAGTGAATGCTCAAATTGACGTATACCGTGAATCTACACACCTGCAATTCGAATGGGTCGTGTTGGATCTGCCGCCATGATTGAGTATTCCAAAGGGCTTCCCAGACATGGAGCCTCTCTTGACATTGAATGAAAGGAAGTGTGAGAGACGACGTCCAACTTACTGACCCGAAGTATCGCTGATAAACATAGCCGCCTCAGTAAGACCCTCGGTATCGGCAAGAGCTGGCAATGCGGAGAGCTTCACTGTCTGTTGTGGGGAAGGAGCCTGCTAACGTAAGCGATATGTGAATTCGTACCAGGTTCAGTTCGTAGAGAGGTCGAACAGCAAGGCAGAACGCTTTTGCAATCAAGCAGCCTTGCGGAGCCGTAATACAGACGAACCCAACTGCGCCAGCTCAGGCTCATCGTATAGCCTTCAATGCGAAAGGCATTTTCAGGTCCATGGTGTTGCCGATTGACTGCAGCAGAGCCAATGCGAGTAAGGCCAGCACCGCACCGAGCAGCATAGCTTGCCACTGCGCCGTGCATCGTCTGAGAGTGTGTTGAATCTCTCGGAGAAGTATGGACTCACCCTTCTCTTTCATCGCGGTTCTCAGGCCCGGCAGTCCATCCAGGCTCTGGGAGTTCATCTTCGCTCGATATGAGCCCATCGTGCTAATGCCCTTTCGTCCCCAGCCTTCAAGAGTCTTGCGTTCCTGGAAAGATCCAGATGGTCCATTTTCAGCGTCTTCCATTTGCGACAAGAGGGGTACGGCATAGCCGCACGAGGTTTGGACTGTGAGGATTAGTGTACAGCTGTGTCTTATCTGCATCGGGCTTCCTACCCTTCCAGACATCGAGGAGTATAATGCCTCTCATAGCAGGATACTCCTCCTTGCCCATCTTCTTCAGCCAGTCCTTGTACTCCGGATCGTCTACCTCAACCACTCGACCTTTGCAGAACCATCGCATAATGCGTGGACTTTTGTCGAAGCTGCAGAACATGATGGTGGCTCGTCCATTCTCATACAAATGGCTGACAGTTTCAATGCCGGATCCGGTCGCGTCCAGGTACCCAATCAAGTTTGGGTTGAAGATGGTTAGAGTAGAGGCTGGTTGTCCCTTGGGAGATAAGTTCACATGCTTTCCGGCCAATGGCGCAGAGGCTATGAAGAATATAGACTGCTGGACCGCCCACTCCTGCAGCTCTGGTATGATTGAGTCGTAGAAGTGAACCATTGTCGGTGCTGATAGTCAGCCTGCGCGATGAAGAATGTGGACGAGCCTGGGGGCAAATCTGGCCGAGCTGGTAAGGCAAATATATGCGTCTTTCAGTCCGTCAAATCGAGCTCCACTTGGATCTGTATGCACTGTAGGGCCACAATCGAAAGAAGATCAATCAACCGAGCCGGCCGGCGAGACTGATAGCTTCTGACCAAGCTCGCTGCATGCAGCCGGCTTCTCGTCCCGAGCACCCTGCCTTGATACAACAAGGCCTCATCGTGGCTGCAGTGTCGTCGCAGAAATGCTGAATTTCTGGTCGTATCCTTTTGTGTAAGGATAGAGGACAGCGCGAGGCTCGAAGTCGTGAGGACAACAAGTGCGCACAGACGCACATGCATTTTAGCCGGATTTCCCGGCATGAGCGGATCGCGTCCACTTCATCTCCTCTTCTCCAACCTCATCACTCCCGTGTCCGACATGCACACTTTCAAATCAGCGCTCCAGAATAATCCAAACTCTCTGTTGACGACGTTATGAACGCTTCGATGGCCGCCAATATCACCATATCAAATTTCCCGCACCGCCTTAGCCCGAGCCCTATGCCATAACAAAGGACCTCGAATAAATTGTCTACACCAGAAAAGAAAAGCAGAAAAGCATCGAAAGAGCAAGAAGTTCAGAGAAACGGCGTACACGCGCCAGCGCAAAAGAAGTAAGATAGGAAAAGAAAATGATGGGTTCTCGGCTCTGAGAGAGGAGCGCTTTTGAGACAAAGGTGTTGAGCCATGGTCCGCGTCCGATCGCTGGACGCGAAGAGGCGCCATTATTTTGGAATCCCTCGTAGCCTCCAGCGCTACGCGTCGGCTTTGAGAGCATCGCAGTCGCTGCCATGCATGGCCGAAGCTCCCGGGAGTCGTATCGCCTCAATTGGCTTCCGTATGCTGCTGGGCTGCTGGGATACGCAAAGATACTTGGTCTTCTGTCAGACATATCCACGCTGGTCTTTGAGCATTGTCAATAGTTTGCGCCCACGATGGGCTCTGGCGCTGGGCGGTGTTCACAACGCGATGGCTGAGCCCTTGTCCACCATCTTCGGTCCTGTAGCCTCGGGGCTGGGCACTCCGGCGAGAGACCAGGTCGTATCGCAGCAGGGCTCTCTCAGCACGCAAGCCGATATGCGAGGAAGCCAACTCTCTTCCAGATCGTTGTGGGGCCCTTTTCCCTGCACAAGCCAGACGTTCTGTCCGGGCTGCACGCTGTCAGCTGTGCCGGGAGTGCAAATCGTCCAACGCAGGTTGCTTGAGCCCGTCGGTCTCATGTCTGGTCTCAGTCTCTCCCACGGCTGCCCCCTTCTTGAGCTTGAGGTTGATGGCTCTGCTCTTACCGCAAACCGTCAGGTGATACAAGGTCCAAGCGGTATTGCATTTTGTTCATTGATCGCCGTCATCACCTCTCGTGTGAGTATGACGAGTGACCGGGAATGTATTGCCCTTGCTCTTTGTGACCTCGTCAACCCGTCCCTGCTGCCCTGTCGCCGATGTAGCCCAGATCACACGGTCCACAAATCGCAGCTCAGAGCCTGGTCTCTGCGCATATCCGAAGACCGCATTTTGTGAGCGGTGATCTGAAGACAAGACATTGATTACATTGGCCTCGCTCTCTATGTGCTCAACATCGGACTGCTGGAGGTCGCTCTTCGCTCAGATGTGGCAGGGAAGTTCGAGGTCCAGGTTTGCGTCTGGGTCATGGCCTGGTGAGAAGAGCTTACACTGTTCAGCATGCTGCGAGAGACGTTGTCCATTGTCGCAGGACTGCTGCCATGGTCGTGACTGCTGCATCATAATCTACGGGCGCATTCTCGGCAGCTTGCCAAGATCGGCTTCTGGCTGCGGTTGCCCTGCGAATGTGCAGCGCGGCAAGGAACAGGTCTTAGATCCCGCCAAGACTTGGAGATCGTAAACGAACATTCAGGTACCCTCCTCCAAGTATTCAAGTGTCTGTATGGTGCTCGTTGGCAATGTTGCCGTCGGCGCAGGCAAGCCCGCCAAGCCTAGCTTCAACGGCTGACCGCTTACTCCTGCACCTGCCTCAGGCCTAGGCAGCAGCATCGACAACGCTGAAAACAGCACAAGAGAGACACCGTTGGCCTCAAGAACGACATCATCGAAATCACCGCATCGAAATCAATCATCGGCTGGTGTTCCAGCCCTCGACGGCAAGCAGAACAAGCCCAACAGCTCAAACTTCACCGGCATGGACCTCTTCGGATGTGAGGAGCTATAAGCATTGAAAAACTTGCCCCTCCATCCAAAAGAATTCTCCGCCTTGTCCTGCCGCGTTGAGTACATTCTCCCGACCGACCTGATCGATTGAGAGCCCTCGGGCACTCTCGACTAACCGTGTAAGGTTCTTTGTAGTGTGGCTTGACACACGGTAAGTGCTTGTAGGATTTCATATCTCCTTTGTTCAATGGAAATGAACAAAGTGAAGGTAAGTGAGTACAATTTCTTTTGCTGGATGAAGCAAGCTAACTTTTGAAGTGAGGGTTCGATTCCTGCCGTTGCTTTTTGGCAGTGCGCTTGCCATTATGCTGATGGTGAAACCGACGACAACGCCATGCATCGCACTTTCTCGTCAGATGTGTACATACAGCCGATCTCGGGAAGCGACTGAAGCGATCAACGACAACATGCTATACATTCCGTAGTTACTCCGTGCTGCAAGCACAGCCATTCCATCGAAAAGATCCTTCCTGGCAATCATCAACGCTCCTCCCTCATCGAACCATTCGGCAACGGAACGTACTGCAGAGTGCCGGGAATTTGAGGAAGGTCAGAGCAGCCTGCACATGCAGCTCAATCACTTTGCAGATCGATACGAACGTTGTGGCAATTGCAGTGCATTTTGAAGGCTGTTCGGTCTCTCCTTCATCAGCGCAGCTGGCTGCCAAGGCAACATTTCTGCAGCTGCGACCGATGCTGCAGCAGCAACTGACAGCAACAACGCTTCTCAACCAAGGAATGGGCATCAGAGACACATCGCAGACGAGCACTCTCGCCTCTGCGATGTTTCTTACTTACACTGAGTCTACCACATAAAGGATGGGTCCTGATAAAGGAATGGGAGCGACTAAAGCTCGCTTTTTGCATTCTGGAAGGACTTAGAAATCTCATCTGCTCGTTGCTTAACACGAATCTACTCCGATCGCGCTGAAACACAACCATTGAACCGATCGTTCTGCGCCTGCCGTCCGGCCTGAATGGATACGCTCCTACCTTCTGATTGAGGACTACAACTTAAGAGGTGATGCGTACTGGTCGATGCTGCATTCTTTGGCATTCTGAACGAACTTGGAGCTTTGGCAGCTTTTCTGCTACCATTCAAAGAACTTTCGACAATACCTGAGGCAAACCCCTGAACGCCAAGACCTGCATGGCATCAGCACCAACACTTTCTGACTGCTGGCACCAAGCGACTATCCACTATCAGAGACTCTGACGCACTTTGTATCGACCATCTCTCGACTCTAGACTGATCTGTGACGGTGCTCTGCTCGTTGTCGGAGGTCCCAGAATCATCGAGCGCAGCGAAGCTCCGAGCTGCGCCCGCGCGCCTTCGGCACCACGACCGGCAGCATCGTTCATCCCACAACGCGCCACATCAAGCATCAGACATTTCGAAAAGCACAGAGCGACATCTGGAGACCCTCTCCTCCAACCTCCAACAATCTCCGTCCAGCACCTCCCCCTCTGCGACTCAATGCACCGCTGCAGGCCAGCTCCTGCGCCTAAGGTTCACCAAAGCGGGCCCTCAGCAGTGAGAGTACATAAAGCTCCAAACTCCCTGTCCAATCATCCATTAACTACCAATTGGCCTACCTGCATGGCAGTTCGCAGCGCGGCGCCTTAACTTGGCCGAGATCTAGCGGTCGATGACTCCAAGCTCTGCGGTTAGCAACGCGCTCACTGGCCATTAGTCGCAGGGTGTCAGTGCCAATTGCTCTGGTTAATGGATACTGGTAAGTTGTTGTAGGCGCTCTGTGTCTCCTTCGTTCAATGGAAAGAACGAGGGTGAGGTAAGTTTGTGGCATTTCTTTTGCTTTTTTGGTTGGCGGATGGATGACATGTATATATCTTGGTTTCTTTTTTTGTTTTGGGGCATCAAGTCTACAGATAATTTTCAGTCACACTTCCATTCTCACATTCACTCTAGGCGGTTAACGGCCACGACGATATAGTGCGTACCCAGAGTTACTGCCTTTGACCGCTTCAGCAACTGTTTCCATTCTAGGCCCAAGCAAGCCAGTTGCAATCTTGCGACTGTCCTTTGGAACCTCCCCGGATCTTTGTACGTCCTGTTCTGAAGACCTGCACGTTTCACCACCGCGAGCTGCACACGGGCGTCAATGCGCGAGCCTCGATCAAATCCATCGTCCTCGAGCGCAAAAGCCTGTACAACGCGGTATCATGAACACGACTTCTTTCGACACTTAAGCACCATCTCGGAAGCCTCATAGACGATGAGCCATCTTCCTCCCTGCGGACAGATTTGAGTGTTTGCCGTTTCGCTCGGTTTACTTCGTCGCAATCAAGGAGCAGCACCCTGCGAGTATCAACCGCACTGACCTTTACTTCACGGACTGAGTGCAAGCATCTTCCTCCAACATGACCGATAGCAACGAGCACAATGAAGAGGCCATCAATCGCAACTCGCGCAACATGCCGCTTGTTCTTTTCGCGGACAATTAGCGTCACTCTGTTGACATTGACAGCATGAAGGACCTGTTCCAAATTGCTGCATGGCTTGGTCCTCACTCCCGCCTAGCGAACTCTCGGTCCGGTATCCAACGTAACACACGATCGGACGATTCTGATGAACTACTGCGCATCTTTAGACGGAAACTGGACTGTGTGCTCGGCGGTGAGACAAGAGCAGGACAAGAGATGTGTTATACAGCTGCTGCGGACGCTTGAGGAGTGATCAGGTAGTGTTCGACGAACACAGCGCCTGGAAATTGCAGATATAGATATCGAACGTGTGGGCTAAGTAGAACCAGACGCAAACATATCCTTCGCTCTACTCATGCATCTGCAGATCAAAGTCCTTCTCATGCCGCAAGCCCTTATCTCTCCAGCCCCTCTCTGCAAATCGTTACCTCTTCGACCTGCGTATGTCTCCTCGCTGACCACTCATGCCCAGACCTGCAGAACTCAAAGCGTTTTGAGGAAATCTCGCAAAGAGTCCGGGATGTCAAATTGCGGCATGACGATGCTTCTTAAGGCAGGGCTGTTTTTGATGGACTTCCAGGCCACGAAGATGACTATAAGTGTCGTCAGCAGACTGCCCGTGCCATGCAAGTAACTACGAGAGTCGAGACGCACCACCTACGCCGATGAGCATCTTTGCTCGGGAAGGAGGCATGTTTAGGAAACCGCGAATTTCGAGCGATGAGCAGGCCAGTGCAACCAAAAGAGAGAGATGATGTCCCAAAAGTTGGTGAGAAGTCCTCAACTTCCCTTCAGATCATGTGCGTACGATGTCCTCAGGATGACCGTTCCAACCGCTGTGAGTGAATGATTGTTTCTTTCCTCATGATCAGCTGCAGCTAAAGGACTCACCTCCGCACACTTTCAGCACGACAGCTTTACCAGCCTTTCAAGATCGCTATTAGCAAGCAATATGGCAGCCCCTCGAGCAGCTGCAATCGCGACAGATAATGCAATAAAGAACCTCTGCGGGGTATCGAGTAGGTGACACCAGTAGTCATTCAATCTGGACGTCTCGACTAACGCTTGTATGCAGCCTTCTGGATGACATTCGGCGGTCTCATGTGGCTGAGTCAGTCTTCAACTTCGACGTCTTCAACAGACTACGCTCGGCTGTACAGAGAGGTCAAGGCGGATAATGAGGATCTCAAGTCGTAAGTCACTCTTCCCCTCTATACACCGAGTCTATCGTGCCTATCCTAAGACTCTTTTAGGCGCATGGTCGATATGCAGAGACGGATCTACCATCTCGAGAGGATGCTTGACGGCAAGAGGTGAGAGCACGTCACCGAATGTCGCTCTCAAGCGGATTGCAAGTCGCTCTGCGCCTCAGCGTCAATCCGCCGTCTTCAGACATCCAGGCTAATCAGAGAATAGCGCTCGGTCGGCGAAATCGCAAGTTTAGAGATCTGTTCGTCTCTGGGCCTTGGTGCGTGATTTCAGTTTGGTGTTGACCAATTCATTCGTCGTGGATGGGTGAATGTTTCTGTCCTGCTAGTCAGCTGCCTATAAGAATTCTCATCTCCTCACACTATGCCAACATATCCTAAGCAGTCCTCCAACCTTCTTCACGGCAACTCACCATTTCGAAGAACAAAATGGCAGCTCCTCGAACATCCGCAGCCGCAGTAGATAGCACATCAAACAGCGTCGTCTGTATCACAGGTACCTACCACCCCCTTTTCAGAATCGCCCTCCCTCCATCCTCTCACCTCTCACCTAACATCAGCCCCAGCCGCCGTCCTAGAAACCCTCACCGGCGTCTTCAGCACCCAGCTCCTCCTCAAATACTAGAGCTTCTCCTCCTCCCCCTCCTCCTCAACATGCTACACCTACCTCTACGACCCCACCTGGTCACCCCACAACATCGACCACAAATCCTACCGCGCCACATCCACCGACTACGGCGGCTTCGTCTACCCACTCGCGAAAACGGTCTGGGATGCCGAGAATGCCGCTTGGAAAAAGTACAAAGCGACGCTTGATGCGCTCGACATGGGACATCCGAGGCGGTTTGTGAAGATGGAGAGGGAGGAGGAGATTAGATATGAGGAGACGAAGGCGCATAATAAGTATCTTCAGACGTAAGTGGTTGGATTTGGGATGGGACGCTTCGAGAGCAGGGCTGACTTGGATTTAGACGTATGCTCGACATGCAGAGAAGAATCGATCATCTTGAGAAGAAAGTGGGAGTGTCGCAGAGATGAACGCAGAGCGAGGTGCTCAAGGTGATCGAGACAGTCCACTGAATTGTATCGCAAGTTTGGCGGGAGATATCGCGTATCGTGTATCTTGATCGTTCGGTAGGCTGGCAAGTTTGAGCTGGTTCTGGGTCTTTTGCTATCGGAGCGCACGGTTAAGCGGGTGTTGATCAACGCATTCGCCGTGACTGAACGAGTGTTTCTATCGTGATAGTCAGCTGCCAATACAAATTTCTCCACTTCGACTCGAACTTCCGAAGCATCGCAGGATACTCCCTACTCTACTTCACCTCCATCAACAAAGAGACAGCACACTATGGCATCCCAGGCTGCGTCGAAAGCTGCTGAAAAAGCTGCCGAACCAGCAGCATCCTCTCTCTTCGCTCCCATATTCATCGGCCTCAGTAAGTCCTCAATCGTCCAATCCCATCACCACACATCATCTCCACCAACCTAACACCCAGCCCAAGCCGTCCCTATCCTCTTCCTCGTGCTCCCAGACGCCCTCGGCCTCCGAGGCGGATAGACAGATCACCAAACCCACAAGCCACAAGTCCTTCGACCCATTCTACTCACCCCACAACGTCGACCTCTCATCCCTCAGATCACAATGGGACAACGACACAAAGCGCTACGGTTTCGTCTACCCCATCACCAAAACCGTCTACGATGCCGAAGACGCCGCTTGGGAGAACGATGAAAGCGCTGTATGAGGAGCATGTATGCGCGGTGTTGGTCGGGTTCGATAAGGAGGAGGGAGATGTTGCTGCAGAAGGAGAAGGCGCATGAGGAGTATATGCAGAGGCGAGTGCGTCGATTACGCTGATCTCTCTCCTGGCTGTGCAAGGGTCGATGCTGTCGAGATCGCACTTGGTGTCTTAGCAGACGATGGTCCACTCGAGAGAGCCACGCTGCGCCATACTCCCAGTCTGCGTCGAGGTGCTCTCACTCCAGAATACTCGCTAAATCCTGGATTCAGACGCATGCTCGACATGCAGCGACGAATCGATCATCTCGAGAAGAGGTTGGACGGGAAGAGATGAGATGAGCTGGCCGGACCCAGCATCGCTCGCAGCAGGAACGTGATGCCATGCACCTCATATCATATTCGCTTTGTTCAGAGACCTGAGTTGACTGGGAACGTTGGAAGAATACAGGAGTGTGATGTCGGAAGCAACGAAGTCAACTCCCCGTCGGCAAGAAGGAAGTCGCCATGAACGCCTGGTCTGTGCAGAACAGGGGGATGGTCACTCTCCACTCGAACAACCATCTCCACTCGTCGAATGAGCGGAAGAAAGATCTTGATTATACCAAACATTCAATTCACATTCCACCGTCTCTTGGACATGGTCTGCGTGGTATATCTACAATTCAAACATTTATCATCAGAAAGTTTTCGCCATTTCTACAACAGCAGCGAGGCTCTTGCGTGCATGCATGCATCCCATCGTCCGAAAGCGCCTAAAAGTTTCCACATGACCGGACCCGTCATTTCCCGTTCGCTAATATGAAGCAGTGCTCTTGTGTTTCTTTTATAATTTCTTCTCCTCTTCAGCTTTCTAACCCATCGAGACCTCGACACGGCCCTCGTTACCCGGAGCACCCTTGCCGAGCTCTGGGAGCAGGTAGGTGATGTCGTCCCATGGATGTCTGTAAAGACCAGTGCGCAGTCTCTTCTGGTCCAAGAAGTGGGCAATAAGACCGATCGAACGACCGAGGACGAACAGACCGTTGAGGACACCCATTCTGAGGTAGTCCTCGGCCTCCTCGTTGGAGAAAGCGCCGGAGTTACGGAGGAGATCGACGAAGCAGACGGCGACACAACCGTCGACGTTGAGAATGAGGTTGTCCTTCTTCGACGTTGTAACGGTCTCGACGGCGAGCGCGTAATCGAGGAGCTTGGTGGATGGGAAGTTCTTCTGGCAGTACTCTTTGACGAGGGTGACACGCAGATCAGGGTTGTTTCGCGACTTGACACGGTGGCCAATACCAGGGACTAGAGCACTGTTAGCATTGCCACGCACGATGAGTTTGAGGACCACTTACTGAGCTTGTTCTCTTTCCTCATGGTGTCAACGAAGTCACGAGGAGAAAGACCCTTGTCGAATGCGCGAGTGAACTCCTCGGCAGCACCGTCAAGAGCACCACCGAATCGGGATCCGATAGTGAGGAGACCAGCAACCAGCGATGAGATCAAATCCTTGCCGGCACGGGTGGTAATGATGGTGTTCATGGCACCAGACACAGCGGGACCGTGATCAGCAGTAAGCATGAGCACCATCTCCAAGAACTTGGCGGCGTAGTCAGGCAATCTGCGGCGGAACCACAGAAGAGACATGACACCACCAATACCGATGTTGTCCTTGAAGACTTCTGTGATCGGGAGACCGGCGTACAGGAGCTCTTGGCCACGGTCGTCGGAGATGGTGGAGATGAATGCAGCTGGCTTACGGATGAGGCCAAGCTCCTGGGCCCAGGAGTAGTCGATCGGGATCTTTGGAACAGCTGGCTCTGGAGCTGGCTTGATTTGACCGGCCTTGACCATCTTCTGGTAAACCTGAGTAAGCATCGCTGGGAGCTCCTCGAAGGTCTCTGGGACGAAGATTCCGGCATCGCGCATGCTCTTGTTCTTGACGGAAGCAGTCTCGAGCTGAGAGTTGGCCATGGAACCGGCGTGACCGAACTGGACCTCAGTCTTCAGCATGGATGCAATGGTACCAATGGCCCAGGCGACGATTGGCTTAGTGATGACACCGCTCTTCACGGCCTCGATCACACGGTACTCCTCAACACCACCGACCTCACCGAGCAAGACCAGGATCTTGCACTCTGGGTCGGCCTGGTATCTGAGCATGTGGTCGATGAAAGTGGTTCCGGGATATCTGTCACCACCAATGGCAACACCCTCGTAGACACCGTCTGTTGTCTGCGAGATGATGTTGTTCAACTCGTTGGACATACCACCAGACTTGGAGACGTAGCCAACAGAGCCCTTGCGGTACAGCTTGGAAGCCACAATGTTGTCCATCATACCACCAGTGTTTCCAATCTTGAACGCGCCTGGCTTGATACCACCAACAGTGGCCGGGCCGATAATGGTGACTCCCTTCTGCTTGGCCACATGAAGGATCTCACGAGCGCGGCGTTCTGGCACACCCTCTGCAATGATCGCAATCGACTTGACTTGTGGGAACTGCATGAGCTCCATAGTGGAGCTGTAGACGGATCGGGAGGAAGCGAAGTTCACGACGGTGTCAACGTCGCTGTGCTTGGCCATGGCGGCCTCGACATTTTGGTAGACTGGGAGGAGAGTCTCGGAGGTTCCCCAGTACCTGGAATGGAGTCAGTCACGTTCTACAGTTCCCTTGTGGCGGATCGGAACTCACATCTTGCTGACGAACTGGCCACCGAATGTGTAGATGATACCAGCTACTGAAGGGGTCTTGCGCTTGCAGATGAAGTCGAAATCGAGCATACCCTGCACAGCCTTCGTTTGCATACCGCTGAGCTGCGGTCAGTATGGCTGTCCAACTTTCTCTCCTGATCTTGCTTCACCGCGGGGTATGGACTTACTAAACGAAACATCTTGTCTTTGGGTGGAAAAGAGTGTGCTCAGGTCTCGGGCTAAGAGGCCTGCTGGGTGCTGCGAATCGCTGAATGTTGTCGTTTGCGGAGAGGTTGTTGCTGTTCGCGGTGCCATTGACACCGTTCACGCCGTTGGAGGCCATCTTGTGTAGATACTCTCAAGCGTGTTTCGGTAGGGAGGGGTAGAGGGATGGAATTCTGCTCGCCGCACACAATCAGTCTCCAGTTCCTGAGCTCGTCTTTGTCTCTGACGCGCTGCAACCAAGATGTAGTCGGAATTTCCGTGCGATGCAGGAGGTGATAATGCGGCTGATTGCTGCAGTGTCGGTCTATACTTGGAGCTCGTGCTGACAGCTGCTGCCCGCGCCAAAATTCGGGATGCCGCTATGGAATTGCTGGCGTTTCGATTGCGCTGGAGGACTTACCGCAAAAGAATTGGGAACTTCCAACAGTGAGTAGGAGAGTGAGGTGGGAGGAGGTGATGTGAAGGAGGACGGCGAGTTTCGAGATTCGCTGAGACACTCTCACCGAGAACAATGGCGGGCTTTGCAGAAAGTCGTCGGTGTTGACCTGCGGGCGGACGTTGATCCCTGCTGCCGCTAGAAAGTTTGAAGGGCTTCAACAACGACGCCGGGAAACAGTGCTGCAAGCCCGACGGGTCTCCTCACGTAACAAAATTATACCTGAGTTCCCACCAAACGCTGCAATGCGAGAACGATGGTACGAGAAATACCAGAAATCGAATGATATGCCAGCCGCACCCATGCAAACGGAGGAAAGAGACACGCGAGCAGCATCCCAACCGGCTTAGTCGTCGTTCTCGCATTGCACCGGCATCCCGCATTTTTTGCACTGAGGTACCTTTCTTACGGGGATCCTCCACCTACAATCCTCCCGCCATCAAAGGCGGCTCCTGTAAGAGACGAGGAGTTGATATCTTGGGAACGGTGGGGATGCGCCCCAATGGCTGCCACCCAGGTCTGCTGAGACATCAATTATGCGCGCCGTGACCCGATTCATCCTCGCTCAACCATTTCATTATGTGTCTGTATATTCGTCCAACGTATGAGCGTGCGTCATTTAGCATGGATGGGCGACGACTTGGGGTTGGAGGTCGATCGCCGAGCGGAAGCTCCTGCATGAGCCGCCGAGTTTAGCGGCCAGGGAGCTTCAACAGTTCTGTGATTGTTCTGTCGGGCTTGGCTTGTCGTTTCTGAGCCCGTTCTCACCTCACCATCCCGAAACACCATTGCACCTGCTGTCCTTGTGTCTTCCTCGCAACAACACCTCCTCCAAATCGACCTCTACCACTACAATCCTACCCATCCTCCCAGGCACAGCCGCAGGACATACGACTTCAGCTCCGTAGGTAAGTCAGACGTCCGCCTGCTATCTTTAGCTTTTCGGCCTTGCAGTGGTGGTCCCTGGCGGGACATTTCTCGAGCCCGTGCACTCTTCGGACATTTTGAACAGCCCACCTTGGGACAACACAACTTTTCCGTGGCTTGCTGCGAATCGCGATTGATCAAAAGGGAAAGAGCGAACCGTCGCGACAGCAACATTCGCGCGGACACAGCAATTTCTCGCCGTCTACAACTCAGGAGTCGGTCAGCACCACCACCAAGATCCCACCGCGTGCTTTGCATTGTTCAGCTGCAGCTAAGCTTTCACCGCTTGGGAGTTGAGACACTGCCCGCAGTGCGACTTTTGGAGAAATTCCTCGAACAGAAATCGGCCGTTTCTCGTGAACAATCACTTACCAAATTCTGCTTAACAGTTTCTGAGATACACACAAAAACTCCAGCAACATGGCCGCGAAATCCATTCTGGAGGCAGATGGCAAGGCCATTCTGAACTACCACCTTACACGCGCGCCAGTCATCAAGCCAACACCACTCCCACCGCAATCAACACACAACCCACCAGCTCAGCTTGCGACCATCACATTCGAGGACGGCGACGACATCAATGGCGTCCTTGACGCTGCTGAGGCCAAATACCCATTCCTCCTCAAGCCAGGCTCGAAATTCGTGGCAAAGCCCGACCAGCTGATCAAGCGGAGAGGAAAGTCCGGACTTCTGAAGCTGAACGCTACTTGGGCAGAGGCGAAGGAGTGGATCGCAGCCCGCGCGAACAAGATCCAAAAGGTCGAGCACATTGAGGGTGCGCTGAGGAATTTCCTCGTCGAGCCATTCGTCCCACATCCTCAGGAGACAGAGTACTACATTAACATCAACTCCGTGCGAGAGGTGAGCAAATTTACCACTCTGAAGTCCTGAGCTCTCTAATAATTATTTCCAGGGCGACTGGATCCTCTTCTACCACGAGGGTGGTGTCGATGTCGGTGATGTCGATGAAAAGGCCGAGAAGCTTCTGATCCCAGTCGATCTCTCACAATACCCAAGCAACGAGGAGATTGCCAAGGGCCTTCTCTCGAAGGTGCCAAAGGGCGTCCACCCGGTGCTCATTGACTTCATCTCCCGACTGTACGCCGTCTACGTCGACTGCCAATTCACCTACCTCGAAATCAACCCACTGGTCGTCATTCCCAACGCTCAGGGCACCTCCGCCGAAGTGCACTTCCTCGATCTTGCAGCCAAGCTTGACCAGACCGCCGAGTTCGAGTGCGGTGTCAAGTGGGCCATCGCGCGTGCTCCAGCTGCTCTCGGCATCCCAGTTGTTCCCACCAAGGACACCAAGGTCACCATCGATGCTGGCCCACCAATGGAGTTCCCAGCTCCATTCGGTCGTGAGATGAGCAAAGAGGAGGCATACATTGCAGAGATGGACGCAAAGACCGGTGCTTCGCTCAAGCTCACCATTCTCAACTCGCAAGGTCGCGTCTGGACACTGGTAGCTGGTGGTGGTGCTTCCGTGGTGTACGCCGATGCCATTGCCTCTGCCGGCTTTGCTTCCGAGCTTGCCAACTACGGAGAGTACTCTGGTGCTCCAACTGAGACCCAGACTTTCCACTACGCACGAACTGTTCTCGACCTGATGCTGCGGGCACCACAGCACCCAGACGGCAAGGTCCTGTTCATCGGTGGTGGTATTGCCAACTTTACCAACGTAAGTCGCGAATCTGAATACCTTGAGAAATCTGCCGCTAACTATTGTTACAGGTCGCCAGCACATTCAAGGGTGTCATCCGAGCCCTCCGCGAAGTCGCCCCTCTTCTCAACGAGCACAAAGTCCAAATCTGGGTCCGCCGTGCCGGTCCTAACTACCAGGAGGGTCTCAAGAACATCAAGGGAGTCAGCAAGGAGTTGGATCTTAACATGCACGTTTTCGGCCCAGAGATGCACGTATCTGGTATCGTCCCTCTTGCGCTCGTGCCTGGCAAGATGAACGACAGCATCAAGGAGTTCGAGGGTTAAACAACGACTCGGATGAAACTTACTTTGTTGCTTCTGGTTTAAGAGCGTCGCGATTTTGTGGATACAGGGAAGACTCCTTCCAGACGGAGTTGTGCCCGGATTGTATTGAGACCAAAAGACTCTTCGTAAATGACTGATGTGCTGAATGCGGGCTGCGGATAGGCATGGCATTTGAAAGGAGTATATAGATGTTATCATGAGCTGTCTGCGAATATCCCGTTTGCTGTGATCAAGATATCCTCCATCTTTAAAGCTTCGTCTTCTCTCACATGCAGTCTGGTGAACCAAGCTCGCATGAACAGCCTCAGGCACATAAGAATTCTTAGTGAGAGTGAACAATCTTCCTCACTTTCCCACTCTCACCCAAAATACGTCTTCACTTCAATCGATCCAGCTCTCGGCTCCGAAATCATCGTCAATCCCTGTGAGAGTTTGGTCCTAGGTGAACCCGGTGGAGGCAGTAGGCTCATCACGTGCACCGAAATTTAGCTCCGAAGCACAGACACAGACTTTGAACATTCGCGACTTCGAACTTCGCGACAGCACAGCGACATTGCTCATTCCACCCTCCAACACACCCCAACCCTTCGAAACAACCGAATCGCCAACATGAGCGGCCCTGTACGTTCCCTTTCCAACCGTACCACCCTCCAGCGCACCCTCGCGCGCCCTCCAAAAACCTGTGCTAACTTAGTATCTTTTGAATAGTTCGTCCCCCTCAACCCACGCCCAATGCTCCAGGGCCTCGTGAACAAGGACGTCATCGTACGAATCAAATGGGGACAAGAGTACACGGGAAAACTGGTCAGCGTGGATAGCTATATGAATATTCAGTTGAGCGGGACGCAGGAGTGGAGGGATGGTGTGGATGCGGGGACGTTGGGGCAGGTTTTGATTCGGTGAGTAAGACGCAGAAGAAGCGAATGGTGCGCGGGGTGAGGAAGATTGTGGTGCGCGGGGTGAGGAAGCAAAGGCTGGGAGAGAGATGCGAGGGCAGGAGAGGGCGCGACGGGAAGAGAACAAGAGGGGGACGGCGCGCGGAGAATATTGCTCTGAGTGGAGAAAATTTGAGATGAAGGAGCATAGACTGACGGAATGACTTTCCAGATGCAATAACGTCCTTTGGATATCGGCACGGAACGTCAAAGAAGCGAACGGAGATACTGAGATGAAGGAGGAGGAGTAGAGGAGACGAGTGCGCTTGAAGAAAAAGAGGACATGCACGAGGTGCAGAGCAGGATACCATACCACACATCGCGAAGAAAGTATCAGCGCTGAAGCACGAGAGAGAGCGCGCGCGCAAATGCTGCCACTCCACAAGATGCGCGATGACACTGGAGAACGGGGTCGCTTGAAGGACGAGCTGCACTTCCAAAAAATGAGCGCGGCGCTGAGGCGTTATGAGCATCAAAAGCATGCTCCAGGCTACAACTAGGTCAGTAGCCACATTTGAAATGACTACCTGCTTCATTTTCGCTGAACGTATCTACTGGTACAGCTCCAAGAGATCGTCAACGGCAGCTTTTGTCCCAAGTCAGAAAGAACACACGGCGCTGTATGATCATTCTTCATGCATTCGAGTCCGCTAGCAAGAGCGTATGTACAAAATGGGTATCTTCGAAGCCAAAATATTTACAAGAATCCACCGTTAAGCGCACTGGCGTCTTTCTCCAAACGCAAACACCCCAAGCTCTTTGCTCATCGAGGGACAGTCGTGAATCATAACATCATCTCAAGGATCGTCCGTCGCCTCCCAAGCCCTTCATCCGCTCATACCCTCTCATGCGGCACCGTCGGCTTCAACCCACTCGGATCAGCAAACGGGTCCGGACTCCTCCTCCCAGCTTCCTCCATACTCGGCCTCGTACTCTCTTGCCCTTGTCCGGGAACTTGAAGTCCTCCTCCCGCTCTTCCAGCCTCAGCCTCCGCATCTTTCAACTCCCAACTCCCCACCCTCTCATGTCCACCGGTAGGACTCGTCGGACTATTCACCACACTCGCCCCATTAACCTGGAACCCTCCTTTAGGTATGGTGAGGTCCTGATCACTCCTCATCTTCTGTCCACCTTTGAACCCTCCCAACTCACTTTTCCTTCCTTGACGTTTGGTAAAGCGGAGACCGCTGGCGAGCATAACGATCGCGAAAATCGCCCCCGCGACAGCTAATGCGACGACGGCTCCGATGCCACCGGCGGCCGCATTAGATAGTCCGCCGGAGGAGGAGCCATGCCCGTCAAGCCAGTCGTGCACTTGCGAAGACGCGGCGTCTTTGTTGTACGCCGCGCAGAAGATGTTTGTTGCGTTGCAAAGCGTACACCAATCGCCCACGCTGGTCATGAGGACGTTGTACATGCTGTATTGGAAATCTGACCAGGTCATGTCGGTTTGGTCGGGGCCGCGGTTGAAGAGGGGGTACGAGACGAAATCCTCTCCTGTGGTGTCAGAGGATCCATTTCGGAAGAGGAAGCGCACCCAGAGTGAGGAGGGATCCTCGGGAAAGGATGGGGAGGTGGTGTTCTCGTACGTGAATAGCTCAAACACCGCAGAAGAAGCGAAATCAGGAGTCCCATGAAAATTCGAATTAAGTTCCGGCAAGCCCATAAGCGCGAAAAACGACATCAGGGGATGATAATCCGCAAAAACCAGATTCAGTTTGTAAAATCCTTCTTGAGAGTATTTGATCGCATCCGTCAAAGAATCCAGAACCCTCGCGGCGAAAAGGTTACCCGCGATAGTGGAGATACTACCCTCAATACCCGGGAGGGTTTTTTGTTTGGTGATAACGTTGTAAGCGGAAAGGTTGCCGAGCTGGGCGTATTGTTGTTCGTCGGCGAGCCAGCGGAGGACGTCGAGGTAGGAAGTGTTTGTTTTGACGTCGTAGTATCTTGACAAAGCGGATGCCATGCTGGCGTTGTGGGCGTTTTGGTAGCGGAGGTAGTCGTAGATGGCGTAGGCGTTTCGATAGTCCCAGAACTCTGGTTCGAGGATGCCTTGGAAGACGGCGCTGCCGATTGCGTCGTAGATGCCGTTGAACTCTTCTTGTGTGATTGAGAACTGGGATGTTTCGGTGTATTCAGAAGCGGCGAAATCGAATGCTGGGCAATTTAGGTTGCCTGATAGGTAGATGAAGTTTGGATCGAGAGGACCGGTCGTGTGGATTTGAGGGTATTGGTATCCTCCAAGAGGACCGTCGACCTGCCCACGTTAAATACAACTTCGCCAACTCTTTCGAACTACTCACATAGGTATTGTTAGACAACTGGCTCGTCGGATCCAACAGACTAGCATTCCCACTATTCAGCGTATGCGGCGGATACAGTCCCTGAAAGAACGCCTGCGCAGTAGCCACATTAAACTGCTGCTCCAGCGCAATCGCAAACGTCTCCAAATTGTTGTATATATCCGCATTCAACCCATTGAGAGGCGCTCCATCCGCGCCCGCTCCACCAGTATAGTTGCGATTCCCTCGAAAAGCAGATTCAATGTATCGTTGGCGGAAGAACTGGCCAGCCGCATAGGCCTGATTCGCACCGACCGATGTGAGGGTTGTAGGAAGGTATCCCAGAACTTCTGGTGTTCGTTCGCCGGTTCGTGTGAAGACGACGCTTGACCAGACGGTGTAGTCCTTCTGTTGCTGGGCGACAGCTCCTTCCGGTGTGAGGATGAGGGTCGCTGCCAGTGCGACTATGAGGGCGAACATCTTGCCAACACTCCTTCTCCTTCTCTTCAACAATAGATCATAGAAAGTAAGCTCAGTTGGATCAGATCAAACGATCAAGTAAATTTCTTCTCCAAACACAAGTGACTTCTCGTCGGTGACGACAATCGAGCAAGGTATGCTCTCTGACAAGAACCTACCAGGAAGACAGAAGCTGGAGCTCCCATGGTTATCACCACGGCAAGAGCTCTTATCAGTACAACCCAGACACACCAGACATTTACCGCACAGCCGGTCAGGTCAGCATCCTCGTGAGCCGGCGACCGCGGGAAGCTCACACAAGCCGCATGATCAGAGGGAGTGGTGTTCCAGAAGCAGCTTGGTTCGATGCAGAAGAACCACATCCCATGCAGCAGCAGCCATCACACAAGCACGAGGAGCGGATGGTGCGTCGCGACATGAATCCTGTGCCTCGCCCAAGCCCAATGCAGGCAAGCTCTTGCCTTTTCGAGGTGGTATAGGATGCCGCCGAGAGGTTGTACGGCTAACGTTGCTTGTGAAGGTGGGGTGAAGTTTAGGAAGCGGATTGACTTTTGCGGTGTTTCCTTGCACCATCTTGCCATGGGATCTCCTCGTTCAACCCAGAGACCAAGAGAAGCTGAGATCCTGGCGATACGACCGATCACTTAAAAGGCGGTGGATAAAGTCAGCATACTGTTGTAGCAATCGCGAAGTTCAGTCTTCGACAAGAGATGTTGCACCGCGGGGCTTGACAGCTCGATCCTTCGCAGCTAGCCGACATCTCCGGATAAGAAAGAAAGATGGCTGGCAAGATCAATATTAATGCGCAGCTATCGACCGATCCAGAAGGCTGGCCGGCTCGAGCTCCGAAGTGTTCAGTCCTGCCAAAGAAGACATCCATGTAGAGAACGTGACGCTGTCGCACCAAGGTTGATTGTTTGAATCTCTTGGCACGCGGAATGATGCGCTAGCGGTATACGAGTCCGACAGTGACCGACTTCATGTCCTTTCTCCAATGCGAAGTGGGGGCGGTATAACAAGACACTGATATCGAATCGCTCAGCCAGTTCAGTTTCTCCAAAGTACTTCTCCCGCAAACAAGCAACACACAAGCAAGGCTTTCAAGATGACAACAATATCCTTCAACCTGCCCCTCCTCTCAATCCCGCTCTACTACCTCCTCGCCATCTATCCGCATGGAGTCGCCATAGTCCGCGCAAACAAAGGCAAAATCGATCAACACGACAACCGCAATCCCAAAGGATCCGCATACACGGAAGCGTTGAAGAAGCGCCTGACAGCAGCGGAATTCCGAGCCTTCGAGAGAGCAGAGTCATGCCATCGGAACCACCTCGAGAATATGCCGCTGTATGTCGCGGCTGTGTTTGCGGGGATGCTGGGCGAGCAAAGGGCTGGTGAAGGGGAGCTGGGGTTGATTAATTTTGTGGTGGGATGGATGGTGATTCGGGCGGCGTATACAGCGAATTACCTTGCGACTGACACGATGACTTGGAGTTACCTCAGAAGTGTGCTGTACTTCGCAGGTACTGGATGGGCGTTCTTGATAATTGGCAGGGCGTCATTGGCATTGGGAAACTGAGGGGATAAATTGGCGAAGGCTGACAGGGTGCAGCTGCGAGAGGTTCTGCGAGAGTAGTTAGTCATCACTTCCCATGCCACAAGAGATGGGATAGACTTATAAAAAAGACATTCGTCGTCTCCTTCCCCTTTTACAGGATCCAGAGACGACTACTGCGCTCCAATAGCGCTTTGCAACACATCTTCAACCGCCTGCCGCTACGCAACCCTTAGAACGAAGCAACGCCGCCGAGCAAACTGGCGAGAGCGAGAAGACAGACAAGCACAAAACTTTGATCCTCACTCGAGAGAGGTCCCGCCTCTCGCCTCTCGTGATCCAGACGCCCAACAATGTCACAAATCCCAATAGCCTTGTAGCAACATGACAGCATCCAAAGAATCGCATCACTCTCCTCGCGCCTCTTTCCTCACACCCACAAACCTGACCATCTTCCCTCTCCCCAAATCCAGAGCACTCGAAAAAGCCGCGTCGTTTCACTAGCCACATCCAGATCCCAGATCCATTCTCCACGAGGTGATCCGCTCAGTCTGTGTATAGCACTCCCGCTCAGAGACGGGTCTTTGATTCCATCTCTCCACCGACCGCCCAAGCTCGCCTTTCAGTAAGCTCAGGAGATATGGATTCGAGAGGCAAGATTGCCTTGATAGGCGCAAACGGACAAAGTACATCTTCAAAAACCGCTTGCCGTCTCACGTAATAACGAGGTAAGTGAGGATGCGCTGTTGACTCCACGAGGTAGTGAAGACAGCGCTGTGGAATCGGCGCTCACCGGTCGACTTCCACTCTCCATGTTTGCTTTCCTTGAGTGTCGGCCAAACGTGGTGTGTGAAAGGAGGTGATTGACGCGACTGATCGGACAAACTCAGAGAGAACCATGACCGTTGCTGTTGCAGTGTCATGGGCTTCGTCGGTTTCGTGCGTATGATGTGGTGGGTTGGAGAGCGGGTGGCTTTCTGTCGGCTTGGACAGCATAACGGGTATGAGAAGTGTACAAGCGTCTTCGCTGAAGCAGCTGAGTGGCAAGTACAGGTCAAGTGTGAGGCGAGGAGCCGTTGGGTGTTGAATGCGTACTCGGCCCAAGTCTTTGATTGGGAAATAAGGGCCTGCAAGCACAGCAACACCTGCATGGGAAGGCGGAGGATAACAGTGGCGTGCATCGACAAGAGACTCTGGGTTGCTGGAGCTAAGGCATGCCTTGTCCGTAAAGGACGACCGCCGGTGCTGGAGAGCTTCAGTGTGTAAGCCCAATCACCTCGCGACATGTCGCTCATATAGCTGGCATGATTCGGACGAGTGAGATGCGGCGCCAGGAAAGAAGCAATCCAGACCGAGCAGTCTGTGTGTGGGCGAATACCATGCTCTGCCATCGTCTCTATCAACTCAACCAAAGCCAGTGCAACCAACCGCCCAATACAGACACCACTGAAGGTGCTGATGAAGTTGTTAAAGCAGTCTCGCAACCCATAGACCTGGTACCAAGCATAGCTGACTCTTTTACCGCACACAAGTCCGTACCACCAGTGCAACAGCGTCCGAAGATCCTAAAGACAAGCCACGTGTGACCTGCCCGCCGCTTCTCGCCCAACTCTCTTCCAATCACATGCATGGCGTGTTCCGACAAAGCTGCCCATTCGTGATCAGAGCAATTGTCCAGCCAGCGACCTCGACGCGCGCTTCCTCAGAAGTCTTCCCAAACCGACGCATGAGGTACACTGTATTACATCGCATCTCCTGTGAAGGATCCGCACCGGACGTGTACCAGCAACTCTTTCGTCCCGCCTCCTCGTCACCATTCCACCAGTGTCACTACGCCTCGCGAAAAACGAGCTACGCTGGCTTCGCAAGTTCAGATTCGGCATGTCGGACTAGTTGTCGAAGCTGGCTGCTTATCTCTACCAGTGCATGGCAGGAGATACCGCGAGACTTGTTGTAACCGAGAAGATCGCTTAGGGTTAAGCACCCCGAGGGCCACATCCACTCCCACAAAACGCGCCGCCAGTGACTGAAGTGAGGCCATGCTAAGAGGCTCGAAAGTGTTAACTGGGTTTACGAGTTGCAGGAATGCAGCGTGAGCTGTTGTCCATTGCGACTCAGGCCGTGAAGCCCGAGGCAGCGCCAGACGATGGGCCCATGGAGGACTATGGGGAGGGTATGTGCTGTTGGTGTGTATGTGGAGCGGACACGCTTGCGGAGGGGGAGGATCGGGTTGGATAGGCCGGGTACGCGACGCTTGACGGCGGAATCGAGTGATGACATATTGATTCGAGGTCCGGTGAGGTTCGCGGGCGTGAGTCGTGGCGGATATCTGAGATAGCCAAAAGGCAATGTGAGAAGTGTGTTGTGAGGAAGTCGGATGGCTGGGCGGGATTGGCTTTGGGAAGTCGCGTCTCGGATCCCTGCAGGACGCGGGCCGAACGCGCTTTCACATGGTCTCGTTGACTTGGAAAGAGCGACATCAACAGGCCTCTTTCTTGATGTTGACGATTTTGATGACGAATCTGGAATGTACGGATGGAGGTTTAAGGTCATATCGAGTCGTGACTTCCTTGACAGCACCAGAAAGTGGCGATTTGCTGCCTGAGACGCGTTCATGATCCTTGGTGGCCATCCTGAATATCGAACTTCAAGATGACACGCGCAATCTGCGACTCAGAAGATGAAGAGGACCTTCTCGCTGGAGAAGAAGAAGAACGACCAGCCAGCCAGCTCAGGAAATCTGGCACCCAAACCAGCAACCAGAGCGTGTCAAGCGCAATAGCCCATGTCGAAGCCTTTCTTTCTGAAGGCTGTCAGGTATTCGAGCCTCACGAGCATCCGAAGGGTTACAGCAGCTTATCCACGGGTACGTGAAGGGAGTCGAGCCTTCTATAATCTGTTTTGTTAACGAGACGCAGGCGAATTGAATAGGCAGATTGCCGACACAACTCGAGGCTTCTTTGACTCCACTTTGGACACAACATCCAAGGACATGGCGGCATCAGCGTCACCTGCTGCGAAGAAGCTCAACAGGAGACACACGAACGCTCCCGGGTCTGCACCTACTGCGACTCCGGACAAGGGTCCGAAGCGCACAAAGACAACGACCTATGGCTCTTCTAAAGGCACCAAGACTGCGAATGTGTACGATGACGCCGCTTTCGCTGCCTTTCGCAATGACGAGCCTGCTCCACCTACTTCTCAGATGGCCACGTTCAGCGAGCATTCTGGCGGCGCCAATCCATCAAGCGGACTTCCAGCTGGCACCGACTTCCGGGACCACGAGCCCAATGTCATGTTTCGAGACACTGGGAGCACCATTGAGAACAACGAATCATCTGAACAACGTATGATCGAGCAGGCACGGCAAGCAAACATGCGGGCCAACATTTCTCCAGAGCAAGCGTCTGGCTCTCAACCTCAGCAAAGTTCGGGTCTACTTTGGTCGCAGGCTCAGACACCGAAGAGCAACGAGTCGAAGAAAGCAAAAACTTCCGATCCGAAAGCTGAGAGTAGAGACGCCAACGACGCCAACGAAGATGTGAAGCCGGCGGAAGCACCGGCCGAAGACCCAAGACTCAAAGATAGAGAGGACGATACGGTCAAGGTACCGCATGTGGAAGCAGCTACAAAGCCTGCTCCACCACCCAAGTCCAGTCCCATGGTCATAATTCCAGTGTCAGAGACACAGAAGACGACTGCCGCTGCCACTGCGAGCGCTCAGAAGTCGTCTCGCTCACGGAAACGCACACCGGAAGAGCGAGAGGCGGATGAGCAGCAGGAGAAATCTGAGCCGCTGAAGTCAGACGATCGCGCTGTTGGACTCCCAAAAGAGCGTTATGTCCCTCGTCCAAGTCGCCGCAGAGCCACAGCTGTTGTGGAAGAGCCCATTGACTACTCAGAGGTTCCTGAAAAGGCACTTAAGAAGCGAAGGAAGACACTCAATGATGCAAATGCAACTGGAGAGACGTCAAAGCTGGCGGCCTCTCAGAGTGCGAAGCCGAAGCAAGCAGGCGACACGGAGGAGCACAAGTCTCCTGAGTCTCAGCCAGTGCCGAGCATTGAGACTCAGGATGCAATTAACAACCCCGGCCAGGAGCACGTCCAGGAGCAGCGTGTTCAGCCAAAAACGACACGCAAGAGCCCGGACAGGCCCGAGATCTCTCCGTTGAGCCCGCCGAGAAAGGCAACCGTCCAGAACGACAATGTCAAGACAGGCGCGGTCAGTGAATCGAAGCCAGCTTCACCTCCAACGAAGATGCTGCCTCCGACAATGCCAGCTTCGGCTACACGCCCAACCGCCAAGAAAGCTCGCAGGAGCCATACTACGATTTACGAAGACCTGGTGGACCTAGGTAGCAGCCCCCGAAGGTCACAGCGCTCGCCAAGTCTCAGTCAACAGCAAGCTGCGAGGAAGTCTGCTCTGAAGGATGCAACCCCTGAACCTGCCAAGCCACGAACTGGAAAGAGAAGAACTATCGTGCAGGATGACGAAGATGAAGATGAAGATGAGCTCTCCAAAGATCCGCCTGCGGAGGAGAAGCCTGCGCCTAAGACACGCGGCCGTCCTCCCAAAGCGAGCGCTGCTAAGAAGTCGACACAGGCCACGAAGGTGGTACAAGATTCTGAGGAAGAAGATGACGACGACGAGGAAGAAGCACCGACGAAGCGAGGTCGAAAGCCGAAGGCCAGCGCAAAGGGACCCAAGGTCTCAGCAGACGAAGAGGTACCTCCGAAGAAGAGGGGTCGCAAGCCCAAGTCAACAGAGAAGGCACTTGAAGACTCAGAGGCCGAGGAGCCGGACTTTGAGGATGAAGCAGAGGAAGAGACAGTCGAAGAGCCACCCAAGAAGAAGGCTCGCGGTCGGCCACCCAAGGCCAAAGTTCCAGAGAACGCCAAAGCAGACGAGGCTGCCGGCGCGACTGAGGAGGAGTCAACTACCAACAAGCCCGCGAAGACAGCACTGGAGCCCAAGGACGCCAACATCAACACTTCTGGCAAACAGTCTACGGGCTCAACGCAAGCGCCACCTTCCGAGAAGGCACCTTCCAAGCAAAGTGCTACGCCGACGCCGCAGAACGCCAAGTCAGAGACAAAGACAGGCCCGAACAGCCACTCGCCCATCAAGAAGTCTACGATCAATATCCATCGTGTCGGTCTAAATCGCAGGCAACGCGTTCAGCCGCTGCTCAGGATGGTGAAGCCGGCCCCACAACGCAAGGAGCAGCGAGTCACGACCGTCACTTCAGAGGCGTCGCTGTTGAAAGTGGAGGCTGAGGAGTGAGGACGTGATCGCATATCTGAGCCTGCCTGCCGGAACATGGACAACGAACAAGTGGGGGGAAACGATGTCGCGTAGCTGCTCTTGGAATCGCTGTTTCGGTCAGCAATGGTGTATTTGCTGAAGCATTGTTCAGACAACAGGAGATACGCAGGCATTCATGATGTCGGACTGAGAGAGCTTTTTGTACTTGCTATATAGCTGCAAGATATCAGATCTCGCGAAGAGTACCCGGAAGGCTGGCTCAATCGACAATATTCTTTAAAGACTAGCTTTTATCTCACCACCCTCTTCTTGAGAGCAGCTTCATAAACACAGTAGTAAGCTCAAGCGTCCTATTCGGAACCGCGAGCACCTCCAGCTCCAATGCAAGAGAAAGATACACTAATCAATTCCGCCTCTCATAAGGACCGAACATAGTAACCATGCAAAACGCCATCGAAATGCAATTCTCTCTGCTTCCTCCCATCCGCATGACTGGTGGCATGTTGAATGTTGTTGGAGTGCCACAACCATACCATATCCAATTAACTGTGTAGCATCCGCCTGGCGCTCACCGTCCATTCGTACCAACCAACCCATTCTCCAACTCCTTGCTAAGATTACCGATCCTCTTCGCAGGATCCTTCGCATCGCCAACAACAACCTCCGCGTCATTGGCCGGCCGCTCGTTACCATTCGTATGTCCATTAACGCCATTCGAAGGAGCCTCAGCTTCCGTGAGTCCCTTCCTCACACGAGCAACACTGTCGACGATGACGGCGTCGATACCAGCCTGGGCTTGGAGGCTGCTGTTGACGGGGTCGTTGTTCAGCGTTCCGTATGAGACGCACACCAACCCGGAAGATTGGACCACGTTAATCAGACGTGGGCAGAGAACGAATGGCTCGGCCGCCGAAACAATTCCCAGGAGGTTCCAGCGCGAAGCGAAACGGATAGCTTCCTGTAGTGAAGCAGCGCGGATATCGCCGACCGGTGAGACGCCCGCGTCCGTGAGGAAGAGGACGGGGATGGAGGGTTGCTTGAAAGCCAGCAACAGGCAGATATCCGGATGAAAAGAGGAGAAGACGATATCCCGGTTCTTCCTCTTCGAATACACCAGCTCGAGAACAGTGTCGACGAACGAGTTCATCTCCACAGCGTAAGTATCCATCTGCTCGTCGACAGTCTCGAAAAGCATAGGATACTTCATCTCAATATTGAAACCGACATCCTCTGGAATAGTGCGGAACATTTCATCGAGCGTAGTAAACTGTGATTGGATCACACGACCTCTGGTGTTGCCTTTGTAGTTCTTGGCCTTAAAATCTCGTGTCGATTTCAAGCGCTCTTCGTGTTCGTTGATATCTTCCAGTTCCTGGTCCTTGTCATCGCTATCCTGCTTCTTAGAAAATTTCGTCTGCGTGGCGGCCCAGGAATTGGATCGCTGCACACGCGTTCTCTCGTCTCTTCCAACTCGTCCATTTGTGCCTCGAGGCGATGTTGGTCTTGACGGCTTTGGCGTGTTGCTTAAGGCGAGGAATTGCTCCAATGTCAGTGAGTGAACCGGGACATCAGCCCCTGTCTCGCTGACCACAAAGTCATGGTAGATGACCGGAACGTGATCTTTCGTCATCTGCACATCGAATTCGACATATGAAGCACCCAAACTGGCCGCTGTGATGAAAGACTGAATGGTGTTCTCGCCCAGCTGAAGTGACTTCTGTTGCTTTTGGTTCTTGCCAAGTCCACGATGTCCAATGACCATAGTAGACTGCTTCGTCCAGTACGTCTTTTCTCCTGAAATGTTCAGATTCGGGTGCCTGAAAGGCGTGATGTTCAGGAAGTTGAAATTGACAGACCCGATGATGTCGAAATGGCCAGCCATCAAAGGCACGCTGAGGTCAGTCTGCAAGTTCATGCGCTTTTCACCAACATTGGACCGCATACTCCCGAGCATGGCCGCACCACGCGCGACGACTTTCTCTTTCGTAGAGAATGTAGGAACTAGGTCGAAGTAAACCTTGATTTTGTTGGGATCCTTCGTAGTGAATGTAATGGGCGAAGTGCTGATCTCGTCCTGGATTGGCAGATCAATGAAGACAGGCTCACCAGTAGCACCATCTGCTGAGATCCGGAGGGATAGAGAGGTATCGAGCTGCGTGAAATGCGCATCCGACATCGGAATATCTTCGAGCACAACAGGCTTGCGATCTTTGTTCTCATCAAGAGTACCAAGACTGATGAGAACCATGGACTCGTCTGTCAGATAACGATGTCCGAACGACTTGACAGGTTCAGGCCTGCGTGCCTTGGCCTTTTCTTTCAAAGCGCCGTTGGAACGCCTGTCTTCCAGAGACGACGTCTGTGGCGGTGAGCCAGACAGCTGCGCCGGTAGATCTGGACTTGTGTCCTGGTTGCTCGGAGGCTCAATCTTGGCAAGAGCCTTCGCAATTCCAATGTGACCTCGGAGAGCCGCATGCTCCTGTGGGCTCCATCCTGAGAGGTCTTGCCGGTGAACCTGTGCTCCAGCACCGATGAGCAATTGCGCGATTGCCTCATACCCATTGACACAGGCGATGAAGAGAGGGGTCCAGCCATATGTCTTCTCCGCAATCTCGAGATTGACTTTATAGTCTCCAGTGGTCACGGCAAGTAGAGCTCTCGCACAATCCTCAAAGCCGAATCTAGCAGCAATGTGGAGCGCGGTTTCTCCTCGCTCGTCCTGAAAGTTCACGTCAACTCCAGCGTCGACAAGAAGCTTCACGATCTTGTGGAAGTTCGATCTGGTTGCTAAAGCCAGAGAGAGTCCACTCTTCTCTACTTGCTTGTTTGTGAGTCGAGCATCTGCAGGGTGATTGGCTTCGTCCACCAGAAGCAGCGTCTTTGATGTGCGATAGTGGCCAGAAATAACAGCCAGATGGAGTGGCGCATAGCCTTCATCGTCCTGCCAAACCTCAGAATCAATACCTTGAGAAGCATCAAAGAGCTGCCACTCCTGCATGTGCTTCATGAGCATTTGTGTTGCAAACACAAGGCCATACTGAGCAGCATAATGCAGAGGTGTGCGCCCATAGATGTCTTTCGATATGATCCCCTGCCGCTGCGATTCGTTCAGGTGCGCGAGAATGAAAGCAAGGAGCCGCTCGGTCTGGTCGTCTTTGAACGGGTCCTGGTCCGGATCCCGCTCCTCAACCTTGAAAGCGCCCGGAACACGAGTTGGTGGCTCTGCAGGGTTGATGAAAGAGGTCTTCTTGGAGACCTCGTCATAACCACCAGAGTTTTGTGAAGCACGTGCTCTTCCAGTCGCAATGATGAGTCGGTGCAAGCAGTTGCGCTTGTTCATGTCGTCGTCTGGGTCGATTGAAGGAACTCTGTCCAAGATTTCTTCCACGCATTTCAACGACTTGAAGGAAAGTGCGCGCTGCAGCAGATCAAGCAGCAGTCCCTTCAGCGTGCCATTGCCAGCGGTTGAAAGGTTCGAAGCGATCAAATCGAACAGTTTGCGAGGGTCATCCTCGCGAACAGCGTGCTCCATCGCGTCCAGTGCCGCAGATGGAACTTTCAGTGTAGCTCTTGAGCCCATGCGGTGTATTGAACCGGTGCTGCCAGAGTGCACAGAGCTCGCATCGTCAACAACCTTGACTTCGCTTAAGCTGCCCAGCCACTCGTTGATCGCCCGCATATCCAGCGTCAACTTGTTGTTGGTCGCAAAAGGCTTTGTATCAACCTTTGTGGCCAGATACCGACTCTGTGTCGAAGATGACTCGATCTTCTTGTCCAGCTTCTTCGTGATCTTTACAAATCCCTGTCTGTTCAAGTCCCCATACCATTGGAGATGACGGTATTGCGCCCGAAGTTCGAGCAACGCTCCTCTGACATCTTCCACGTCCTCTTTCTCCATGCCATCTTTGAGCTTCGAGGCCAGGCCATAGCGATCGTACAGAAGGCGTAGACGGCGGGAGAAGTCCGCGTACTTTCGGTTATAGAAGGTGTCGACATCCTCTAGCTGGCGGTCGAGGGTATAGAAGAACTCTGTAGTACGGTTAGGTTATCTACAGTGCCCTGAAGGCAAGCTCACCGTACCCGCCAGATCCGGCTCTCCGCCATCTTGCTGAGTCTTCTTCGCGGCTTTGATCAATTTCTTGAGGGCCTTGTAGTCGATGTACGCAGACTCCCAGCCTGGCACCTGCTGGCGCGGGAGGTTCTGTCCAAACTTCATCGTCGACTCGGCTGGAGATGCAGCCTCGAAGACTGTATGTTTGGGAGAGGTCGCAGTAGAACTAGCTCGAGAGAAGTAGCTATGCAGCTATGCTCAACACCAATGCACGAAGGTCATGCAAAGAGCCTTGAAGCTATTTGCTGGTCGGCACGCCGTCTTTGTATGGTGCTACAGTCCGCACGACAAAGACAGTCAGGTGCGGCGGTAGCGACCCGTGATACTACCGTCCTTGTGAATGACGAACATGTGGTGCTTCCATGTCGGCCATGGTTCTGCGTATTGAACAGTTTTCGCGGAATATGATGGAGGATGATGAGCCCACATGGTGGACTTTCAGCGGCTAATTGGCTAGGGCCCGCCAGGGTCTCGGTGCGACATGCCGTTGAGCAGGTCTTTCACATGCTTTGGGTGACCTCTTCACGACATTGAGCACATGCAAACAGGTGAGTGAATGACAAAAGGTATATGAAGTGTATTTGTACTTCTTGTGGCCTGGGATTACCCCACTGCTACTGAACGAAGCTATGCATTTTCAGAGTCAGTCCGCGTCACACAATTGATCACTAGCGCGGGATCTGCTCAGGAACACAGCACCTCGCATGTTTCCTACATATAAATCGCGGGATTTTAAATGCCGGCCTTGTGGTCATTGGATGTAGACATCCAGGAACCGGTCATGAGGAGCCGAATGAGTCTGGGTCATTGTTCTGTCCTGCGTGAAGAAGTCGACCAGCCTCGGCACTTGGACTGCCATATACATCCGCCTCAGGCATTCTTGATGCCGTGCAGAACGACCAAACTGTCTCTTGCCAGACGATCAAGACAATGTCTGAAGGGCTTATTGCGAAGTTCGCCTACACGCAGAGGTGGATCCAAGGCACTGCAGCAGCTTTCACAGGCCCTGATACTCCCACTTGTTGAGTATTGATGAAGAACTGCCTTCGTTCTGCGGCTCATTGCCCCAATTCCTCTTTGGGACCTTATAGTGTGTAACACTCTGCGTGCACGATCGATGAGAAGTCCTGACACAATCCATCGTGAAAGCACTCGTTTGCCAGACGCAGCATGAGGCTTCGTTGGGTATTCTAGCACAGGAATGATGTCCTTTTCCTGTCGATGCCGCCCCAGAGAATATTGCTGGCAAGAAAGTAGATCCGAGCTCAATTGAAATTCCTGGACAAAGTCAGTGGAAACGTCGCCAACTCATCGTCTTCATATTGTCTCCACTACAGAACAGCGACTCAGACCATCAAACTCCATACCGCACGTTCTTCCCCTCGACCCAACAGCGGCCGCACCGGCTTCCTCAAATCTCCTTCCGCTGTGTTGGGACAAAGTCTCGGTATGTCTGCCCAATACCGCATGGGTCTCCTCGCCGGGGCGTGGCGGGAAGCGCAGCGACCGCCTTGGTATTCTTCAACGTTCGTCCCAGGACGCTGGTAAAACGAGATCTCCCCATTTCCCGGTTGAACCATCACTGACTCTCCTGCTTGAAACTGTTGGCCGTGCCGGCGGATGTTTGAGTCGGTGTGTGTTGGAGAAAGAGCCGGAATCCTGAGACTTGCGTCCGCGCGGCTGCGAGACATAAAAGCTACTGCATCTTTTTGGTCAATGCAGGGAGGTGTCGGCACTTCATTTTGCAGTCAGGACGCGTCCAGCAGCGGAGATCGTCTTTGAGATTCAGGGCTGCAGGTTTCTGAGCCTGGCCTGTGGGCGACAGAAAGCGACATGCTATTCGACTAAGCGATTGAAAGTTGTTGTTAAGAAGCAAGATTCCCAAGTCCGCACGTTTCAAAGACAGCAAACCTCCTGACTCGCGTTACGAACCCAGATCCACTTTGCATAACCACACAGACCCTTCATAAACCCACTCCATTGGGAAACGGGCCCGAGAGAGCGGGCCGCGTCAGTCGGAGTCGAGTGTGCGATCGCTTTTGTGGTTGTTCACCATCATCAGCCTCCCGAGCAACCACCCAACGACCATCAACGCCGGCCGCAACGGATAAGTAGGAATCAACGCTTTGCCCCTTTCTCTCGCTCCTTTCGTACGGCGAGCGTTCGCCGGGTCTTCAGCGAACAACCAGAGGATGTGGTTCAGGAATCCTTCACCCGGAGTGAGAGTTTCTCTAGCCTTGCAGCGCGATACCCGCGAGTGGTCGGTCTTCGCGTGCACGACCTCATCGAACAGCTGAAGAGGAAGCGGAGAGGTCGGTGCCAAGTCGTCCACCTCGCCATTGGACGTACCGCATACACTTCGTGCCTGAGAAACGTCAAAACTTACGGACACTCCGCGTGGACTACTGCTTTGAAATGATTGCATCTGTCTGAGCAGACCCGGTGGCTGTCTCAAGACACACCACATCGAAGCAGTCAATTGCCCCGAAGACATGCTGCCGGAGAAGGCAGCTCCAGTGGCGTATCGCAGGCTTTTGAAGCTCCAGGCTGTGGCTGCACTTGCCAACAACTCACTCCAAAAGGCTTGCACTGGCGCCGTGAGAGGCGCACGTGTCCCTCACGTTTCCGGATCTCACAAGCTCGCGGAAGGGAAAAGCGCGTCGAGCGCCTCTTCCAGTAGTCTGAGATTTCGTGTTTGCCAAAAGGCAAGCCATGCCGGACGTGGCGCCTCGATAGTGGAAAGGATACTAGAGTACATACACTACTACTGCCAAGTCTGGTGAGAGGATGTCACAGGGTGAGGAGATGTGGTTGGAAGCGAGCCTCTCGACCGGTACCTTACCTTTCAGCTGTGCTTCATCATCGTCATCATTTCATCTGCGAGGCTGTGACCTGGGACCTGGAACATGGCACTCAGTCAAGGCAAGAGACAGCGATGCCCACGTTCTCGGCTCCAAACGTCTGCCTCTCTGCAGCTGCAGTCGGTAGGTAGACGCACTTCGGCTCCGAAGCGCCCATACCATTCATTCAGCAGCAGTGTCACACATTCCAGAAAAGCAATACCCAACACAATAGCAACAATCCTCCGTTACCGGTACCACCGGACCATCGCAAACCGGAAGATTCCAGCAGTAATGTTTGTTGCTGCTGACTGCTTCCTGCTGACAGCTCACACAGCACAGCACAGCGCAAGAAAATTCCCGTTCCACGACATCGGGAATTCTCGCACTGACGCAGCGGACGCAGCAGACGCAAGGGCAAGCTTTCCCGGGCTTCACAGCGCACGTCGCACAAATGAGTTGTCAAGGAACACTGCGTCGGGTCATCCAGACATAAAAATCTGAATCTGAAGCGCTGGAATGTGGAGAGCGCAGCGCCACGATCACCCAATGGCACGACACGGATGACACTTCAGCGCATATTCAGACTTGTGGTATATGTGGTGGCGATATGGCCCGGGAGAATGCGTTATTCTCATGCATGTATCCAACCGAAATGCCTCCAACCTGCAGGTCGAAGAAGTCTGAAGAGAAAGTGAGGTGAAGAAAGCCGACGAGCAGGACCAAACTACAAGGGCGTCCTGTCTCAGGAAATCCCCTACTGGACTCTGTTACCGCTACGGCGGTCTGGAACCCGATCGGAAACAGCAGTACAATGCAATCAATCGATCAATCGTGTGAGAAAAGAAAGGTACACATGGTGAACATGGATGGCTTGCCCTTCCAATTGAACGGTACTGCTTCAATGGTACCTATGGTAGAACGAACCTCATCTATTCCATCTTTCCTCTCCATCATCCGCGCTGCAGGCAATCTACCCAGCCAGCCAGATGCCAATATCAAAACTATCTCACTCCTATGCTTTGATGTATCCCTTCAAATCCTCCAGCGCTTGCTTGCATGCAAAATAGTAAAAGCACAAATTGGTATCGTGAAAAATTGGTAACATAATCATCAAAGATCCGTCCGGGCATGAAGATAGAAATGCTCCAAAAAACTCGAAGATCGCGAAGTCGTTGTGTGTATGCGTATGCTACCCAGCAGCAGCAGAAATCCCCGGAGGACCCCATCCATTCCCATGTCCGGCAAGGCGATTCGCGACAGATTGCAAGAGCTCGGCGTCGTAATGCGTTTCGTGTCGTTTAGGCCTAAAAGAGGTGTTAGCTCTGATCCAAGTGGCAAACTGCGTATGGAGCAAAGACTCACGGTTCGCGATGGCAGTGAGTGCATCGCTCATGCCCGCATCCTTGACACCTTTCGCGCTCGATGAAGAGTGTACTGCAGTGCTCGCATGTGTACCGGACACGTTGTCGAGGTTTTCGGTAGACTCGCTGCACGGCTCGCACCATTGGGACCTCTTCCTCCTCCTCAACCCCTTCATCCTCCAAATATTCCGGTCGCTTGTTCCTTTCTGAAGAAGGCGGACCGTGTCGTGACTTTGGTGGATAGCGCGGACATTTGTCGCACTTCAGATGACCACAACTCTGGCAGTCGTGTCGAGTGGGCGGCACTATATGCGATGTGCATTTATGACATGTCCTTCGCACGACTTGCACCTTCGGCTTAAGCACAGTCGCGACTGCAGATCGAGGTCGTGTATAGAATGAGAACTCGTAGTCCTTGGTATTGACGTCGCCCACGGCCTCGTAGTTGGCGTCCAGCTCTATCGTGTCTGAAAGCAGGTCCCCTCGATTCGGTGCTGATGAGGACTCCGCGACGACAGGCGCAGCCGCTCTTTGTTCCTCCGCCTCTAGCGCAGCCTCTTCACGCTGTTCCTGCTCCGACTCCATCGACTGCCTCGCCATATCCGAGAACGCCTTCACCCTCTTCGGCGGATGTCTGGGACATTGCCGACACCGTTGGTGGCCGCAATTCATGCACTCCCGATCCATCCCAAACTGTGTATTGCACTCATGACAAGAATAATGCACCCGCATGCGTATGGGTCTTTCCACACGCCTCATCTTCGCTGGTGGTTCCTCAAATTGGCGAGCGCTTCGCGGCTGATAGTCCAGGCCATGTCGCCCGAAGATCTCCCTCACTCTCTCATCGCTGAATCGGGTCCGATGCGGTACCATTGGTAGCAATGGCTCGTCATGGTCGCCTTCAGAGGAAACGTCGTCAACATCCAGCGTACCGGCTATCGCGATATTGGTCTGTGGTTGCGCAACGGATTTCGCATCCGCAGGCTCGGGTGTCGTTGATCGGTCCAGTGTTTCGGGGTCCAGTAGTTCGGGTCGCTGCTCGGTCGAGATATTCGCAGGCTCAGTCTCCCTCACGACGACATTCGCAGGCTCCTCGCGGTGGCCATGTTGCGATGGACCTGGACTCGATTGCGGACTCCTCATAGCCGAACCCCGTCGCTTCATAGCCGCCCTGACCTTATCAAAAGCCCTCGCCAGACTCCCTCTCCGCCTGTCGCGGTCCGGCGTCGAAGGTCGCTCGTTCTCCTCCGCCATAGTCGATGTACGGTGGCAAGATGAAGTCGAAACAGAGCTCTAGAAGCAACAAGTGACCAGTGCTACGGAGGTTCGGCGCTGAGGTGAACAGCGCAGTTCGTAGGTGGAGCTGATGCTCCCAGATCCTTCTCGGTGCAGGCACAAAAACGGTGGAAGATCGGCTCGTAATCAATCCATGCTGGAGGATTAGCTCTACACGGTGTGCTGGATCGACGGCGCGGCGACGGCAGACGTTCGCAGACACACCAATGGCCGGCGCGTGATCGTCTTCGGGGCCGATTGGATCAGTGGTTCAATCAGATTCGGTTGAAATGGTGTACGTATTGATTGATTGTTCGTATATAGAGAAGGAAGGCGAGGTGGAAAGTTGGACGTCTAGCAGTGGGTGGCGTGAGGAGGTGTTGTGATGATAGGGACAGGCTTTGGGAAGAGAGATCATGAGCGTGAAAGCTTCCGTGAAGAGATAGATTGCGGTGCGGAGAATCGGCAAGGTGCTAGCAGAGACAAGCAGAGGTGCTCGCTGAGAACAGGCAAGAGCAGGCCCAGGTGAGAGGGCCACTTGAGAGCAAGCTTTCGCAGGGTGACAAGGTGTGCATGAGAGCGAACGTGCGAGCTGCCCGCCGGACATCTTTGACTTTCTTAGTCCCGCGACCCAAGCAGCCCACAACCTTGCTTCCCGCCCATTCCCGCTCAACGCTAGTGCCGCCAGCGTCTGCACAGGCCACGGCACCTCAGTTCGCACCTGCACTGCTGGAAGTACCCGGGCTTATGCACGCACGACTCGCGCGTCCTTTCCACCACTCTCCATTCACTTGTGCACGCCATGACCTCTGCTGTGCTCGCCTCTGCCCGTGGCTGCTCGTCGCCTACGCACCTGCGACAGCCCACCGCGCCCATGGTTCCATATTCGCCGCCGTCTCCGCCCCCTGCTCGGAGCGGACCAGACCAGCGGTGGACGTGTCGAAGGTGGAGATGCAGGCAGGTGTCGGCAGGCAGACCGACTCCGTCTCGGTTGCAATCAGCAGAAGAAGAAGAATAACCACAGCATCACCCCACACAGTTATTAGCACAGTACGGGGGCATAAAGTACCAGGACTGCTTCTTGCTCGCAGCAAGCACTTCATCACAGTTCATCGCCATCGACATCGACATCGAAATCTCACCTTTCAACTTCCACCAACAAGTCAGAGACAAACCCGTTCTCCCGGCACCGGAAACAGCTCAGAACCTTCCCTTCCCTGGAGCGCGCCTACCCTGTCTGTTGGGTGTACCGACTTTCCAATATGTGCAGGGATATCATGCATGGAACAGGCATCCAGCATCTCAAGCGTGCGACTCCGACAGAACAGGACACTAGCACCGACCGTTGTTTCTTCCGTGTAGAACCACACACAGACTTCTTCGCCTTCACACGATGCACTCCTCAACGCAACTGTTGGGTTCGGATGGATTGTGTCATGCACTGTACGCATATGTAGATGTAGGTTGCGAAGATTTTCTCATACAGACCGTAGGTACTCATACATATGCACGTCCGCTGAGACGTCGACGCGTCGTTCATTTTCCGCTGCTGTCAGCGGCAGGTACGCGAGCTTGAATGGCCAGCGCAGATGATGGCCCTAGATCCTCCTCTTCCTCCTCCGTCGGTATGCGAGGAACATGCCTCCATCATACAGCGCAAATAAACAACAAAACGCCTCCTCTTATCTGACCCTTCAGCGCTCACACAGGTATCGCATTTTCAGAACGCCCGTCAAAAAGCCAACGCCATCGCTATGCCCTCCACACTCATCTATGCACACGCATATGCAAATCATCCCAAGTATAAAATACAGCAAGCAGACGCCATGTCAATCTTACTTCCCGCTCATCAATGGAAGAAGTATCGACTCTCTCTTAATCTCCTCACGTCAAAGTCTCCCTTGGCCGGAACCTCTGGAAACGTCAGAGGAAGCCAAACGTAGAGCTTCCGAACTGGCTTTTTCGCCTGCTTCTTCCCCGGCACCTTCTCTTCTGAAGCCTGCGCTTCATTTGCTGCGCTCTCCGTGTTCTCAGCAGCGTCACCTGGCCCAGCAGCAGCGTCTTGGTCGCTGGCCTGCACGTTTATCTCTCCTTCGGCGTCGATGAGGTCCGGATCCGAAGCATCCTCCACTTTGGCTGGGTTTACTGGCATTTCACCTAGCTTCTGACCGGCCAGCTCTGTCGATGGTGCGAATGCGGAAGCATCACCTTCTGCGAGGACGATACTACCGGGTGTGACCATTGCTTCACCCTTGGCTCTCTCTTCCGGGTCTTCGCTGTCGAGAAGACGCATTCGTTCAACTTCGGAAGCAAGCTCACTTGGCATGCGTTTCACTTCTTTCTCCTGGGCTTCCTTCTTGATCGCGGCCCGTCGCTCAACGATCTTTTGCCCTAGTGGACTCTCAAGATGAACACTTGCGAGGTACATACAGCCCTTGTATCTCGCATCGAACTCTTCGCGGAGTCTACCGATAATGTCCTCGCTGTGCATGGCAACAAACGCATCTCTGAGCACCTCGCCGAGCTTGTCGACATCACACGCATGTGTCCAAAACGAATCGTGGATACTAGCGAATGTCATGCCATTCTCAGTACACTTGAGTGCGCTGAGCAACATGTGCGTTGCGTCCAATGAATGAATGAAGTTTGGCGGGAATGCTTGAAGCTGCTTGCGTCGACTCACGGGATCCCAGACTTGAGGGTCTTGCAACGCAACTGATTGCATGTTGGTCTTGTAGGACTTCGACTTGGAGGATCGGTAGGGCTGGACCACAGGAAGACGGAGTGGAGTTGTCCAGACGACGGTCGATTTGAACAGAGGCCTCGATGCGGTGACCAAGTCGTTTGCTGTGGCCTTGCCCTTGGCTTTTCTTGGGACGACACCTGGTCCCGCGATCTCTGAAGGCTCCAGCAGCTCGGCGTCTGCTGTCGCTTCTTTGGCTTCTTCAGACTCTGCGGTCTCTGCAGGCTCTGCGATCTCGGCAGCCTCTGCTGCGGCTTCTGCGTTTGCTGCGGTTTCTGCCTTTGCCCCCTTTTTACCCTTCTTGTTCTTAGATGCGCCTCTACGTCCTTTCGGTGAGGGTACATTTCGCGTTTCTGACTTCAGCTCATCGATCTGCTCAGGGGTCAAGCAAGTCGAGATGCGATCCGCGCACTGTCCGAGCCAGTTCTGGATGGCCTGAGCACCTGCGAACATCTCTCCGAGAGATTTGAAAATCTTCAGAGCAATGTAATGCGACATGTTACCCAGATTGACATCGTCGAATTTCCCAATCTCTGGGAACAGGCCCTCGAGCTGCTTCTTGACTTGGAGTCTGGCGCCGAAGAAAGTGACGCCATACACATTCGTCATGACTGGCTGCTTGACACACTTCCTTGTTAAGCGACCATTCAGCTTCATGGCGATTGGGTTGCCATCCTGAGCGTCCTTCTCGACTTCCTTCACAACCGCATCCAAAACAGCTGTGTAGACATCTGCTGGACGGTCGCTAGGCTCGAGGTTGACTTGCGCGGCACCAGCCTTGTCTCCTCCCAAAGCAGCGTAATGTTGAAGTCCGTTACAAGTACCGTCTTGCTGGATGGGCAGGTGTGATACGAACTTGGTTGGATCGGGCGAATCCAAAGCTGCGGTAAGTTCGAAGCAGGCTGCTAGGGTCTGCCATGCGTCCTCTGCTTCCAACCACCACCTGCGACCTCCGAGCGGATTTTGAACCGAGTCATAAATGTCGTCCAAGTGAGCATTGGTGAATTCTACACGTTCCTCCATGCTGGCCTTGTCGTGGCCAGCTACTGTGGCGAGATGAATCTTGAGCCATCGCAAACCGGTTTCGCCCAGCTCCTTGCCATCGGCGAACACGAGCAGACCTCGGACATTGTCGGCGCCCATATGGTTCAGGTAAGGAGGAATAGGATAGGCTCGACCGCGGAAATCCAAATTGTGCGGGAAGTAGAGAGTCTCGTTCAACACGGTCCGGGCGATCTCCAACTGGAAGTTCTGGAAGCATCGCTTCGAGTGATTCCCGCTCTTCCGGTTCGCGACGTCACGCATCTCTTGCAGCCATTTCTTGCGTTCAATTGAGTCCGATGAGGCCTCAGGCTCTGGCGGTGTAGGGAACTCAGGGGCAAGTGGTGCGAAGTTCGCGATCTCCTCGCCTGAGTTCCACGCCTCCAACTGTACCTTGAAAACATCGTGGTGCACTTTCCAAGGTACTTTACCCAAAGCAGTTAAGCCATTGTATAACGTGTCGAGATCATTCTTTGCGTCAGCAGCCATGAAGTAGTCCTTGGCAGATTTGTCCCCTGATGCAAGACGGAGGATAGAGTTCGAGTAATGCAGATAACCACCATCACTCCATCCGGTCCACGGCTTGGGTTCGACAACCATGGGCATGCGCTTAGCGATCAGACTCCCCAGAGGCTCGCTCTGCAGTTTCTCGAGAAACGCAGGATTCGGTGTGATCACGCCTAACTTTTTGCCTCTTGCATATCTGAGACGATGCAAGAAAGCAGGCTGCATCTGCGTAATTTTCTCCTTCGTTCGGGGATGCACTCTTGTCACCGGCAAGTGAGCAGATTCGATGAGCTTGGAGACCAACATTGCACCAAGCTTCACATGCACGTTCAAAGGCCACTGTTCCTGAGCTAGCATGGCCTGGTTCGCCTTTTTGGCTTGAGCTTTTGGGGACTTGGCCTTGCTCTTCGAGTTGGCTTTCTCAAGTGCGTATAGCGCCTGCTTTCGGAGCTGGGCAGTATTTGTCTTACGGCCTGGCTGAGCCTTTCTTTTGGATGCAATTTCGGCAAGGCATTCTGCTTCGATGTTCTTGGACAAGTTCACCGTCACATCAGCCAGCGACGCCTCGGAAACCCATTCGCCACTGGCCTTCTTGCCTTGGGCCATGCGTTGCACAACATAGAGGATGGTGTTGGCTGCCACCTTTTGGATGGGCAGTAGTTCCAGGTACATTCCGTAAACATTTCTGTCTGTGTCAGTGGCCCCGTCGGCTTTTTTGATTTGCTGCAGCTCCTGCTCCAGTGCTGGCAGAAGCTTTTCGTACCACTGCCACATCAACGCAGACATCGGCTTGCTCTGCATGGAAGTGGATATCCCGATGCGCTTGAGATCCTGGTCGGCTCTCCTCCAGCGTTCAACCGCGATCTCCACTGCTGTGTCTTCCAGACGTCGCTGCCTTGCGAATGCTAGCTCTCGTCGAGCCTCTGGCGAAGCGTCGGCTGGCAGAGAAGGCATCTCGGAGAAGATATCCATCGTGCGCTTGATACTGGACAAACCACCTCCTTTCTGTGCAGTTTGGCGCACTTCCGGTAATGTGTCCATGTCCACAATATCTTCTCGCACACGCACATCCTGGGATGTCTCTGGCGAGTCGGCAGCAGCGAGATTTTCAACTTCTCCAGCTTGGTCAACTTGTTCAACTTGATCCGCATCTTCATAGAACTCGGTCGTTGCCCGTCCGAGAATTGCGAACTCGTTGTCGTCATACTCTTCCGATAAGAGCACATCGTCCATGGTCTCTTCACCAAGCTGCCTTGATATTTCCGCATATCTCCTTATCGACCTTTCTCGTCTTGAGCCGTCCAGTCCTCTGATAACAGCGCGGAGCATAGGTACCAGAATGCCAGCATCCAATTGAACGCCCTTATTTCGAACCTCAACCTCGAACCATTTCTGCATTTCTTTCAAAATGACTGCGCATTGCGGCGAGTCTCTGCCTTCTGCCATCAAGCTCTTGAGCATGTGGTCCAGGAATATCGAATGCGCGTGTAATATCTCCGGCGACTCGGGTCCGCACTCATCGTACAATCGCTGAATGATAAATTCAGCTCGATCTCGCCGCCCGACACTCAAGCTGGTGTGTAGATGTTGGAGCAGCTCTCGCACAGATCCACTAACTCCTGTTGCGACTCTTATTATCTCGTCGGGGCTTCTCGTTGCCGTATTGAGTATGATAGGTTCGTTGTGTTTGAGGAGGCCTGTGGATCTTGCAAAAGGTGTGCCATGACCGCCCGAGAAGGTGGAGAAGTCGAATGGCACATGCTCATCGTGAGGCACATCTCCGAAACTAGAGCTGAGGCTGGCAGGAGAGACCTGGCTACCGGATCGTGATTGGGGTTCGGCAGCTGTGGCAAGACTGCGGAGGTGTGTTGTTCGTGGCAATGTCGCATTGGGACGTATTCGTCGGCTCGTCGGCGATGTCGAAGGTGATGGTGCAGGTCTGGTGGCTTGCGAGGCCGCCCATCGCATCTGAGCAGGAGCAAGCCATGGCAGGTTGAGCTGTGCAAAGGAGGCCGCGAGGATGCGAGATGTATGACGGTGGTGTCGCCGTCCGGCCGATCGTGCCAACATTTTCTATTCCTCTGTGAATAATCGCATCTGGCAGCTTTCCTCCTCTGCCAACACCAAAAGCGACCAAACAATGCGAACAAGAGAATGGGAGAGAGATGGGTTAAGGGGATCGATGATGGAAACGAAGGCGAAGAAGATCTTCTCGGAGTCCATTTCTCCCACACGCGACTCTTGGGCTAGCGGAGACACCATCCCTGTTCGTCGGCACTCGGAAGCTGGCCCTTGCTTCCGGCCTCTGCCACCCAGCCAATGACAGCTACATGTTGCGCTCTGCTATCAACATTCACTTACTGTCACACGAGTGAAGTAAACATCGCCATGAAATGCGCCAACATGCTCTGCGACTCGGGCAGATATGAGATCCATCTCACTGTCTGTCTCAACGGGATCACCGAGCTACCTATGCCTGAGATTCGGTTTGAAGGAGCTTGAAGACGGCAATGTCAAGGTGACCTTCCATGGTCACCTTGAAACAGCCTAGTCCCAACTCATGACCTACTTCCTTCGCGAAAATTTGAGATCGGCTACCTTTAATTGTTCCTTTCGAAAATGGGCGGGCAGTCTGTCTGACTTGCTTTGAATCAATGGTCAAGGCTGGATGGCCACGTCTCACTGAGAGTTCAGATAGGAGATTACTGTATAAGAAGGCCCTCAGTCCCCTTCGTTTCTTTTCTGATCAGACATCAATTCAATTCGCACCTCGAGGATTCGCACGCATAAGCTTTCAGACTTGCTTTCGACGACCTGCTGGACAGGCCCATTACTCAAAATACACCTTCACACAGGCTGCACACACTCATTCGCTGCCCGCTGGCGGATTCATTACATCTCAAGCACCTCTCAACCCCCAGGTATTACGTCGACGGGTTTCCTTCAATTCTTTGATCAACGAGTCAGTAAGTACGTCCCGATCTGTCTTCGCATTTTTGCACGCTGATCATACTTAGACCAACTAAGAACATCATGTGCCGTCCTTGTTGCTGCTGCCGAGACGATCGTTCTTGGGTCGATAAGAGCTTTAGGTGCCGTGGAGCGAGCGACGATCACTGGTGTCAGAAGTGTCGTTATCAAGCACGGTAATTTCCATGAGCGGGAACAAGCGGGATGAGCGGGGATCGAATGTGCCCTGGAATCACAAGCGGTCGGACGTCGAAGGATGTGAGAGCGTATGAGTGTAGACTTGGTCGATGAGCTGCACTTCAAATTCAAATGCTTATCATGCCCACCATAGTTAACAGTCCCTCGCGAGAACGCCAGACGCCACGCAATCATAATGCAATTCAAACCCGCAGAAATGCTGGCTTCTAGCTCTTCAAAGCCTCAAGTCGCCCTCTCATCTGTGCCAACATCTCTTCTGAATCCAATTCCTCCTCCTCGGGCTGCGCTTCCACAGGTCCCACAGGCTCGGTCGGTAATGACGGCGCAGCCGTCTTGTCCTTCAGTACTTCTCCCAGAATCTTATCAACTTCCGCCTCAGCTTCTTCATCTTCACCCTCCAATAATTCGTTATTAGGGAGAGAGTCGTCTACCATTTCCTCGATGATTCCCGCCTTGACCAGTTCTTGGCTGAGTTCTCTCATCGTTCCCGTCAACTCTGGAAGTTTGACTAGTGTGTTGACGTCTTTCATGATACCTGTGCTGTTCTTGATGCTTCCTTCTATTTTGCGCATTGCGAATGCTTCGTTGACTTGCATGCCTACGCTTTGTAGAGTTGCTTTGGAAGTCGCTAATCTTTGGCTTTGCTTCCGTACTCGTATGAGTTCTTTTGCGAATATTCTCGTCTCAGCTGCGGCTTGCTTCGCTTGCGAGGGATTTCTTTGCGCGCGCTTTGAGGCTTGGAGGATGAGGGATCGGGTCTTAGATTCGAGGGCTTTGAGGTTTTGCATGTCGCGATCGAGTTTGCGCGTGTTCTGGCGCATGAGCGCGTTGCATTTTCGCTTCTGTGAGATCGTCCGTGAGCATTAGATTTGCGGAAGAGGGAAATATCTAGTGTACCTGCTCCTCGGGAGACGGTCCATACATGAATCGCCGAACTGTGTCCATCGTCTCGGAGGATGAATCTTTGCTGAATCGTGTCGTAGATTATGGAGATGTAGGCGATCGCGTGTTCATCTCCTGCGGTAGGCAAGGTTATGAAGGAGTCTCCAGGGCATTCTCGATCATCAGGTCGTGTTGTAGATCATTCGCATGTGACAGCCTATGAGGCATCAACGAGAAGTGAAGTGGGATGCGTCGTTGCTTGGCACTGACGTGAGTCCACAGACCAGCCCCCACATTGGAGAGAGCTGAGGATCTAAGTACGACCTTGAACTGTTCGAAACTGATCTAGACACGGACATTCAAGATCGCACTTTGTACAGGAGCATATTCGCGTAAGCCTGCCCAACTACGAGCCCGTTCACCTTTCGCCAATGCCTTGCTGGGCGGGACCTGCAGTGGTGGTCGGTATAGCATCATAAGCGCCGCCGCGGCAAAGAGCTTTCCACTCGATTCGGAACGATTCCACTAGCAAACACTGCTCCAGCCTTACATCCAGACCTGACACCAACACTGATTTTTGGACCTCACAGCTTCGACTACTTCAACCCCGAATCATCACCTTACCCTTCACATTCAAACTCTAAACGCCGATTCTCGCGAATATGGAGCAGCCAAAGAACACCACCGACGCCAAGAAGGCAGGCGACACCCTCACCCCAGAAGGTAAGAAGAGGATGGAGAAGTCCGCTACGGGAACAAGACATAGCGTCGAGGACCGAAATATGTGTCGGGAGACATCTCGAACGACCGTACCTCGAAGCTTTGTCGCTCGTCCGGCTTTGCGACTTCTGCCTGGCTCTAAGCCCCTACCAATGTATGGTGGTAGAAACAAGGATACTATACTGACTTGATGCATAGTTACATGGGCACAGCGCTCAAGCAAAACTGAGGCCGAGAAGAATCACATCTTCATCACTATCGCCGTCCCCGACGTTGACCCAAAGAAGATCAAGCTTGATGTCCAGCCAACACACCTTGACTTCACCGGGTACTCCGAATCCAAGAAGGCCAACTACCATGTCCGTCTCGATTTCTTCGCCGACATCGACCCCGCCGCATCCAAGATCAACCACTCTCCTCGCGCGGTAGAGATGGTCCTGCAAAAGAAGGAACTCGACGAGGAGTACTGGCCGCGATTGCTCAAGGACAAGGCGAAGGTCCACTACCTCAAGACCGATTTCGACAAGGTTAGTCAATGCAATTTGCGCTCACACTCCACAAACCGAAGACAAGCTGGTTTGGAGCCAGAACCTCCCCCACCAACATACGCACCCTTCCGAAAGGCTTCTTACCAGCCACCGCGTATACTTCTTACACCGCCCTTGTCAGCTTCTTCGTCAACGTCTTCATTATCTGCTTCGATTTACAAGCCTCCAAGGCCACCTTCCCCCGCACCATCATTGACTTTACACCTCAAAAATTCTAGCGTTTCACATTACGTCGGCGTCATGGCCTGTTGGTTCTCTGTACTAACGTTTGCGCTTTGCCAGTGGGTCGACCAGGACGAGCAAGACGCGGTTGCCGACGACGACGACTACATGAGCCGCATGGGCGCTCAAGGCCTTGGAGGCGACGGCGGGTTTGGCGGAATCGACTTCTCCAAGCTCGGCGGCGCAGGAATGGGCGGAATGGGCGGCGGCGACGAGGATGAGGAGGATGAGGAAGACGATGAGGATATGCCCGAATTGGAAGGTGAAGACGATGCGAAGGAGGGCGCCGCAGGATCATCCAAAGCAGAGGGCAAGAAGATCGAAGAGGTTGAGTAGACTGTCCCGAAACCCATGCGCCCACAGAGATACCACCAAAAGCCTCTCGACACCCTGCGAGGCAGGGAAAAGGGCGGAGTTGAGGAGCTGAAATGAGTGTAGATGGGATGTCATATCACGACTACGACTACGGAGGTGTGGCTTCGGGATTTTACGTTGAAAATTGCAGCATTGCAAGCGACGAGTCCGGAGCCTAGAGTTGATACTTTCCCCTTCTTGCCTCGTTTGATCATGAGGTTCATGGATAATGTGGAGTACGAAAAAGAAAAGACGAAAAGAAATGAAAGGAATGAAACACCTCACTCTGATGAAAATCTGTGCCACAATCGCCCTGAGCGCTTGTATTGATTTTCAACCCTTTTTCTTTGGATTCTGCTCAAAGTTCATGCTATATCCTCCCGTCTTCTCATCCTTGACAAATTGGAAGTTGTCCGTACTCAGACCAAACGGACTGAGGATACTGTTTCCTAACCCTTTCAATTTCCCCATCATCTCTGCCATTTCTTTCTCTTTCGCCTCGTTCAGTCTCGGCACTAGCTTCCGTGCTGCATCTTCAATACTCCTTCGATCTGTCGGGGACAAACATGGTAGCATGGTAGGACTGAGCAGAGTTCTGTAATCCTCATCGGCTGCTTGCAAACTCGACCAACCTCCCTCTTCTGTTTTGGCTCTCGCTCTTCTCATGAGGAGTTTGACTTGTAGTTTCCTGACTTCGTCGAGTGTGTGGCCCGACTTTTGGAGATTTTCGATTCGCCAGGCTAGGTCTTCGTCGACTTCTTCTATTCCATCTTCGGGTTTCTCCTCCTGCACCTCCTCATCCTTCGCGCCGTCTTTGCCCTTTCCTTGAGATTTTGGTTTCGGGGGCGTAGGCAGAGGTTCCAACCTCTCCAAAGAATCAATTCCTTTGTCCGCGGATGTGGCGGCTTCTTTCCATTCTTCGAGTTTAAGATGACAGGCTGCGATGTTGGAGCGTAGGACTGCGAGTTCGTAGTCTAAGTAATTGGGGCAGGAGGATAGTGCTTTGTCGTAGGTTTGGATTGCGGTTGAGAAGGAGCCTTTGCCGAAGAGTTGGTTGCCTTCGCCTTTGATTGAGTTGGATTCGGCGAGGAGGGTGGCTTCTTCTTCTGGTGGGAACCGTTCTATTTCGGGCGGTCTTTGGGGTTTGGAGGACTTTGGTGTCGTCGTTTGTCTTGGATCGTTACGTGCGGGTTGAGGGCGAGGATGGGTTGGTGTTGGTTTTCCTTCGTCATTGTGGAAGCTGTGGAAAGAGGCGGCGTCCGAGTCGGAGTCGTCCATGCTGTATAGGAGGGAGATATGTTTGGGATTGTTTCCTGAAAGTTGAAGAAGTGACGACAGCGTGAGAGTTGAGCCGCATGCAAGGATGCGGAGCTGATTCCGCGCGAACAGCTTTCGCAACTGACAACCAGCAGCACTTTTTGGTCTTCCTGCACCGCAGCAACAACCACACATCAACAATGACGGACACCCCAGGCTCGGGCGCATCGACGCCAAATGACAGCTCGCGCTTCATCTCGCAAGCGCATACCGTTGAGGATCGTCTCAAAGCCGACACGGTTGGCCTGGTCACTCTGAACGATTTTCGAAAGAGACGACTAGAAGCTCAGGATGGTGGCAGCGGCGCGACTACACCTGGAGGAGACAGCGGACGGTAAGAATCACCGGAGCGCGCTTTGAGTTGAGCAGGTGCTAATTTGCCAAGTACAGTGAATCGACACCAAAAGCTGCATTCAAGAAGAGGAAGAGGGGCGGGCTGAAGAAAGGAGGCTTGTCTTTTGGAAACGACGAAGAAGAAAATGAAAGCCTCAGTGCCACATCTGCCAAGGCGGATGTCCAATCGACAGCCCAAGCGAAGACCGACGCGATGGGCGATGGGCCTACGACAGACTCCGAAGCACCCTCCGATAGCACTTCAGGCACACCATTCAAGAAGAAGAGCTTGCGCCCAAATGCAGCTGCAGGCATACAACCGAAGGCAATGACGAAGTCTGCTCTGCTCAAGGAAGCACAGCTGAAAGAGACATTGAAAAAGGAGTATGCGCAGATTCAAGAAGCCGTAAAGGCAACCGAATTTGTGATACCCTTTGTATTCTACGACGGGAAGAACGTGCCAGGAGGAATGGTCAGACTTAAGAAGGGCGACCACATATGGCTGTTCCTCGAGCGAGCACGGAAAGTAGGCGCGGAACTAGGACGAGGCGACAGAGGGAGGAAGGATTGGGCCCGAATCAGTGTTGACGATTTGATGGTCGTCAAAGGAGATCTCATCATTCCACACGTAAGTCTATATCATCTCTGGGGTATCTACATTCCTCGCTAATTGTTCAACTAGCATTGCGACTTCCACCACTTCATCCTCAATCAAACGAGAGGCTACCATGGTCCTCTGTTCATCTACTCCGCCGAACCGACCAATGCAACGCCTAAGCACCTGCTTCCGTCGAAATCTGGCGCAACCAGCACCGAAGCCACGCCGGCTCCCGAAACTCCATCTACCGACTCCGCTGATGAAACGAGCCATCTCCAGACCTTCGCCCAGCGTAGGCAACAAGCAAAAGATGCCCTCCAATCTGGCCTTCCCGACTCAGAGCTCGAGGGGTTCGGCGACGATCCCAACGCAACAAAAGTCGTCGATCGTAGGTGGTATGAGAGGAACAAGCACATCTATCCGGCTTCAAGCTGGGAAGAGTATGATCCGGCCAAGGAGGAGGATTATCTGAAGGGTGTCAAGAAGGACCGGGATGGGAATGCCATGTTCTTCGGGCGGTAGGATTTCCTGATGAGACCGAGTCCTCCAGACTCTGATACCGAGAACGCCAGGGATCCAGAATCTAGCCATTCTCTGATGCGCCGTCCATAACGAGATGTCTTTGTTGGTTGTCCGAAACTCCAGGAAACCAGACCCATTCACCCAAGCGCTTCACTCGCAACATTCTTTCCAGCTCCAAACCACAGCCACAACCCAACTATGGCCCACAGCATCAGACTGATCGGATTGAATAGGAACAGCACGATCGGTGTCGGACTAAACAACGCCATCACCACATTCTGCGCACACCTCCCAACCCACACCTCAAACCTCTTACTCCTCGTATTCAACTTCCTCGCAAACTCGTCCAATGTCAAGTTATTCTCGGTATTATACCACCCCGGCGAACTCCTCGAACTCCCCGGCCGCGGCGTGAGTGTTCCCGCAGAAGAAGCCGGTCTCGAGAAAGAAAACGATTGCCGAGGCGTATTCGAACCGGACGTCGTCGGCGAGAAAGAAGAGTCGATACTCCCTCGAGATCGAGAGAGATTCACGCTCGAAAGGGTCGTTATGGACATATCTGTCAATGTGCGTGTGAAGCTGAAATCTGATCTCTTTCGCCCGCCGAGGGATGGAGAGGACGGGGGTGTGAGAATTGAGTAATCGGAGAGGCTTCGTGAGAGGGTGGTTGGTCGGATTGTGGTTATTGAGGCGCGTTCTTTTTCGGGGAGGGAGGAGATGTAGGCTGCTGTTTTGCCGTTTAGGACGAGGGAGATTGTGTTCATCTTGAAGAAGAGCGGCGGGCGTGGGCCCGATTATATTGATTCGGAGAGTGAGGTTGAAAGTGTGGAGTCTTTCGCTCGGTTTTTCGTGATCTGATAGGCTGGGCGTGTGGTGTTCCTCACGCTATGGTATAGACTGCCTGTTTCTGCGATCTTCTGTCGTTGGGGTAATCGGGCTTCGTTTCGTTCGCTTTTGCTTCGGGTATTGGTAGTGTGGTGGGTCGCTTGAGGCTCTTAAGATCGAGCAAATGCCGCACTGGAGGGGAGAGGAGAGCTTTGTGTCGCAAAAAGGCCGCAGCACAACGACCTCTCACACAAAGAGAGAGAGAGAGGTAGAGGGGCACAATATAGAGGAGTAATATTCAACGAACGGACCACGACCTACCTATACACTCATCATAATCCCATCCGGCGGTAGAACTCAGGTCAGTCCCTCCCAATCCCTCAATCCATGCACACGAATAAACGCCGTTGCCGAACACATCACATCTCACCGCGACCGACCGACGTCTTCACGATTCATCAATGCGGCATTCAACCAGGTCTCCGCAAACTGCATGTTGTGGAATGGACGTACCCTCGAACCCCACGCTCCCACCTGCGTTGACGTTCGCGTCTCATTGGCTCGTGCGCCTTCCCCAATCAGTCAGCCTTACAGCCTGGCAAGAGCGAATGAGAACGGCGGGAATGTGCATGGGCGTGAGGAATAGGGTGTTGATGGGTTACACAGGATGGTTCTAGGGGATACATGCTGACGGTCTTTTGGGTCAGATGAGCGCAGCGGTGGTTGTTGGGTTTTTGCGGCTGGTTGGTTTTTTGTGAGGGTTGTGATGATGGGAAGCCGATGACTGCCGGTAGTGATGATTATGAATGGTTTGCAGTTGCGTATGAGATACAAGAGACGGTGAAAATGAGGTCAACTTGCTGTTACCGTGTCACTATGCGAGAATGAAGATCAGAATGTTGATCGGAAACGTGTGAATCCAATGCTCTGTTTGATCGGCTTCCCGGCACTCTGTTCCGCAAAGTTTGGCCTAGAGTCTGTGACTTCTATAGATGACCTCTCCTCGGTACCTCCAATGCTTCCATACGTCGCTCACTCTTGAGAGCACGCGTCCGACTACTGTGCCACGGATCTGCGAGCATGCACGAGGAGCCGATAGTGGCCACAAGCAAGTGCCTGGGATTTCGCCTCCATCTTCGCTTCCGTGGTGGAGTGCATATTGATTGTGCACTGACAAGACGGTAGTGCAAGACAATGCAGGACGCTGTTGTCCTTGCTCGACCTTTGCACCTTTGGAAACTCCCTGTTTTCACCAATTTTGTCATCCAGGTAGGCAGGCATGCTGGCCAGCAGCTTTGCAACTTCTTGCCGTACGGCTCCGTATGCCTCACCCTTTGAGACGAGCACCCTCAATCAGTCCCGGAGCTTCCTCCTCTTCTTCCTCTGGCGTCTCTTCTTCTGGCGGTGGCTCTTCAGGAGGAGGTATTTCGGTGGGCGACCAATCTGTAAACCCTGCACCGACCCCATCGCGATCCAACAGATACCCAAACTTCTCGGGATTCTCGAGCACATACTGCGGCACATCTGTGTTGTCGTTGACTCTCGTATACTTCTCTCCCTTCCTGCCGAACATATCCAGGCCCATGCGCACTCGCTCAATCATGGTGTACTCGTTTCGGTTCTCTGGAGTGTTGAGTGGAGTATGAGAAAAGCTATCCATCTTCGCCCTCATTTCTGCCAAGGTCGCGAAGCAAGAAGAGCAATGCCAGGCTGCATCCCACATGTCGGCCTTTTGCCACCATCGCTGGATGTCAGACCAAAAAGGAATCCAGGAAGGCGTACCGCCAATGTCGTTGCGAAGATGTGTTGGGGACAGAGTTTTGGAGAGGCCGTGAAATACTGTTGCCTGCGGGTGAGCCCACTGTTCGCCAACATGGAGCCATTGGAAAGAGTAGTAGTAGAAGTGGCTTCTCAGAGTAAGCCGATCCGGGAACTGGCAGTGGCGAAGAGTGTTGATCGTCTCAGGCTTCGGAATCTCGTCGACATCGCTGACTATCAGAACATCCCCTTCCTGTGCTTCCTTCTCGGTGAATAGTAAGGATGGGAATGCGCTGTGAAATAGGGAGTTGCGATGGAAGTCCTCGTGAGCCCATGTGCTTTTACCAATCACCGGTCCGGGATCTTCTACGACTCTGTGGATGATCTTGTCTTCAAATTGTGCAAACTTGTCCCAGTTGTCCTGCAAGTAGAGCGGCTTCGGAATTCCAGTGAATGTAGTTGCAGATTCGATGATGACGAAGTAGTCAACATACGGAGCCAAGGTGTTCAGGCGAATCTCGAGCCAGTCGAGCTCATGGGCGAATAGAAACAGGTCATATATCTTTCTCTGACCGGTGGCACCTGCTCGATACGGAGTGAAATTGTGCTTCTTGCATAGGCTCAGAATTTCGGCTTCCGTCTGAGGCTGGTTGAAGCTGACTTCGGAAGGCGCTCTGTGGACTCGAGATATGCTAGCCCGGTTGAATGTGATGAGCAGCAGTAATGCTGATACTGCTCCTAATGCGATGAGGACATTTCGCCGTCCCCAGCCGTGTACTAGAACCATGTTGCTCTGTCCAGCTGTCGATTTCTCATGCCGCTGCCTGGTGGTAAGAAAGCTCGGAATGTAAGCCTGTTTGCGGGATGTTGCTGGCTGCGGAATGTCTCCTCTCTAGGACACAGCTCGATCAGATGGATTTCCAGGCATGACCGCTGCGTCAACTGAGCGATGCATCTTCTTTCGCAGAAGCAAGTCGAGCAGCGATGTCCAAACACAGCCTTCATGTTCCGTTTGTCTCAAACGAGGAGTCGTGGCGAATCACAGGCAGGAAATTAGAGTTCCGGGATCACACGGCAGTGGAACGTGCACGCGAAAAGGGGACTTCACCTCGAAGCTCATCCTTGAACTTCCCATCATCGCCTCGCTCGCATCAACAACACCTTTGTCGAAAAACAAGGCGCTATAGATACGCGCAGCAGCACCGCTCGCTCCCTTGCGACAACGACTTCCCAGGCGCTTAAGGGCGCGCTCTCCAGCCTTAAGCACCGATAGAACGCCAAAGCATCTCACAAACGATGATCTGCCTCAAGAGGACATTGAGCGCGGACGAGAAACACTCGCGGATGTGAGCCGAGCCGAGCATCTTCAAGTGGTCTGTGTATAGCATCTCTGCGCATTGCCCGACTTGTCCCTCGCACGAGTTCTTGTTTCAAACCGGCGACTCTTCAATGGAGCAGCAGAGACGACCTGTTTGCAGCGGCATCGCCTCCAAAGTCCTAGGCTGATTGAAAGTGCTCGAGCTGGTCTTGTTGACTAGGGCGATTTTGAAATGCCTATGCCATCGAATCTTCCCTAAGTCAGAAAACGGCATGCAAATAAAGCTGTGCATGGGAGGAGACCTAGACAGGCCTTGGTGCAGATCCTGGTACACGCGCGAACGCCTCCACAAGGCTGATTGTGTCCTCATTGGCGGCTTCGACTACTTCCTGCATCTTTGGCGGCTCAGCTCTTGTGTAACATCGCCACAGCCTTGTGCAACCTGAAGCTCTCTCAGCCTTCGAAAACTCGGCATACCCGTGTCTTTCCTGTGATATTGTCAATCCAAAATGGTAACAGCCGCTTGCCTTGGTAGTGCACTCGTTTCTTCTCATCATGGCTAGCGAATCTACCTCACATGGAACTATGAGCGATGTCCAGGCCGTGCTGGCTAATTTGCTTCCTGAAGAGGTTCTGGCTATGCGCTACGAACAGATCTCTGCAAGTCAGCAGTCCAGGCAGCATAACGGCAATGTGGTCAATCACAGGACGTAAATTGAGCGTGTCTTCTTTTGGGCGATGTCTGACTATTGCAGGCAATACTTACAATATCAACATCATCCTAAGCAGCAATCCGTCAGCTGACGAGAAGGATGATGTTCCAGCGAGCATCCCGATTAGCGATTCATTAGCCGATGAGAAGAATGATGTGACAACGGATGTGTCGAGCAGCAATTTGCCATCCGATCACAGTAGAAGTTATTACATAGGGTAAAGCGCAGTCCCGAGAGCTTCTTCACGTTCTCACTAACACCTGCAAAGCCCGCACGATGTCATCATAACAATTATGGGTGCCACTGGGACTGGCAAGTCCACATTCGTGAATTATCTGTCCGACTATCAAGCCACGGTTGGACATGGTCTCCTCTCCAGTCAGTCATGCTCCCGACGCAGACTTAGAGCTTTCCAAGACTGACCTTCTCCTAGCCACGGCTCATGTCAGCATCTATCCAGCGACACTCGCTGACGGTAAAAGGATCTATCTGATGGACACCCCAGGATTCGAGGATACTTTCAGATCGGAGAAAGAGGTGCTGCATGAGATCGCGTCATGGATGGCCGCGACCTATACCCACGGGATCAGGCTTACGGGACTCGTGTATCTCCATTCCATATCGCACAACAGAATGGGGGGATCGGCAATCAGTAATCTGCGAATGTTCCAGAAGCTCTGCGGCAGAGATGGTCTCCCCAAAGTCGTGCTGGCGACCACAATGTGGGACCAAGTCAAGAAGACAGATGGAAGCCAAAGAGAGCAAGAGCTCATCACTGAAGGAAGCTTTTGGAAACCCATGATCGACCGCGGTAGCTCCGTTCATCGCCACGACGAAGGCGAAAGATCGGCCAGAGCCATTGTTGAGTTTTTGATTACAGGGCTTGGAAGCCGACCAGTTCTCGCAATCCAAAGAGAATTGGTACTCGAAGGACGTCCGTTAGAACAAACTTCGGCAGGCAGAGAACTACTACGCGAACTATCCGAACGACAAGCCAAGCTTGAAAAAGAGCTAGAGCACATCAGACAAGAGAGGCTTGAGGCCACTGCCGGCAGTACTCCACTTACACCTGACATTATGAAGAAGGCGCAGGAGGATGAGCTGGGAATATCCCAAAGTGAAGCCTCTCTGGACGGAGGAGACGGTTTACGGCGTGTGGCAGATGGAATCAATGACTTGCAGGCTCAGCAGCACACCATCGTGCCTCCCGCAGCACCACAGTCGAGGCCAAGACACCCTTCGCCCACCTCCGATACAAATTCTGATAGGAAAGGTGGACGCAAAAGTCTCAAGACCTCCATGAAGCGAATGCTAGGACGACGCAACTATCCGCGCCTCGATTTGACGTACTTGGATGAGGTCGCAGAGGAAGCAAGATCTTGACAAACAAAGTCTCTCTGTGATCCCTTCCGAAAGTGGGAATGTACCTTTCAGCGCCGGCGAGGATAAGTTGCGTGGCAAAGCGCGAATTCATCCCCAAATCGTCCTAATTGCCTGGAAGTCATAGAGGTCCGAAGAAAGAATATGGAAGTGATCAAATCAATTAACCCTCTGTCCCCACACCGTCCAAAGCACACACCCATTCCCCCCATTCTCACTCAACCCTCCCCCCTCCCTCCCACACTTCTCCCAAATCGCCCCCATTTTCCTCCTACACTCCTCGCCCTTCGTACTAAACGGCTTACTAGCCGCACAATCCGTCTGTCCCTGCCCACTAAACTGCGTCACCGACTTGACAACCACATCGCCCTCAACATAATTCCCGAATGACTGGCCCGTGGGTGCTTCGCGCATGAACCGGTCTTGGTAGATGAAGTCCGGGGAGAGGGTTTGGCTGCTGGAGCAGTATGCTTCTATGGCCTTTTGGGTTGTGAAGGAGGGGAGGTCTGCGGAGCGCGGGTAGGGGTTTCCGCCGCAGAGGATGAGTTCGGAGACGGATGTGGAGAGGGTGTAGACTCCACAACCAGAGGTGACGTTGCCGCCGTACTTTCCTAGGTAGCCTGTTGAGGATGTGTCGCATTCGTCCAGGAGGCGATAGAAGGCTTTTTCGCAGGTTGAAGGTTTGATTGTTGCTTGAACTGATGGGTCGAGGCTGCAACTTGAGTCGTAGGTTTGTCGAGTTGTAGTGTATGACACCGTGAGGTGAAGGTCTGAATTGCCCAGGAAGGTTTCGTATGTTTCGGTCTGGTTGGTTGAAGGGCCGAAGGATGTTTGTGCCTTGATCGAGCAAAATGTCTTGATTGTTTCCTTTGCTTCATCGTAGTTGACGCCCGTGCCCTGTATGTATGGGCCGGCACATGATAGGCCGGCCATGTCTCGTCCAACTAACGCCATTAAGCTTTGATATTAGTGAATTCCCGTCTTTGAGTACTTGCATTTCTGATAAATTAGGTCTGCAGTCCCGAAAGCCTCATAAAAACTTACTCTGCATTTGCCTACTACATACTTGATGAGTCTGTCATGGTATCGCGAGACACCACTGGAGCCGCGGGTTCCGAAATTGACATGTCTTGCCGGAGATATACCACTGCCGTAGTCCAGCCCTGAGAAGTCAAAAGGGAAAATGACGCGGCGACATTGGACAGCGTGTGATGGCACAACTGCCATGAAGTCTGGATGTGGGAAGCCGTGAGCACTATCACATCACGCTTTTGCCTTTTGTGCATGATCGATCCATGAGTGCCAAGGGTTGAGCTGAACATGACCAGGGTGAACACCTGAGTACATGTAGTACAGGGAGTCGGCAGTACGTCTTCTTCATGTTCGAGGAATCGGTAGGAGACTGAGTCGATCCAGCGAACGCCCAAGCGAGACGGTCATTATTCACAAGTCGCGGCTGTCTCTCAAGCAGTCACTGGCTGCTACGATTCGGCTCTGGAGCGAGCATTTTCGATCTGACTGCGGATTCTCTTCTCGACTTTAAATGCACGCCGCGAGAGCCTTTCTTGATATTCGGTGGGACAGCATGAGGCACTGGCAGAGAGAGCAAAGAGTTGGGCTGTAGGCGAATGGATAATTGGGCCGTCTGGTATCCTGAGCCGTATCTCTCGGGACGGTTTCTCCTACAAACAGCGTCAGAGGCAGACCCCATCATACTATCTCGCTTGTGAAGTTGCGCCAACAATGTTGACTCGCATTCGCCTTCGTCACTGAAAGAGGCCTAGCTTGGCAGAGCTTTGTCAGCTGTCAACCGGACGAGCAGGAGACCGGCCCTGAGAATGTGTTGTTACGACCGTAGACATTACCAGCTTCTCGTTGCTCAGGCGGCAGAGGGTGACATCTCGACATATAATCCTCATTGTGTAACCAGCAGACACCGCACACGCTTGTGCACACGCTCTTCTCATCCGAAGCAGATACCACCATGCCTTCCACGAGCTCCTTGGGCCTTCGTCCGACATCGCTGCCCGGGTACTTCAACTTATCTTACGCGCTGCTTGTAACTGCCATCCAAGGCGCTGCTCTTTATGATCCTACCTCAACTCAGCAAATGCTGGGCACGGGGCCAGAGAGCGTGCGAATCATCGGTACGTCTTGCACGCGCGTTCACGGCGTTTGACCATTGCTAACGCAATTTCTATCCAGCTCTGTGCATCATATCGATCAAGGGCTACGAAGCCATCGGGGCGCTGCGAGACGACTGGGCGTCATACTGGTTCTCTTTCATCGGTCGTCTATCGGCTGCGAGCTTGATGCTGTCTTTCGGAGGAGGATGGAAGAACACTGCACCAGTCGACTTCGGAAGTGCGGTAATTCTGGGGATCTGTATGGCTCTTTCGTCGGGCCCAGGCAGTAAGACAAAGGCTCAGTAGATGCAGAAGTAGAACCAGGATGTAATTGTGAAAGTGAAGGGCAAGCAACTTTAGCCACGTGGCGTCGGAATGCACGTCCTCCCGCTGTCCCGCTGCGCCAGCCACACGTTCCACATCCGTGCCCCTTCTTCGCTTGCTCTTCAGCTTCTCGTCCGCGCTCATCCTCTTCCCAGCGACAACAACATCACCGTCTGTCACCCACGGCGCGCAACACTTCAGCCATCTACCACATCCATCACCGCGCCAGCGTCGACATCTTTGGACGCGCTTCTGCCACCTTTCGTCGCGAGTCCGCTCTCGTCACTTCTGGGCCGACTGCCACGCGACCGCGCCAGCCTTTGCCAGCTTGCCTTCTACTCAGAGCCTCGTCGCCCGCGAAACCGCGACAGCCTGATTCACTTTTCGGTCCGCGACATTAATTACTTCACTCGACTTCGCCGCAGCGCTTACTCTTCAGCTACTACTTAAGCCCACTTTATCACCCGACCGAACTTGCGCTCACCGGCCTCGCGATTGCCATCATCATCAGCCTCAACTTTGCTACTACAACACACAGATCCGACATCAGCAAAATCAATCACATCAACATGTCTGGAAAACTCGACCAGTCTCTCGACGAGATCATGAAGGACCGCCCAGCCGGAGGAGCCGGTGGAAAACGCCGAGGAGGCCGCCTCCCAAACCGCAAGGCCGCGACCAAGTCCAAGGCAGCAACCACCGCTGTCATTGCGCCAACTGGTGGTGTTCAGAAGAAGACGAAGGGTGCCAAGCCGGTCAAGGCCGCTGTGGTGCCAGCACCTTCCGGAGACAGCAAGATTTCTGTCTCCAACCTCCCCCACGACGTGACTGAGGTGTTGATCAAGGTACGTTGACCGGACCGGACGTTCGGCTCACGCTTTTCACCGGTGTATTGGATGGTATAAAGATGCGCATTCCACTGTTTCTGCGGACAATCCATGGTTTGGCACAAAGACCCGAGTTTGCGAACTCGCACGGTCGAACACTCAGCTCAGCGACTGCTCGCTTCGTGAAGCAAAGCAAATCGCCATCAGAGCTTCGAGTTCCCTAGTCGTCTCGCATTAATCCTCACAAAGTCGCCTGCCTGGCAAGCAGATGCGTATGTCGAGGAGCGGACGCACTTCAGCAGTGGCAGAACTTCCGAGAGCAAGCAGTCCAGTATTGGCCAGCGAAATAGCGCGCACAGGGCACGATGGGAGCCCCGAGAATGCACACGAGCAGCCGCCCTGTCGTCGAGGAGGCCTCCAATACGAAGACGAGACCAAGACCACCATAAAAAGCTTGAGGGGCAGATGTGGTGCAAGAACACATGGGCCGAAGACGTGTCGCGAGAAGGGATGTATGGACATATTGCCGTGCGACTGCTGCTTGCTCTCTTGGGTCACCTGCCGCTGGCTTTGTGGATGGACTGCTTACCGCTTCCTTGACGCCCATATACTCGGATTCAGCGTTACCGCCGCTGCCACTCTTTCCCAGACTTGGACTAACATGGAACGTGTTCAGGATTACTTCAGCAGCACAGTTGCACCAGTCAAGAGAGTCATCCTCAACTACGGCCCAGATGGGAAAAGCCGCGGCTCCTGCACAGTCCTCTTTGGCAAGCCGACCGCAGCTGCGGAGGCTGTAAGACTCGATGGTACCAAGGTCGACGGCAGACAAATGAGGGTACATCATTCTTCATCCGGATAGGGTCGACACCAAAGCTCACAATCTCCAGATCGAAGTCATTATGGGCGCTAAGAGCGTACCTCCACCACAACCACCAAAGCCTCTATCTGAGCGCGTGGCGTAAGCATTCCCCAGCCCTGGTCTGCGACACTTGACTAACAGACGATCCAGTCAACCGAAGAACGCCGCCAAGGAGAAGCCTAAGAAGGGAGCGGCGAACGCAAAACCAGCGGCGAACGGCGCGAAGAAGGAGGGCGACAGCAAGAAGAAGGGCAAGTCTGGTCGCGCAGGTCGGCCAAAGGCGAAGACCGCTGCTGAGCTCGACGCCGAAATGCAAGATTACTTCGGATCTGGCGAGCCCAACGGCGCCGCGACGAACGGCGCTGTACAGCCTGCTGCCAACGGCGGTGATACCGGCATGGGGGAGATCTCATAAAGAAGGGAAAGACGACATGATACCTTGGGAGATCTTGTCACACCAGCAAGATACCTCACAGCTCTCACTTGACCGCTGAATTGTTCTCGGTCTCGATATGAGCTTTCCTGCGACGACTGTCTTTTCATACGAGATTGTACCAGTACGACACGGAGTCTTTGGTTCGGTTTGGCAGTTTTCAGATCAGAATGAATTCGGTATGGATTAGAATGGAAATCGGACTGAGCATGCGACTCGCTCTCTCACCACCCGAAACAATAAGAACAAGAGCCCTCACACGAAGAAAGATAGTACGCTAATGCAGCTCGCACGGCATACACTCGTCTTGATCGGAATGGTTCCAGGCACTCGACACGCCAGCACAGTGCGGAAGCAAGCTGTCCTGGGCCTGGCGTTTGTAATCTGGGACCCGCCTCGATCGAGCAGCACCAGAGCTACCTGACACATCCCCGAGTCCTCGTCGAGCTATCCCCGGAGCTCTTCGCGCGGCCGACTTGCCGTGGCAAAGAGCTCTTTGTCACCCACGGGAAAGTGAGCTAATCTGTCGTTCGCACACGGCTGTCGCCCCAGACATCGCGGTCCATTTTCGCCTCTCTCCCCGTGTTTCTGTAATCAAGTCCGTCCGGAATGAGTGCCGTATCTCTCGCAACAAAGGGCACCGAGCTGGCGTCACACCCTGGCCACAGCTGTGGATCATGGGTATGTTCCAATATGGAGGCGCGCGGACACCGTGATGTACCACCGTCTGGGAGATTCGATATCCAGAGCGGCTGGGGACAGCTGCCGCGAGAGCCTCTGCAGATCGTGCCTGGTAATTCGTAGGATGCAGTTCTAGATGTGTACGCAGGCGTTGTCCTGCGAGGATGGTGTTTGGACGGATGGAGCCTCCAGACCCCGCTCTCCTGCCCCGCACAAGCCCACGATCCCCAGTGATCCATCATAGTGCAGCCTCCCATCCCTCCGAGAGCCATTCACAGCTCTTTGCCTGCTGCTCCCTATCCACATCCAGCATTCCTTGTGAGCGAATATGCATGGACGAGTGGAGCGGTGCAGTGGAGATGGGAGCTTGTTGCCAGAGGGAATTGTCAGAGTTTAATCGCGTAGTGCACGCCTGGGGAGAATAGCTGTTTCCTACTACTTAACCCCTCGCCGCCTCGCTCTTGCCCGCGCTCTCCTTCGTTACACCTCGTCGCTGTGCGAACCGAGTACTGATTTCCATTTGAGATACCCATAATCGACCTGTAATCCATCATGTCTGACCTTTCCGTCCAGCTTGAGACGCCGCACGCCGGCAAGTACACTCAGCCCACCGGACTGTGAGTATTATCCGCCTAGACACCTCGGGTAGAGCATTGAAGCTGACGATAAGCTCAGTTTCATCAACAATGAGTTCGTGAAGGGTGTAGACGGCAAGACCTTCGAGGTCATCAACCCATCTACCGAGGAGGTCATCACCTCCGTCCACGAGGCCACCGAGAAGGATGTCGACATCGCCGTTGCCGCCGCCCGCAAGGCCTTCGAGGGCCCATGGAGAAAGGAGACCCCAGAGAACCGTGGCAAGCTTCTGAAAAACCTCGCCGACCTGTTCGAGAAGAACCTCGACCTCCTCGCCTCCGTTGAGTCGCTCGACAACGGCAAGGCCATCTCCATGGCCAAGGTCGACATCAGCATGTGCGCTGGCTGCCTGCGATACTACGGCGGCTGGGCCGACAAGATTGAGGGCAAGGTTGTGGACACCACCCCAGACACCTTCAACTACATCAAGAAGGAGCCAATCGGTGTTTGCGGTCAGATCATCCCATGGAACTTCCCATTGCTCATGTGGGCATGGAAGATCGGCCCAGCTGTTGCTGCTGGCTGCACAGTCGTCCTCAAGACTGCTGAACAGACTCCTCTTGGTGGTCTGGTTGCCGCTACCCTTATCAAGGAGGCTGGCTTCCCACCAGGTGTTGTCAACATCATCTCTGGTTTCGGCAAGGTTGCCGGTGCCGCCATTGCCTCTCACATGGACATCGACAAGGTAGGTCCCAAGTACCACGGTGTGCATTTCTAGGAATCACCTGCTAATAATTTGAAGGTCGCCTTCACTGGCTCCACCGTTGTCGGCCGAACCATCCTCAAGGCTGCCGCTGGCTCCAACCTGAAGAAGGTCACCCTCGAGCTTGGTGGCAAGTCACCAAACATCGTTTTCGACGACGCAGACATTGACAACGCCATCTCTTGGGTCAACTTTGGTATTTTCTTCAACCACGGCCAGTGCTGCTGTGCCGGTTCCCGTATCTACGTCCAGGACACCATCTACGACAAGTTCGTCCAACGATTCAAGGAGCGAGCACAGAAGAACGTTGTTGGTGACCCATTCGCCAAGGACACCTTCCAGGGCCCACAGGTCTCTCAAGTGCAGTTTGACCGCATCATGAAGTGAGCTTCACAAATCACAACAACTCCCGCCTCATACTGACAATTTCACAGCTACATCAAGGCCGGCAAGGACGCCGGTGCCAACGTCGAGATTGGCGGCAACCGCAAGGGAGACAAGGGCTACTTCATCGAGCCAACCATCTTCTCCAACGTCACCGAAGACATGAAGATCGTGCAAGAGGAGATCTTCGGCCCCGTCTGCTCCATCTCCAAGTTCAAGACAAAGGAGGAGGTCATCAAGCTCGGCAACTCCACCACCTACGGTCTCGCCGCCGCCGTGCACACCAAGAACCTCAACACCGCCATCGAGGTCTCCAACGCTCTCCGCGCCGGTACCGTCTGGGTTAACACTTACAACACTCTTCACCACCAGCTTCCATTCGGTGGTTACAAGGAGTCTGGTATTGGTCGTGAGCTTGGTGAGAATGCGCTTGAGAATTATGTGCAGACTAAGACTGTTTCCATCAGATTGGGTGATGCTCTCTTCGGTTAAGCGTGTTCTTTCTGACCATGCTTGATTGTTGATGTTTGTCTGTCACGTTCGATGTATCTACGTATGAAGCTATGATGAGCCAGAAACCCCTCTTATGTAAATTTGAAATGAAAAAAGCTTCAAAGACAGTATTGTGGCTCATGTTGATCGGCCACCAGTACAAGATCTTCTTCGCGTGTTAGCCGACCATGGCTTGATCAGTGATCGTTGTGACACGGCAGGATCCCGAATTACCCTTGTCGTTTCACGGTCCGGCATCCCGTGTCGAGCTCACGCATCGGACGTTAATACTACTACTGACCACATCACTACACAAAAGTTGCAGGCTTATGGCTTGGACGTTGAGAAAGTATCCTGTTCGAAGCAAGTCAGAGCGCTGTAAGTAAATCAGTTTACGAAGCTGTTTCTACATCATTGAGCTTGGAATATACCCATGGTCTGTTTAGTTGGACTTCACATGCATCTTTTCTTCGGGTACGAAAGCAACGACATCTCCATCCAGAGTGAGCTAGCAGCTAGTGATGCTCAAATTCAATCATTCATGATCAAGGGTAAGATCGTGGTCTGCAGTTCCTCACCCTCACTTCCCACGGCCTCATCCCTCCCGTTGGCATATGCCTCCTCATACCTCAACCCAAAAATTCCCATCTGTCTGCACATGCTCCCCTCCACTTCTTTCACCGTCCCGCTCCGCATGCACAGCAGCACAAACCCATTTTCGTCCCCTCTTTCCCTTCCTTCCCCCTACAGACCAGACAATGGGACGATTGACTGGCACCGCCTGGGGTGGCGGTGGGCCAATGTTGACTTATCTGTGGTTCTCTCAAGGTCTGAGTAATTGCGAGGGTCGGGGGCGTTTCGAGACTGGATAAGAAAGCAGGGAATGAGTGAATTGACGCAGGAACGAAGCAGAAGCATTAGATTAAGTCAGAGTCACAGGCGGCAGAGGCGGAGAAGGTGGAAAGAGCTATCTTGCCGTCAGCATAGATATGTCTCCAAGGTCAACCAATGCATCTAAGCACCAGTATTCTTACTTCCTTCATACGAACTGCGGTGATGAATCGCGACGACCCTCTCAGAAGAAGCCGGGCCCGCCAACCTGACTACTGTACTGTTGCCCAAAGCCAGGTATCGAATCATTCTCCATGCCATCCAGATTCATGAACTCATCCAGCCCTGGCGCCGACGGATTATGTCCAGGCTCGCCGGCATCATCTGCTGTGTCAAACCGAGGATCGATCTGCATGTCATCATTTCCAGCACTCGGTGCTTGCAGGTTTGGATCCACATTATCTGGCAGTGGTGGTTGTACGCCATCCGTGATCTCGGTATTCGGAGGCACAGCAGCTCCAAAAGCATCTCGCCTCCGTTCCTTCCTAAGGTTCTCGCGAGGCAGTTTGGAGAGATTGCCAGCGCGATTGCTATTTAAGCAGTCACCGCGACTGTTCATCCAGAGCGAAGCCTCCTGGAAGTCGCCCTTTCTGACAGCCTCCTCCCATTGTGGTTGATTCAGAATCGGTAGAATCAAGATCGCCTCATACCAGCGTCCCTTGGTCTCGCTGATATCAATGCGATGCTGTGAAGTTATCAACTTGTAGTATTGGGCGGTTCGTCGTACTCTGACCGAAATGTTATTTCGACCTATAAGATCATGCGTCATACGCTCTGGAAGGTGTGGGTTATTCGCCGGTGCTGCTGGCGAAGGTACTGCCGGGTTGCCGTGGTTTATTGTAGTTAGAGAGTAAATGTCACCAACGAAATAGAGCCCGTGCTGGAGGACCTGTTGGCCCATAGCCGAAATACGCTGTCGCTCAAGAATTGACTGCACGACCATGATGTCGGTTCCAGAACCCAGTTGAAGACGAATTGGATCTCCGGCCCAAATTTTCTCAGCACCCAGGAAGATGCCGTTGTAGTAGTGCTCCGTGACGCCTGACTCTGGCTCGATGGTCTTGATCTTGTCGAAGAAAGTGTAAGTTGAGTCGATCATCTTTGCAGCCAGAATTGAACCATCGACTTCCATATCTCCCGTGCCGTACTTGCCCTGCACCATCCCTTGCCAATCTGCAGTCTCATATCGTGGTGGGTTGGGCTGATCGTTCAGGCCGGCGTTGGTGAACTTAGGTACACTCCATGCGAGCCATGGTCGAATCTCGTTGATACTCTGTTTGATTTGAGGTGGAGCGTTCGCGCCTGGAAAGGACAGAGGCTGGATTTTGTAGCAGTGCTGGCTCATGTGCTGCCATCGCCGGATGACAATGCCAATACCCCAAGCCTGGCCGCGCTTGAACCACACAAGCTCACCAGGCCGGTACATGAAGCTCTTGAACTTGCGATCCAAAGCCTGATCCGGATTTCGTGGAGCAGGTAGCGGTGTTGGGATGACCTGCCGCGGCTGTGCTGGGACTGGGACTGGCGTGGATGGCTCTGGCTTGACTTTCATCTCAGCCTGCTCCGACTTGACAGATCTCTCAATCTTGGGTATCTTGGCGCCGGGCACGACATTCTCCAGCTCTTCTGGTGAACACAGCTTGCAACAGCAGTTGTCTGGATCGCCTGTCTCGTCTGTGCATAGCCACAGCAAGTGTGGGAAGAAATCGTTCGGGCTGCGGAATCTCTTCCTCCGGCCTGCAGGGTGTCCATACAGATATGCGTCTTGTCGGTCATTCCCTCCTGCCGCGTGAGTCTTGCTCTTGACTTCCATCTTGCCATCCTTCTCGGTCTTCTTGACGTGTTCGTAGAGGCGGTAGTGCTCAGGTAGGGTCGCGAGGATACAGCCGTAATCTGCTTGTTTGTTGGCATTGCTGTCGTTCTTGTTCTTGGCGATGGCCATTCTGCTCATGGAGTCAGTCACGTACTCACCCATGCCCGACTTGTCTTTCCAATCTAGCTCTCGTGCTAGCATCCCGCCCAACTTCCGTCTCCAATCCACATGCTTGGGCTCTTCAAGCGCAACCTCCCGGTAGAAGTCGCTAACACCATCGCGGTCTGGCTTCTGGTCCAATTGGTCTTCCGTTGGCTGGTTGAGCTCTTTGCGCTTGCCTTTCGCGACAACCTCCAGCTTGCCATCACTGCGCCGGCAGTACAGAGGGTAGAATCGGGCCATGTCGGTGGAAGTGTGGGTAAGTTTGCTCAGCTTTCACTCATCAGGAGACATCCCTTCAGCTGCCCTCATCACGGAAATTCTGCAGCAAACGAGAGGTCGCATGTAGTGGGACAGCTGCCATGACATCGGGAACAGCCAAGAACGAGGCTCCCAAATAGAGTTTCGGCAGGTGCGCTAGACCGTTCAGACCCCTGTCGACGATCCTGCAGGCGCGTCTTCACGCGTCTCACAGCGCGACAGGAAGTGAGCTTCACTGTGTCTGTCCTTCTTGCTTGCTATATCCCATATACGAGCCATTGGAGGCCGTATATACTCTCAGCAGACCCTCAACTTGTGCAGGCGATCCCACATTGGCCTCTCCTTTTGCACGGCACATTCTGGCACCCTTGCATCCCTGTCCATCTCCCTTTTGCGTGCCTGGAATCCAGAGCCATCTGTCGTCGCGGGCATTCACATAACTGCCTGCATTGCGGACTGCCGCATCGCATATTCGGACCAGGCCGGACCGGTTTGTGTCACGTAGCAATCATCACGCTCCATCTCCAATCCTCACTTGACGACCATGGACACGAACAATACCGCCCAAACACCACCTTCACCCAAGCGGCGGAAGCTGGTACCACTCCTCCAAAAGCCATCGCCAAGCAAGCTGTCCGATCTGTTGTCCTCGTTTGGTGCTCGCAAGTCTTTGGACTCGGTCACTAAGATGGATCGAGGTGGCCATAGCCCGCGTGGCAAAGCGAATGCAATCTCTTACGCAGAGTCACCATCAAGCTCTGTGCAGAGCTCACCACGCAGCGCATCCAGCTTTGAGAGCGGCAACAATGCCTCCGGATGGGTCGACACTCAGCCCAGTGAAGAGGTCAGCGAGGATGAACTGAACTCGGAAGATGTCATTCACGCCTTCCCTCGAGGTACAGCAGAACGCCGCGCAGAGGAGGAACGCCACCAGCAGCTCCCAGCACGAGCCCGTCGAGATGGTGTCAATTATCTGAGACCTGTACCGGCACCAGCCAAGAAGATCATCAAGAAGAAGGGCAAGAGCAATCGGCGTCTCTTGACCTCAGACACCATAGCCGGTGCCAACAGAACAAATTCCAAGCCTCACGTCGATACTGCACGTAACCTTGTCCGCCAAGAGATCTTTCGCCATACGAAGCCAAAGCGAGATGCGTTCCTGTTGGCTAACAAGGACTACTTCGAACCACTGCTTCCCGCCAACAATTACATCCACAAGCTGAAGGCCAAATTAGAAGATGGCAGCGCCGAGCGCGCTGAGGTTGCATACGTTGAATTGACTGAGCAACCTGAAGGCGTCAAGGCAGTGATGAAGCCGTACCAATTGTCGGGCCTCTCTTTCCTGCTACACATGCACGAGAACGGCATGTCAGCCATTCTGGGAGATGAGATGGGACTTGGCAAGACCCTGCAGACTCTCTCATTGTTCCAATACCTGGCCGAGAACAAGCCAACTACTGGAGAGCATCGACCATATCTCGTCGTCTGCCCACTGAGCGTGCTCTCCTCCTGGATTGCCGAGGCGAGGAAGTGGGTGCCTGATCTGAACGTCGTCCGCTTCCACGGCCCCAAGGCTGAGCGGGACAAGTTCAAGAAGGAGTGCCTTGACAAGAAGGGTCGACAAAGCCAAGGCAGCGATCGCATGGATATCTGCATTACCACCTACGAGACATTCACGTCCGAGCAAAGCTGGTTCAAGCGAGCTTTCGTCTGGCGTTACTGTGTTCTTGACGAGGGCCACAAGATCAAGAACGACAAGTCGGACATATCGTCCGCTCTGCAGGGCTTGAGCGCAGAGTACCGCTTGCTGCTCACTGGTACTCCGCTTCAGAACAACTTGAAAGAGATGTGGGCACTTCTTCATTGGCTCTTTCCGGAGGTCTTCACGGTGGACACAGGAGACGCATTCCACCACGCATTCGATCTCACGAAGGGCAAAGTGTCTACCAACTTCATGGACCACGCTCGACGCTTGCTCGAGCTTATTATGCTTCGCCGCATGAAGTCCAGCCCTGAGGTCAACCTTGGTTTGCCAGAGAAAGAGGAAGTTCTGCTCTACTTACCGCTCACGCCAATGCAGCGCTTCTGGTACACTCGCCTTCTCACTCGTGCGGATAACGCGACGCTTGGCGATTTGTTCGCAGCTGCCAAGGATAAAGAAGCTCAAGCACTTAATGAGAGCGATGAGCAACTTGCCCTGTTGGAGAAAGCTGGTACTGCACTTGCCAATGCTGAGGATGTTGACAGCACAGACGTCTGGGCCGAGTCCAAGGCCATCATGGAGCAAGCGGTCCAGCACGATCAGCAGGACAAGCAGGACAATTCTTGGCGAAAGTTGATGAACCTGCTTATGCAGCTGCGCAAGTGCTGCAACCACCCATACCTAATCCCGAACGCAGCTCCTCGCGAGTATGTAATTGGAGACCACGTCAAGAACGCCTCCAGTAAGTTCATGGTATTGGACAAGTTGATCGATGAGCTTGCAATCAAGCAGGGCAAGAAGGTCCTCATCTTCTCTGGATTCACACAGACGCTGAACCTGGTGGAAGAGCTCTTCTACAACAAGGGCGCCAACACTGCCAGTGGACCATTCCGATACGCTCGTTTTGACGGTGGCACTGGCCGTGCTCAGCGCAACCTCAGCATTCGCCTCTTCAACGATATGAAGAGTGAGTATAAGGTTATCCTGTTGTCCACCCGAGCTGGCGGTCTCGGAATCAATCTGACCTCTGCCACTGATGTCGTCTTCCTCGACGAGGACTGGAATCCTCAGGTGACGTTGCAAGCTGAGGCTAGAGCGCACCGCATTGGACAGACTCGGAAGGTCACCATCTACAAGCTGTGTACCCAGGGCACGGTTGAGGAGCAGATGATGGGACGCATTCGCAAGAAGCTTTACCTCTCCGCCAAGATCACTGAGAGCATGCGCAACATTCATTCGGCCAGTGCTCATGAAAAGAAGCGGAAGAGGATCTCGAGCAGCAACGCCATGGACGATGATGATGCTCCTCACCTGGATACCGCTTCTTTGCAGTCCCTGATTCGACGAGGTGCCCAGACGCTCGCACGAGAAGAAGTTCCCGTCAACGAGCTGCTCAGCTGGGATTGGCAGACCACGCTCGAGAAGTGCAAAGACAAGCCCGTTGATCAACTTGTTGCGGATGCCGAAGTTGACGAGCAGTCATGGCTCAACTCCATGGAGAAGGTCGAAGCTGCTGTCTTCGAGGGCAAGAAGCATCAGAAGACCATCGACAAGCAGATCCAGGAAGCCAACTTAAATCGTTCCGATCGCCGCATCGGCAAGAACACCACTGTCGAGATCGATGGCTTCATGATCAACAAAGAGAGCTTGAATTGCGCCGATTGGGAGGCTGTGCCCACATTCGCCGGCAAAGACCCAAGACTGGCCGAGTTCAAGAAGGAGAAGCGTGCTGCTATCGACAACCAGGAATTCTGCCAGATTTGCTGGGATGGCGGCCACATTACTGTCTGCAGTGGATGTCCTCGATCTTATCACCCGGGCTGTCTTAACAAGGACTTCCAGGGTAAGGCTAAGGGCAAGATGAACTTTCACTGCCCACAGCACCAGTGTCGCGATTGCGAAGCCAAGACGTCCGAGGCAGGTGGCATGATCTACCGTTGCCGTTGGTGCGAAACCGGTTATTGCGAGGACTGCCTCGACTGGGAAAACACCAACCTGGTCGGCGACAGCCTGCCGGAGTTTGAAATGCGCGGATTTCCAAAGGTCCCGCAGGCTTACTTCATCGAGTGCCAGCATTGCGTTGAGCGTTGGAAGGGCGATCCTAAGGATCATGCCCAAGTTGAGCTCGAGAAGGAGAAGATTCAGAGTGACTACGAGGAGTTCTTGAGCAGCACAGAGATGACGGTCCCGGGCGCTGCGGACAACACTCCGGACACAATGTCTGAGATTGCTACGCCAGCCGACGAGGAGCTCCCACACGCTCACCCGAAGCCGAAGACTTCGACCAAGGCCAAGAAAGTCAAGCTGTACTAAGACGATCGGGATGCTGGGCGCAACTGGAGCTTGATGCTTGGGTGCATCTGGTCTCTTCCCAGCACTTGGCTCCTTGCGGCACTTCGTTGCCTCTCCTCATGACTTTGAAGATACGATACCAACCATACGACCTTGTCACTCTATACGCAGCACAATACAGCGATCGCATTAGCAGTTGTACTTACCACAGGTTATGGTGTAAGATGGCTCAGCAGAATCGAGAATTGAATCTCAGAAATACAAGTTCGAATTCGAAATCAAATTCGCTCCTTTGAGCACACAATTCCAAAGATGAAGATGAAGATGACATGTACCCCAATCAACTCCTCTGCCATGCCATGCCAAATACTCTCCAGACCCCAACACCAATCCCAAAGTCCTGTTTCCCCCTTTCACTGTCGTTCAAAACCCTTTCTTCCTACTTACAACCCACTATCATCCATCTCATACAACCTCCCCGGCGCATTCCAATACGTCTTCCAATTCTCACACGTCTTTTGATAATCCCCCAAATCTCCTATCGCTTTTACGACTTCGTCTTTTCGTTCCATGAATTGCAGGGAGAGGCCTTGGCCGACGTGCCAGGGGATGTGGCAGTGCATTAGCCACATGCCTGAACGGAGAGGGTTAGCGAGGTAATGGGGTTTGAGGGTGGGGATATAAGGGGGGAGGGTGGGGGGAGGAGGGGAAAAGGGCGAAGTACCTGGATTATCCGCCGGAAACCCAATAATCA